>OX638371.1:21493331-21906826 GCA_951812925.1 Calliopum simillimum | reverse complement strand
TTATGCTGTGGCATTGAGAATTGATATAATGCACTGTAAAAAAGTTGAAAAATTTTGGAAAAGTCGATGAATATTACCATTTGTACCAAAAGTCACAAAATGTTGCAAAAGCCAAAAAATGTGGCAAATGTCAATAAATGTTGCAAAATTAGAAAAAAGTTGCAAATGTTCAGAAGTGAGGCAAAAGTTCAAAAACGTTGCATAACTCCAAAAATTTTGCAAAAGTCGAAAAAAGTTGCATAAGTACAAAAATGGAAAAGTCGATGAATGTTGCAACAGTCAAAAAAATTTGGCAAATGTCTGAAAATGTTGCAAAATTCTAAAAAAGTTGGATATTTTCAAAACCGTGGCAATTGTTCTAAATGTTGCATAGCTCCAAAAGTCGTTAAATGTTGCAAAAGTCAAAAAAATGTGGCAAATGTCTTAAAATGTTGCAAAAGTCGAAAAAAGTTCATATATATTGCATAACTCCAAAAATGTTGCAAAAAGTCCATAAATGTTGCGAAAGTCAAAAAAATGTGACAAATGTTGCAAAAGTCGCAAATGTTACAAAGGTCCAAAAATGTAGCAAAAGTCCGAAAATGTTGCGAAAGTTGGTGAATGATGCAAAAGTGTAAAAATGTGGCACAATTCCCAAAATGGAACGAGTTATCCAGAGGCATTAAGTTCATATGATATATGATATGAAGTTAATAGATTGAAAATTGAGTATAGGGAGAGATCATCGAACATTTTTCATTTAACATTTTCAAAATTTTCTAGATTAAAATGGTTTATGTTGACTATATGAAAATTATACTAATTTTACGAACTTTAGTCATTATTTGCAAGAATTTAAAATTCTATGCATTTTTCAACTTAGGAAATCATGACAATTAGGATTAGAGAAAAAAACTACTAAGCATGGCTATGGTGACATATGTTTCGGTTACCGCCACGTAACCATCATCAGACCAATTTATGTTTTATTTAATTTATTTTAAATTAAATGAAATAACAATTGAATAATTTTTGAACTTTTTGTCTGAGGCCGGGATTGAACTATGAACCTCGGAGTCAATGTCTCTACATAGCGCATTTATCAATGGACTGCGCTATGTACCCTCAGAATAATTGGTAGCTTAAGTGTCTATATTCATGTAGTGAGATTTTTGTTCTCTTTCCTTTTTATCATGACTCCTGTTGTTGTTGTTGTTTGGTAAGGTCCAGCCATTGGCTGCGAAATCAATACCGGTTTGTCATGTGGCTACTAGGGTTGCCAGTTGCACATGTATTGGCGTGTTCTCCATAATTAATTAAAATGGTTTATGTTGACTATATGAAAATTATACTAATTTTACGAACTTTAGTCATTATTTGCAAGAATCTAAAATTCTATGCATTTTTCAACTTAGGAAATCATGACAATTAGGATTAGAGAAAAAAAAAAAAAAAAAAAAAAAAAAAAAAACTACTAAGCATGGCTATGGCCATGCTTAGTAGTTTTTTTTTCTCTAATCCTAATTGTCATGATTTCCTAAGTTGCAAAATGCATAGAATTTTAGATTCTTGCAAATAATGACTAAAGTTCGTAAAATTAGTATAATTTTCATATAGTCAACATAAACCATTTTAATTAATTATGGAGAACACGCCAATACATGTGCAACTGGCAACCCTAGTAGCCACATGACAAACCGGTATTGATTTCGCAGCCAATGGCTGGACCTTACCAAACAACAACAACAACAGGAGTCATGATAAAAAGGAAAGAGAACAAAAATCTCACTACATGAATATAGACACTTAAGCTACCAATTATTCTGAGGGTACATAGCGCAGTCCATTGATAAATGCGCTATGTAGAGACATTGACTCCGAGGTTCATAGTTCAATCCCGGCCTCAGACAAAAAGTTCAAAAATTATTCAATTGTTATTTCATTTAATTTAAAATAAATTAAATAAAACATAAATTGGTCTGATGATGTGGTTACGTGGCGGTAACCGAAACATATGTCACCATAGCCATGCTTAGTAGTTTTTTTTTTTCTCTAATCCTAATTGTCATGATTTCCTAAGTTGAAAAATGCATAGAATTTTAGATTCTTGCAAATAATGACTAAAGTTCGTAAAATTAGTATAATTTTCATATAGTCAACATAAACCATTTTAATTAATTATGGAGAACACGCCAATACATGTGCAACTGGCAACCCTAGTAGCCACATGACAAACCGGTATTGATTTCGCAGCCAATGGCTGGACCTTACCAAACAACAACAACAACAGGAGTCATGATAAAAAGGAAAAGAGAACAAAAATCTCACTACATGAATATAGACACTTAAGCTACCAATTATTCTGAGGGTACATAGCGCAGTCCATTGATAAATGCGCTATGTAGAGACATTGACTCCGAGGTTCATAGTTCAATCCCGGCCTCAGACAAAAAGTTCAAAAATTATTCAATTGTTATTTCATTTAATTTAAAATAAATTAAATAAAACATAAATTGGTCTGATGATGGTTACGTGGCGGTAACCGAAACATATGTCCACCATAGCCATGCTTAGTAGTTTTTTTTTTTCTCTAATCCTAATTGTCATGATTTCCTAAGTTGAAAAATGCATAGAATTTTAGATTCTTGCAAATAATGACTAAAGTTCGTAAAATTAGTATAATTTTCTAGATTCTTAGAACTTTCCAATATTTTTGATCTTAATGTATTTTGAAGATTTTTAATTTTTTTCAAATTCTTCGTAATTTTAACATTTTTCTAACTTCCATCAATATTCAGTTCTTCAACATTTTTCGATACTTTTACTAAAAGTTTCCATATCAACATTTGATAAATGAATATTAATATTTTACAGTTCCTTCAGCATTTTGAGGCCTTGAAGATTGTTCAAACTTATCAACATTTTTAATACAATATTCATTCGTTGAATATTTTTCGAAGATTTCTATTATTTATCAACATTTTTTCAACGATTCGCAATCAGCATTTTTAAGCTATATCAATATGTTTGGAATTTATCAATATTTTTTGCTCTCGATCTTTTGAACACTTTTAATTTTTTGAACATGTTTCGACTATATGAGCATTTGCGACGTTATCAACATTCTGCCAGTTTATCAACATTTATCATGTCGCTTTCAATATTTTCCAGATTTTCCAGCATTTTTCGAATTTGTCAATATTTTCCGGTGTTATCAAATTTTTTTGGTTTTTCAACATTTTGCGAGTTTGTCAACATTTTTCACTTAATTCTATATTTTTCAGTTCTTCAAAAATTTATTGAATTCATCAACATTTTTCATGTTGCTTTTAATATTTTCCAGTATTTCTAGGATTTTTCAAATTAGTTTTCGATTCTATCAACATTTTCTGAACTTATCAACATGTTCACCTTTTCAACATTTTGCGAGTTTGTCAACATTTTTCTCTTAGTTATCAATATTTTTAAGTTTTTCCAACATTTATTAAATTCATCAGTGTTTTTCATGTCGATTTCAATAACTTAGAGTTTTCCTAGATTTTTTCAATTCTATTCTATTTTTCCATTCTATCAACATTTTCTAAAATTATCAACATTTTCAGCTTTCTCTCTTATTTATCAATATTTCTCAGTTTTTTCAACATTTATTGAATTCAACAACATTTTTCATGTTGCTTTTAATATTTTCCAGTTTTTTTAGGATTTTTCGAACTTGTCAATATTTTCCGATTCTATCAACATTTATTTTTTGAATTTTGTCAACATTTTCGGCTTTTCAACATTTTCGAATTCATCAACATTTTTTATGTCACATTCAATATTAACCGGTCTTTCCAACATTTTTCAAATTCGTTAATATTTTTCGATTCTATCAACATTTTCTGAATTTGTCAACATTTTTCTCTTAACTATCAATATTCCTCAGTTTTTTCAACATTTATTGAATTCATCAACGTTTTTCATGTTGCTTTTGATATTTTCCAGCTTTTCTTGGATTTTTTGAACTTTTCAATATTTTTCGATTCTATCAACATGTTTTGAGTTTTGTCAATATTTTCGCCTTTCCAACATTTAGCGAGATTGTCAACATTTTTCTGTTAATTATCAATACTTGTCAGTTTTTCCAACATTTTTCGATTCAATTAGAGCATATTTGAAATTTTCCAACAATATTCAACTTTCTCAATACTTTCGAGTGTAAACAACAACAATTCGCAGTTCATATTCTCAAAAATATTTAAGATCTTTTTCGCTCAGTGCATAATCAACAATGAATTGTCACTACAACTTCTTCAATTCAATAGCAACGATGCATTTCCAATCAATATATTGGATATTATAGCTCTTACGCTAAGATATAACAACAATAGCAACAACAACAATAAAAAGCATCAATTCAATTGAATCAAAAGAGAAAAACACTCCAATTTGAATTCTTTTTCGGACTTGAGATGAATGCAGAATACAACACACCAACAATGCAACAATACAAGGAATTATAACAGCAACAGAAACAACAACAACAAAAAGAATGACAAAAAAACATAAAAATAAATTCACAGTCAAAAGAATTGAACCTAATGAGCCGCGCAATCGTACAACATTCGAGTGTCCACTCAGATCAATAAGCGAAAAAGGACAGAGCGCAAGAAAAAAGAAACAACAACATTAAATTCAACAACAAAAAAGTCAAGAAAAATCAATTCAATTCAATCCAATCAATGAACAGCAGTGGCAGCAACAACAACAACAGTGAAGAAAGAGACAGACAGAATTTATTTTTATTTCAAAAGAAAGCAGATGAGGTTGCGCATGCGCGCAGCTGATTGAACCCACGATTTATGAGCACAAGGTTAATCAAGCTGCACTCGCCATATAAAGAATACACACAAGAAGAATGAGAACAAAAAAACAAAAAAAAAGTTAAAAACCGAAAAGAAAACAACAATACCAAATGAGTCTTTATATTCGCCATGTATCTCCATAAGCGTGGTTGTGGACTTTGCTTTGATTTATTCTTCTGTACGTAGTACAATTGGAGTCCACTTGAGTTCACCCAAAGAAAACATGAAACATGAAAATGATAACAAGAAAATCTTTAAAAAAACACCGATTTTTGTATCAGTTAAATTGCAGAACCCACTTACTAGAGCAAAAAGACTATTTTTCAAGAAAAATATTAAGGCGATTCCTGAAAACGTGTAAAAGCCTCGAAAACCTCGTAAACTCGTAAAACTGTCAAATTTCGTATTGATTTTGACAACTTTTACGAGTTTACGAGGTTTTCGAGGCTTTTACACGTTTTCAGGAATCCCCTCATTAAAATTGTTCTTCTAAACTGAACTAGTCCCTAGAACAAAGTCATTTGACAATGTAAAATTATAACTAATATCGTTCGTACCCAGGGGCGTGGAGGGAAAATCCTGGCCCGGAGGTAATTATATACCAGGCCCCCTCTATTACTAGTTTTTTTTTATTCGATACTAACCCACAGGATGCCCAAGAGATATATGAAATGTGCAAAATTGTGATTTTGTTTGCTTCCCGTCCATATTCATGATATAAAAGTCAAAAAATAAGATTTCGACCGGTCTTCGATCAATGCTTGAAAAATATACAAAAAAAGGCAAATCGTTTTAACTGCCCGAAACTTCGAGACTATTGGTTTTTTTTGGAGATGTCATTAAATTAACTTTTGTAGAGAATAACTAGGCCAATATCATATTCTTAGGAGATTTCGGTTCATATATTAAACTTGTTGCTGTTTTTGAACAAAAATAGCAATTTTTTAAGAAAATTTTCATGACCAGAAATTGGTTTTTTTGTAAATTTCAAATGGCGAAATATTTGTTCTGGAAATCCTATGTTGTAGGAACTTAATTTAAATTAATTAAAAAGGAAAAGTTAATTAAAAATACCAATTTTTAAGGTATGGATCTGGTCTCAAAGTACTGAATTTTGTCTTCAAAATGAGCTATGAAATGGTCTTGTATAATTTTCCTTTCAACAAATAATATTTTCCTAAAGGCAAGATTCGGTACCTTAAAGTCTTTAAGTTATGTAGCGTGTAAAAGGATATTAATTTTATAAGTTTTATTTTGTTATAGTTGAGAGTAAATATGGGCGTTGGCTCGATATTTATTCCTGGCCCGCAGGGCTCTACTTACAAGCGATGATCTCGGGCTTTGAAATCGATTTTCATGCTAGCCCGAACCTAACCAAAAAAGCCTTAAATTTAGAGGCCCGTGAGGACCCGGAAATCACACGAAATTCACGAAAATTCTGTTCTTAAATAAAAAGATGGAAATAATGTATAAGTGAAGTGTTTAGAAAGAAAATGGTGTAAGTTAAGTCAACCAAAAAAATCCTTTTAGATTTGTCCAAAAAGCTCAAGTAAGCAGACAATGTATAATCTTTATTCTACCTCGTTTGAAAAAAAAAATTAATAATTGGAGGGCCCGGGTTTTTTCTCAAGTGCTTGTTTTGTGTTCGTCGGTTCGGCCCGTTGAGCGTAAACTATAAACTATAAATTTTATTAATGAAGATATTCTTTCTTCTTAAATCCGGGCCCTGCAAAAAACTCCGGGCCCGGGGAGAATCCTCCCCTTAACCCTCCCCCCTTCTCGTCAGGCGTGTTCGTACCTTATTTATCTTAAATTTCATAAGCTACAGATCTCAATTCAGAATTCATTGCGATCTGTGCTAACAAACTCAGCTGTTTGGCCATGGAAAGACTATAAAACGGTGAATGGATTCATGAGCTGCTTTCTGTACCAATTAAATAATAAGCTTTCTTCGTTAAACTAAAGAGTTCATAATATTCTTTAGTTTTAGTGACCTTACTCGTTAAATTTCTTTTGAATGTAATAACTACAAAGAAAAACGAAAGACTTAAGCAATAAACTTGTCAAGCAAAAGAGAAATTAGTGAAAATCTTAAAAACATAAAATTTTTCAGGAAGAAGGAAAATTTTAGTACAGGGTAATGCGTAAGATACCACATGACATACGTGTATCCCACAAACTTTACTAACTTATTGATTTTCTGCCTTGACCCAACCCTTTCGCTTATTCTATGCCATATGGCATAGTCGCTTTTCAAGGTCTGTTTTAAGTCATAAGAACTTAAAAGTTAATTTTTTTAATTTTTCTTATTATTCTCAAATGTTTTGAGTAGAAGATAAAAAATGAATTATATCGATTGGTGGACGCAGTAAGCTGTATGACTAAAAAGAATGAACATCAGTATCCAATGACGTATTTTGCAAAAAAATATCACTTCATACTTTTATTATTTTTATTAAACAAATAGTATTAATTGAAAATTTTATATATGTCATTAAGAAGCTGAATATTGGTTTAACATTTGAAAAAAATTTAGATCTCTAACATGATTCAATAATGCTGTACGATTTTTTTTATTTTGCATTATGCCATATGGCATAGATTTTACCCAAAGGTGCTAAAATATTTCATTTGATTGGGAAGAACTGCATTGATTGGAAGCCGTTTTTATTCATAAATTTGCAGTCTAATTCAAATAATAACAATTTTCGAAGAGTTAACTAATCCAGATGATGGAAATAACTTCCGTTTTTTAAGCAAAGGTCCTCGCTGTAGAGTTATGCGATAGAAACTGTTTATGTACGCGCACTTCCGGTTCCGATAAACATATGCATTTTCTCGGACAGTAACCGACTCTAAAATCTTAAATGTTTTAAATGTATTCAAGGCTTGTCTGAAAGTGATTTGAACCTCTCCAAGCCATATTCAGGAGAAATTATATGACTCTAATCTGGAAACCAAGACACGAGGCTTATGAAGACAATGAAATCTCAGGTCCTGGCCCGCTTTGGCAAGAACTAGACTGAAATACATTGGTCAGCCGAATTTCAGTTCCTTAAAGGAAAAAATTCACCTAAGTGAGATAAAAAGATTTGCTTTACTGACAAAATCTTTCAGTTTGGACAAACACCCAATTGAAAAGACCAAAGTTAATGAATAGACTTTAATAAGAGAGTTTGTGGTATCATTATGGACCCCTGCGATATATATGTGGCATTATTGCTGCCACCCTAACCTTACCTTACTTTGGCCAAGAGAGGGGCTTAATATACTTCTAGGAGCCTTCTGCGAAGTGAACAACACCTTTAAAAACAACTTAATTCGGAAATGGGAGGAAAAAAGCCTTATCAACTAGTGAGGACCCCAAGAAAAGTTCTTGTTTGCAGCAGTCGAAAAGGCTTTAGCATGATGGAAGCAATTTTAAACATTACTAGAAAAAATATAAAATTCTACACTGAAACGATGAAGGTGTCCCTTAAAACGTGTTAAAGCCTCGAGAACCCCGCAAAGTCGTAACAGTTGTCAAAAGCAATACGAACTTTCACAGTTTTACGAGTTTACGAGGCTTTCGATGCTTTTACACGTTTTAAGGAATATCCTAAATGTCAGGACTCTATACAGGCACTTATTTATTACCCAAAAAGATGGGCCCAGTAAACAACGATGTTAAGAGGACTTGGAAGAAGCAGAGCATATGCTGGGTACTTACCCTGCAGTGATGAGACACAGAATTAAGTACCCAGGTTCCGGGTATCTAATTCCACTGCAGTGACAAAGTCTTTGAACAGTCTAGATCTGTTCTGATTGGGAAAGAGGATGTACAAAATGTGTTTTAGATCGTGATGAAATTCATAGCCTTTAAAATAATAATAATTAATTTGTATGCTAATAATGATTTATTTGGGGAAAATTTAGATGCAATAGATAATTTATTGGATCGAAATGAGGTTGCACTCCCATAATTTCAAAAAACCCTTTAAAGTCCGATTAATATGGAACGAATATAGAAACTATGGAGCGCTCTAAGCTCAAAATAATCAAAAAAGTCCAAATTATTTGGTCATCTAGGATTAGGTGTAGGGTATTTTTAATTCGGCCTCGACCTATAATATGGCAAAACACCTTTCACTTTTTTACTAGAAAGTCTTTAATACTCGTATGCTATGATTTGATATGACATTTAAGCAGAAAATCATTGGAATTATGTAAAAAATTTAAATGTATATTTTGGTACTTTTATTAGGGTAAGGGAGGGAAATATGGACTACGTGGGTAATATGGACCACACGGTTATTTTCCACTGCGTACATAGAATTTACCGTTAGTCATGTTCAAACTTAACGCTAATAACGGTGAAGTCGCATGTTTCTGTGATAATTTTTTTCTAGTGAGTATATTTCATTATTTCACTTTAAAGACATCGCGGTTTTAAATAAATGGTCAATTATATGAGGTCAGTGAATACTATTTATTATTTACGAGCACAAATAAGTTCATTAACCACAAGTTTTTTTGATAAAAAACCACTTATTTCACCAATACGTGCTGTGGGTAATATGGACCACCAAAGAAAAGAGCCTCAAAAACAAATGTATTTATCATCTTTTTCAGATTGGGAATCTAGCTGCAGATTTCATGACGATTCTAATGGTCATTATTTGTAATTCGTTAACTACAAAGGAAAAAATGATGAAAAATGTATATAATGTAATACCCTTTACTCAGAAGATCGCCGTAGCGAATTTTGGGTTGAATGTGTAATCTTACGTTCTTAGAGTCATGAAAAATGTGCCGGATGTGAAAGTGACATTTTTATATGCAACTTCTGTACCAAATAAACATGTGGGGCAATATGAACTATATAGTCCATATAGCACTACACCTTTTTAACGCAGATAAGGAGGCGTGGCAGGTATAGAAAAGTATATATATTTTTGATCAGCGTCAATTCCTGAGTCGATATAGCCATGTCCGTCTGTCTGGCTGGCAGGCTGGCTGGGTGGCGGGCTGGCTGTGTGTTGAATACACTTTTTGGGAAAACTGAGCAAGATACTTCAATGAAATTTGGTACACTGCCGCAGTCGTCAAAGTTAGCTCGGGGGATTGAAAATGAGCGAAATCGGTCAACGGACACGCCTACCGCCCATACAAAAAATATATTCAAATTGCAATTTTAAGAGTATTTTTCACGACAATGCAACCAAAATAGACACAAGTACTACGAATTGTAAGCGCAAGCTCTGAGAAAAAACTGAGCGAATTCGGGCAAGAAGGCGTGGCACCTCCCATATAAGCAAAAGCATCAAAACGCTATACTGAAAGCGGTTTTTGAGATATTCGAACCAGATACTAAGAATTATAAATGAAAGCTCTCAGCAAAAATTAGGTGAAATCGGACAAGGGGGCGTGGCACCTCCCATATAAGCAAAAGTTTCAAAATGCTATACTGGAAGAGTTTTTTGAGATAATCCAACTAAATTTCACTCTGACACTTAAAACTATAAATGCAAGCTCTGAACAAAAACTGGGTGTACTCAGACAAGAGGGCGTGGCACCTCCCATATAAACATAATTTTCAAAATACTGCAGTGTAGGGTATTTATTTTTTGGCCAGGCCAAAAGTTACACCCTTACTAGTTTTATCTTCATTTTGAGTATTTTCAGTTTTTAATTTTTTTTCTTTATCCTGATGAGATATTTATCTAAAAGTGAATCAAAATAAAGGTAAATTGTTTTCTTTAATGATTGGAATAAAATTAATTGTTTTATTTTAAGTTTTTTGAGTTTTATTTAAAATAGAAAGATTGGTGGTCCATATTTCTCTCTCTTACCCTACTTTTGAGTAAATTTCATGCCATATGGCATGACTCCCAAAAACCACTTTTGAAACAAAAAGTTTTAAAAATTATTTTCATTTATTGTTAAAATGGCTCTTAGTAGTAAGAAAATGGACAGTATCGACTTTTAAAGTCAACAGGAAAGAAAAAGTTCCGAAAGGGTTAAGTATATCACAGTATCGTGTGCTTCTGAACTGAGGAAATAAACTTTCTGATAAATAATATATATATATGTCATTTTGAAGGTACATTTGACAGCTGTCAAAATCAGTCAACAAAACAATTTTATCTTATGTGCATCATTATTATTTTTCACGATGAATAACTTCGAAAATTCGAGAAAAAGACAGCATTTGCGGGAGGTTCTGTTGGGTCATTTTTTTTTCAAAGAAAACTGCTGCGGAAAGTCATAGTTTGCTTGTAGAAGTTTATGGCGACGATGCTTTAGGAAAAACACAGTGTTTTGAATGGTTTAAACGCTTCAAAAGTGCCGATTTTGACATCAAAGACAAAGAACGCCCAGGACAGCCAAAAAAGTATGAAGACGAAGAATTAGAGAAGCTACTCGATGAGGATTCGTGTCAAACACAAGACGAGCTTGCCAAATCGTTGGGAGTGACTCAGCAAGCCATTTCGAAACGTTTGAAAGCCGCCGGATACATTCAGAAGCAAGGTAATTGGGTCCCCTATGAGTTGAAGCCGAGAGACGTTGAACTGCGCTTCTGTATGTCTGAAATGCTGCTTGAGCGCCATAAAAACAAATCATTTTTGCATCGGATTGTGACTGGGAATTAAAAATGGATCCATTATGACAATCCCAAGCGCAAAAAGTCATACATGAAACCCGGCCAACCAGCCAAATCAACCTCGAAGCCAAATATCCATGGCGCCAAGGTTATGCTGTGTATTTGGTGGGATCAGAAGAGGCCGTTATATTATGAGTTGTTGAAATCGGGCCAGACAATCACAGGTGACCTGTACCGAACACAATTAATACGTTTGAAGCGTGCCATCATCGAAAAACGCCCGGAAAATGCGACCAGACACGAAGCAATAATTTTTCATCATGACAACGCTCGGCCGCATGTTGCAAGACCCGTGAAAAACTATTTGGAAAATAGTGGATGGGAAGTTTTGGCTCACCCGCTTTATAGTCCGGACCTTGCTCCGTCTGACTTTCATTTATTTCGCTCGATGCAAAACGCCCTCACCGGAATACGCTTCACATCAGAGCAAGGCATCCGAAATTGGATAGATTCATTTTTGGCCGCCAAGCCGGCGCAATTTTTTTGGGATGGAATTCATAAATTGCCTGAAAGATGGGGAAATGTTGTAGCTTCCAATGGACAATACTTTGAATAAAATATATTGTAACATTTTTCCACAATAAAGCATCAAATTTCGCTAAAAAATTCCGGTTTTTAAGTTGTACACCCAATAATAACAATAATAAATCTTTTTAAATACTATATTAAACTGTTTATCTTCTCTTCTTTTACGAGGTAACTTTTAAAATTTATTTAGTCATATCTCCTAAACAGTGCAATGTATTTTTTTGAAATTTGGAACACAGATATAGATTGTCAATCTATACAGGGTGGTTGGTAATCGGTAGAACACCGGAAAGTGTAAGATTCCTGGGACTATTCTGAACAACTTTTCCTAGTTTCGAAATTCACAAAACTGACGGAGATATAGCCATCGGAAGATCAGGATATAGCTTTATGAAAACCGAACTGGAAAATTGGAACTCCTTGATGGATTTTATATGAAAGGTATTTTAATTGGCTACACAATTGATGTTTTAAATTCAAGTTATGGTGATCAAGATATGGCAAATATTTTGACCAGTTGTTGTTTTTATAGCACAACTTATTTTTCCAAATCGGTATTGTTAACACATAGTTTTAATAAGAAATTATGAAAGTCGAATTTGTTTCCTTACATTTGATAAGTAATTTGTACCTGTACAAATTTGCGAATTTCGAAAAATGGAACAAAAGAAGTTGTTCAGAAATAGATTCAGCGAGCTCAGTAAATTTTTGTTATTCAAAATAATGTATTTTTTTTTTTTTTAAATATGTAATTAATTAAAATATGATTTTGATTTTTTAAAGATAATATCCTTACCTTATACAACACTTCCTTATATGTGTTACAAACGAAAGGACAAAGTGAATATGCCATGCGTGCTGTAAAGAGTCAAAAAGAAGATTCAATTAAAATACTGAGTAATTTACTCAAATCGCTTTTTATATAGAACCTGTACAAGAAATTTAGTAAAAGATGTGACAACTGTTAATCAATAATTTGTTGATATTTATGACTTAATATCGCAATATTTACAACAAAGTTCTCAACTTCTTACGCAACATTTTTTGCGCAAATCTTCTTATATCAGTTAAAAGTTCCGTAATTCTGTCTAGAAATTTAAGAACGTACAAAAATAGTTCTTATAAAACTTGAGCTACTTTCGTAGAATAAATCTACTTAATAAATTTAATTATAATTGGCTACTTTCTACTTTTTTTTTTTTTTTGAAATTGCAAAACAGAAAAATTGAAAAAGCATTAAATAAAACTGTTAAAAATCATAAAAGAATTCGCTTAAATAAATAAAAGCTAAAAATGATAAAATCACAAACAACAACAAAAACAACAGCATTCGCAAATAACAAATGACAATGAATTGAAATAATAAAGACATTTCTGCCAGTGCCAACCAATTTGATTTGGTCCAAAATAATGCTAACAACAAAAATTGGGTCAACAACGACAACGACGGCAAACAACAAAACACAAATCAAATAATAGAAACTGTTAACAAAATAATAGTTGGCAAAGGCAGAAGAAGAAGAAAAAACAAAAAACATACAGGGCTATAAAACACATTCAATTGATAAAGCAAAATACGAAATACAAAAATACATAGATATATCAACGTAAAAATAAAATTCGCAATCAATCAATATTATTGCTCAATAATTTAACAATTCAACAATTCAAACAACAAGCACAATAATCAATAGTACAGCCCAACAATGGCAGTTTGTATGAAATGAAATGTTAAAAAAAAAAACAACAGATCAGTCAGTGTTGGACCAAATAAAACTTTAACGAATTTTTTACATAGGCCAAGGTCCGAATTTTTTTATTTGTTCAGTCGAACATCTTCGAATGTAAATTTTTTTGATTTTAAAAATAAGTTCTTCAGATAGGCCGCTCCACACTGGTTTCAAATGACATTTTTGGTTCAAAAATTACCAGAGAGCGCAGTTTTTAACCAAATCAAACATTTTTTTTTATACTGCAGCTAAAAGTCCAAAAGTATTGAAAAATATTGAATAATTTGCATCGAAGAAATCGGTAAATATTTAATTTTTTAAGAGGTTTTTGACCAGTAAGTTCTACAATCGGTAAAAGTCCAAGTGTATAGAAAAACATCCAAAATACATATTTGTAAAAGTCCCAAAGTACCAATCGAAAATATTGAAAAACATCTAAAATATCGGTAAAGACTGAAAAATGTCGAAAAACACCCAAAATATCGGTTAAGGTCCAAAAGTATCGAAATACATCGAATAAATCGGTAAGAGTCTGAATTTATCGAAAAACATCCAATATATTGAAAAAGTCCAAAAGTTTCGAAAAACATTGAAATACATCGAAGAAATCAGTAAAACTCCAAGTGTATCGAAAAACATTCAAAATATCGGTAAAAGTCCAAAAGTGCCAATCGAAAAATATTAAAAAACCTCTAAAATATCGGTAAAGATTGAAAAACGTTGAACAACATCTAAAATATCGCTAAAAGTCCAAAAGTTTTGAAAAATGTTGAAATGCGTCGCAGAAATCGGTATAAGTCCAAGTGTATCGAAAACATTCAAAATATCGTTAACAGTCTTAAAGTGAAAATCGAAAAATATTAAAAAACATCTAAAACAACCGTAAATATCTAAAAGTATCGGAATACATCGAATAAATCACTAAAAGTATGAATATATCGAAAAACATCCAATATATCGAAAAAAGTCTAAAAGTTTCGAAGAATTTTAAAACATCGGTAAAAGTCCGTATGTATCGAAATACATCGAAGAAATCGGTAAAAGTCCAAATGTATCAAAAAACATCTAAAATATCAGAAAAAGTCGAAAAGTATCGAAAAATTTTGATACATCGAATAAATCACTTAAAGTATGAATATATCGAAAAACATCCAATATATCGAAAAAAGTCTGAAAGTTTCGAAAAGTTTTGATATATCGTTAAAGGTCCAAAAGTATCGAAATAGATCGGATAAATCGGTAAAATTCCAAAAATATCGAAAAACATCGAAAATATCAGTAAGAGTCCAAAAATGTGGAAAAACATCCTAAATTCGGTAAGGGTCCAAAAGTATTGGAAAACATCGAAGAAATCGGAAAAAGTCCAAATGTGGAAAAGCATCGAATAAATCTTCAAAAGTATTGAAAAACATTAAAGAATTCGGTAAAAGTCCAAATACATATATCGAAAAACATCCAATATATCGAAAAATGTCCAAAAGTTTCGAAAAATATTGAAATACATCAATCGGCCAAAGTCCAAGTGTAGGTATCGAAAAACATCCAAAATGTCGGAAAAAGTCCAAAAGTATCCAAAAATTTTATATACAAATTTTTCAATATTAAAAACAACAAAATACACGGTCACATAGAGCTGAAAAATGGATAAAGCACAAAGATAAAGACAAAAATCTGACTGACACTGGCTTCATGTTTTTTGGTTTATTTTCGTTTCACATTTGTCACTGTACCAGGGATGATAAATGAGCTTTTCTACTTTGTACCAAATAGTATTAAAAGTAGAGTGATAAAGACAGACGTGGGTCACTGGTTGGAGTGGGCCACCCAAGTAATTTTAAGATTAGTGACATCTATGTCAAACCGCGCACATTAATTATCGTATTTTGACGCGAGGTCACTTTTTATAAGCATTTGGGGGTTATAAACCTGCTTTCGCACTGTCCAGAGAAACGTGCTACAGATTTTGGCGAGAAAGTTTTTACCCTCGTACTCTTTCATACGATTTTTGATCAAATTTTTACGAGAAATACTCAGGTAAATATGCAATATGTTAGTTAAAGATGTTATCGTTGGAATGCAAAGTGATTTTTGCCCATTATTCACGTTGTGTTTTTGTGGAATGCATATGCAAAAAAAAGGGCTTGTAGGTAGAAGTGGGACACTATTTGTGGACAGTAATGCCGTTCTTTGCACAGTAAAGTGTTTTTATTAACTATGCAAATGTCTTATTTACTCATTTTTATCATTTTAGCCATTATGCCTCCAAAAAAAACTAGTAAGGGTGTAAATTTTGGCCTGGCCAAAAAATAAATACCCTACACTGCAGTATTGTGAAAAGTTTGCTTATATGGGAAGTGCCACGCCCTCTTGTCCGAGTACACCCAGTTTTTGTTCAGAGCTTGCATTTATAGTTTTTAGTGTCAGAGTGAAATTTAGTTGGATTATCTCAAAAAACTCTTTCAGTACAGCATTTTGAATCTTTTGCTTATATGGGAGGTGCCACGCCCCCTTGTCTGATTTCACCCAATTTTTGTTGAGAGCTTTCATTTATAATTCTTAGTGTCTGAGTCAAATTTGGTTCGAATATCTCAAAAAACGCTTTCAGTATAGCGTTTTGAAGCTTTTGCTTATATGGGAGGTGCCACGCCCTCTTGTTCGAATTCGCTCAAATTTTTATCAGAGCTTGCGCTTACAATTCGTATTACTTATATGTATTGTGGTTGTATTGTCGTGAAAAATACTCCTAAAATTGCATTTTGAATATAATTTTTGTATGGGCGGTAGGCGTGTCCGTTGACCGATTTTGCTCATTTTCAATCCCCCGAGCTAACTTTGACGACGAAGGCAGCGTACCAAATTTCATTGAATTATCTTGCTCAGTTTTCCCAAGAAGTGTATTTCAACACACAGCCAGCCACCCAGCCAGCCAGCCAGCCAGCCAGCCACCCAGCCAGCCAGCCAGACAGACGGACATGGCTATATCGACTCAGGAGGTGACGCTGATCAAGAATATATATACTTTTCTATACCTGCCACGCCTCCTTCTCTGCGTTACAAACGGAAGGACAAAGTGAATATACCCTGGGTGTAGGGTATAAAAAAAGAAAACCACCAAAAAAGTGGTAAATTATGAAAAATCGCAGATACCAACAAAAGATTCAAAAGAAGTCAATTATTCACAACCAGCTGTGAAAAAAAGCAAAAAAAAGAAAGTCCTCGGTTTCTTCAGATGAAGACATTGATTTTTGTATGATTTGCACTAAATTGACGCCGACAAAGCTCACAAAAAAAAATTCCATCGAGTGCGACATCTGCGACCGACCCTTTCATTTATAGTGCGTTGATATGACCAACCGCACCGACTTCACGTACGTCAATTGCGAGTAGAATCTGTGCTTTGTCACTGCGAAAAGTTTTTTTCAAAACAACTTTGTAATTTCTACTTACTTCATCACTTCTTTTTCCAGACATTAAATAAACATTATTAAAGTCCATGCATTTTTATACCCTACACCCAGGGTATATTCACTTTGTCTTTCCGTTTGTAACGCAGAGATGGAGGCGTGGCAGGTATAGAAAAGTATATATATTCTTGATCAGCGTCACCTCCTGAGTCGATATAGCCATGTCCGTCTGTCTGGCTGGCTGTGTGGCTGGCTAGCTGTGTGTTGAAATACACTTTTTGGGAAAACTGAGCAAGATAATTCAATGAAATTTGGTACACTGCGTCCATCGTCAAAGATAGCTCGGGGGATTGAAAATGAGCGAAAAATGTCACGGGACACGCCTACCGCCCATACAAAAAATATATTCAAAATGCAATTTTAAGAGCATTTTTCACGACAATGGAACCACAATACACATAAGTACTACGAATTATAAGCGCAAGCTCTGAGAAAAAACTGAGCGAATTCGGACAAGAGGGCGTGGCACCTCCCATACAAGCAAAAGCTTCAAAACGCTATACTCAAAGCGTTTTTTGAGATATTCGAACCAAATTTGACACAGACACTAGGAATCATAAATGAAAGCTCTCAACAAAAATTGGGTGAAATCGGACAAGGGGGCGTGGCACCTCCCATATAAGCAAAAGTTTCAAAATGCTATACTGAAAGAGTTTTTTGAGATAATCCAACTAAATTTCACTCTGACACCAAAAACTATAAATGCAAGCTCTGAACAAAAAACTGGGTGTACTCGGACAAGAGGGCGTGGCACCTCCCATATAAGAAAAATTTTCAAAATACTGCAGTGTAGGGTATTTATTTTTTGGCCAGGCCAAAAGTTACACCCTTATTAGTTTAATTTGTGACCCTCATTTTGCGTCAAGTATTTTGAATTTTGCGAATTTGACAACAGATTTGTAATCAGCGCCTCTAAAAACCCCTAGAAGAAGAATTTAAAACAGATGGCAGTATTTTTCAGATAAAAATTTTGGTGGCCCACTTCTACCTACAATTTCAGAAAACTCGGAAAATACACTTTTCTTTTACATAAAAAAAGAAAATTCTTTACAACTGAATTTAAGAAATCTGCTATGATGGAAAGTTGCGTCTTGGAATACTCTTGCGATTAAAAAAAATTTTTGAAAAATTTCAATTTTTCACCATTTTACAACCGGAAATAAAAACATGGCGCACTCTGTCTACATCACTCTACTAAAACTGTCCAAAAAGTACCAAAGTTATTTAACACATTTGTGGTAAAATTTTGACCATTGGGCGATTCTAGTCAACATAACAATATCAAAGGGTTACATAGGATTTCCATATAAGCAATTTTATATAAACAGTATAGATATAGTTTCAAAAACTAACTTTAAGATGTCTGATAAAAGATACTTAGCACTATTTTCGACACATGTAGAAAATTCCACACAACTTTACGACCACTAATGTCAGAGCTACTATGAGTTTAACAGCAATGCGACATAATTGAATAATTACGTAAATAACGTTAATAACAATAATAACAAAAAATGTGGAAACAAAAAAAACGTCACTTAACAAAAAAAATAATTTCGTCTTAGATCTTTGAAAAAAATAAAAAAACAAACTGAAAAATAATATAAATAAAAAGCTTTAAACAAAATAATAGCGACAATAATACACGTAGTGATAAACAAAAAATAAAATCGCATTTTCTACGGTAAAATTGGCAATAAAATGAATTAAATCGATCGATCGGTTTCTGCCGGAAAGATTGATAAATGATTCAATTGATTGAAGGTGAAGTGTTAAGGTGTTGACTTGACTTATTTGATCTGCTCTGGGTGCATTGAATTTCGATGGTATGCATGTGTACATTTTAGAAATGAAAGTTTTCAACCATAGGGTTGTTTTTATTTATTTAAAAAAAAAAAACAATTAGTTTCGGAATCAACTAAGGTTCAAAATTATCTGATATGTCAAGGTGCCCCAAGAAATCTAGAACCTAAAAGATTGAAAGGTTTTTCAGAAATTTAGAATGTTTAGAGATTCGAGGATATTTCGCTAGCATAGTTTTTCATAAAGCTGAGCTCATTAAATATTTTAAGGCAGATCTTGTAACTATTCATGGAACCAAAGTTCTCTAGACACGAAAGTCGTTATACATAAAAGACAAATCCTTAGTAAAAAATGTGCTAAGATTCTTGGAATAAAAATTTTCCCTAAATAAAGTATTTGTCTACTAAACTAATCAATCAAAATGATTATTATCAAAGAAAAACATGTCACCATTGTAAGTAAAATACATTTTATGTCACCATACAAACAGTAGAATTATTTCCATCATTATTTTCTATTGCCCCATAGAAAAAAGCTGTCGCATAGACCACAACCAAATTCAACTGTCAAATGCCACATAAAATCCACAGAATGTGCGGAAAAAATGAAAGAAATTAAGTACTTGTATCTGTGTGCAAAGAAAGAAAAAAGTCATGTAAAAAGAAATGAATTAACAAGCAAGCAAGCGTAGATACAATCGTGGAACAAAAGTAACTGTGGCAGCTACTTATGGTTAAAATAGCGTTACCAGATCATGACAATTATTACGAGTGTATTATGCATTGCCGTCTTATTGTTATTAACAATTTCCATGACTGCGAAACACTTCATTACTTTTATTCTCTGCTCTTTCTTTTACTACTTTTATTCGCTTGATTACGCTCTCTTCATGTCGTAATTGTTGTCACTGCTGTCACATGTAGTGTGCGCATACTTTAATGACATACTGTATGTAGTTGCTACATGCTGGTAAATGAATTGCGGCACGTTTTGACACTTTTTTAACAATAGTTGTTGATATTGTTAAAGTAAATAGGAAAAACTAAAGCAAATTAATTACAAAAGGACAATAAAAATCTTAAATATTTATGAAAAACAGAACAATTAATTTATTGAGCTACCAATTGTATTAAAATTTGAGCAAAAACTTGTTTAAAAACTGATTGTAAGATCTATAATATGTGTTTTTGTCATGAGTATGGTAATGGTTAAAGTTTAACAAAATTTTTAAAAGGGCTAACTTAAGTGATTTAAGGAACGTCTCATAATTCACGCAATATTTGAAATAAACAGAAAATACATATTTTTTTTTTCAATTGAATTTCTTTTTCGTATTGAATCATAAAGTACATAAGATAAGATTATGTATAAAATAGCACAAAGTGCAGATGACTTACACGGCTTAAGTGGCACATACGCACTCTTTTGTCGAAATTTTGCAAGACCATTTTGCATAGATATGCCTGAATTTCATTAATGCAGCATTGAGTTACACTTTTTTCAATTCAATTTTACTAGCCAGCTGTCAAACTGTTTTCTTTTTAGGGTTAGTAATGCTATTCCGCACAAATAGCGGTATATTCAAATCTTGCGTGAATTATGGGACACCCTTTTATACTAAATAACAGATATCACGCCTGAATCCAGTAGAATTTAAAAGAGTCAATTCATATGATTTGTTGTTAAAAAAACAGATATTATTACGGGAAACACTGAGACTAATTCAAAATTTAAAACTAATGGAAAAACTTTTTTGTAATCACTTTTTTATGTGGAATTATTACTGCAAAGTTTAAGTCATCAACAGAAAAAGGTAAAAACTGCATTTTATTTAAGGCTGGTTTCAAACCCAACTTGGAATAATGAGATCTCCTAAGATGTCAAACTCTCATAAAGTGTTGAGCAAACCAAGACCAAGACCACAGCAGTCTTGGTCTTGTTCTAGCACACTAAGTCTTGGTCTTGGTTTTGGTTTTGATATTGAGTCTTGGTCTTGATCATGCTCATTAAGTCTTGGTCTTTATTTACGGTTTGTATTGTTAGTTATTGGAAGAAACCAATTGTCTCCTTATGCATTACATTGAGACCAGAAAACGGTAAATTTTTATACCCTCCACCCAGGGTATATCCACTTCGTCCTTCCGTTTGTAACGCAGAGAAGGAGGCGTGGCAGGTATGAAAAAGTGTATATATTTTTGATCAGCATCACCTCTTAGCCAGGGTAGGGTGGTGAAAGAGTTTTTTGAGATAATCCAACTAAATATCACCCGAATACTAAGGAGTATAAATACGCGCTCTGAGTTGAAACTATACAAAATCGGACAAGAGGGCGTGACACTCCCCATTTAAGCAAAAGCTTCAAAACGATATACTGAAAACGTTTTTTGAGATAATGCAACTAAATTTCACTTTGAAACTGGGCAAAAACTCTTCCTCCCTTCCATATTAGCATCATTTTCAAAATACTGCAATGTAGGGTATTTAATGTTTGGTCAGGCTAAAGATTTTACCCTTACTAGTTTTTTTATCATTTTATACCTCAGTTATGTTGGGAACGTGTTTTATTTTCCGCTCCGAAGACCCTTCGGACAAATTGTGTTTTAATTATTTAATAGAAATTTGAAAATTGAGATTGAAAATGACCAAGTGTAGGTTTTGAACCCGGGCCTCCCTACACAGCGGCATTAGACTGATAAACTTTTGTTTGCTCTTCATCACATTGGGTAAACTGTCAAATAGTAGTCAGTAATTTAATAATTTCATATAGTTTTGGTACTAATGACTGATAATGCATTACAATTGGACCTTTTTTGATAAAATTGACTAACCTTGCATTACATTTGGATCATTTTTGATAAAATTCCTAGACGAAAGATTTGATTATTGATACAATTGTCTCCGACGGTCCTACAGGGTACTTCAAACTACCCGAAACAAAGACAAAGTGTTGATAAAGATTAAGAAGTAGAACTACAGATCGATCCAAGGCAATCATATGAATGATGAAACAATTTCACATAAGATCTATTATTTGTGGGTACAAGTGAGAGTCCGAATATGTAAAAAACGTGTTTCGAAAATTTCGACCCCAGAATTATCAAACAAACTATTTTTTTTTTTTTTTTTTTTTCATAACCGGAAATGACTATAAACCAATAAGACTAAATCCAATCAATGTCAAAAAAGTACCATTTATGCTCGATTAAATGCCAACAATACTGACGATGGACAATACATGAATCAACTAATAAGAATAGGAAACTCTCAAACATCAAAACTTATCCATTTTTGGTCTTTATACATTTATACAATAAAAGAAAAAATATGTTGCTATTGTACGAATTGTAATATATAGACAAAAAGTAAAATGCGTAAATGATTTTCTTATATACAATTTGAACAATAGAAAGAATAGTTCTGAGGATCCTTTACATACCCAACCATACTACCTGCATATTCTAAGTGATCTTCGTTCGTCGCCAGTCTGTCTGGCAAGTCTGGGCACCCAATGACAATAATGAAAAAAAAAATTTTTTATTTAACAATTGTGAAAGAAAACTATTGTTTTGTTTTTCTACAATTGAACAAAAAGAAAAAAGAATTGTTTTTATTCAAAAAAAAAAAAAAAAAAAAAACAGAATGCATTTTCATTCAATAATCTTTTAGAGGTGCAGGTGACACTGTGTCTATCTCTAAGTGAGCTAGCTGGACAAAGCGCACTACTCTTTGGTAACAAATGCAATACGTTGGACATTTTGTTACGGTTTCAGTTACGGATTAACACAACTATGGGTTCTATGTTCTTTTCAAAACCTATGGCGACAGTTTGTCTGGCAATGATCGTGGCAGAATTGTTAAATTCACTGTATAAACAAAAGAATCATGATCATTATATGACGTTTCTGAAACACTAAAATTCACCTACATTTAGAAATTGAAAAGGAGGGGTAGGTCACATTGTTAGTTTTTGTTAGGCTTAAAACATTACGATCATGGTTTTACGAGCATTTTGAGGATCATTTTATTCTTTTCTTTTTTTCTCTGTTTTGTTAAGCGAAAAGAAAAATCATTAATTTTATACTTTTTTTTTTTTTATTAAAAGAAGATTCTTGACAGCATATAGAAATCTATTTTCATATAGAAAATTTTTGAATGAAAACTAAACTGCCAAAGCCGATGAACGTGCAACATTGAAAAAGTCTATGAAACTGACAACATTAATATATTAACGATCAATAAAAAAAAAGGTTTTGCTATAAAAATCGATTTTTTAACATTTATAGGGTTTTGGAAGTTTTTATAAAAAACACACAATAAGGTTCGCTGGCTGATCTTGCGCACGTTTTATGCTTCAAAACTGCTGTCAGTTCATTTTTACTCCAAAATTCTCACACATTTCACAATATTGGAAAGTTCAAAATGTCGCAAAACCTTTGTTTAATTAAAACTGCAAAAAAATATTTTTTTTTCGCCACGATCACTTTACATGCAAACAATTGAGTTCAATCAATGAGTTAACAATATGTTGAGCAAAAATGTTACCATCCAAGGCAATCAATTGATTTATGCGATTTATTCAAAATTATCAAGATAAAATGAAAAATTCACACAAAAAAAATTGTATTGAAATTGAAAATTTGAGACATAACCCTTTTTGCAAGATCAGCACCTATGCGAAAAATCATGCACGGTTTTTTTTTTTTTTCCTTTCAAGAAATAGAAAACGCAATCAGTAAACCAAAGAAATAAAAATAATATTAAATGATGCCCCTTTCGGTTGATCAATAATACAAAAAGCAATGGTTCAAAAGGGTCGTGAACGCGTTTTCTGATGAACACGCAGCACCCAATTTCAACTAAAATGGTAACACATCACCTGTGTGTGACTTTCGTAGAGAAAACATTTTCTTGAATTTAAATTTTTTGCATTGTGACATTTTCAATTTTGTCAATTTATTGCAGCACCCCTCTCTGAGATCAATGATCTTCGATCTTTTCGCATGTCGATCGTCGTCGATCGAAGGCGCACTATAAATTAAATTAGACAATGTGATAACTTTTATGCATGAAAGAAAGGGTGTTTCTTTAGGGGTTGCATGCTTGTTTTGTATAGATTTTATTTTTGAGTCAATGCGTTCAGCAGCAAGTGATCTTCAGTTTGAAGAAAATTGCTTTTTGCACAACTGTGTGTTAAAATAATTAAATTAAAAATTTGCTAGCATGTAATTGTAAAAGAGATTTGCAAGCTACGATAGACTGACATGAACCCTTCCTCTGGCTGTCAATTTGTGTAGCACAAGATCAGTAGTGTGATCTTTTGTGTCATACATATAGTGACAAAATGTCACTACATAGAACAAGCGTTGCAAATGAATTTTTTTTTTAAAAAGGAACAAAAATACAATAATAACATTGATTACAATTGATGATGAAAAAAAATATATTATGAAAGGGTACAAGATCACCAAAATTGTGCTATTATTTTAAGAAAATACAAAAAAAAAAGTTTTTTTGTACATATAAAATGTATTCTTTTCATTTCCTAAAAGCATATGCCTTCATGAAGAAAGTAATATACACGATTCATATGAAATTGTTAATACGGAAATCGTATGTAACGCTTTGGCGCAAAATATGCTGCACCGATTTTAATAAATTTTCTGTAAAAACAACACAGTTGTGCTAAAGATAAAACAGGCAATTATATTTTTTGATTTTTTTGAAACCAAATGTTTCGTTAAAAAAAAGTGTTTTGAAAAAAAAAAAAAATTACACCACGTCGCTTCTTGAATTCTGTGTTATGAGTATTAGTATTGATTTTTTTTCTCTCAATTCTCATTAAAAGATTTATGTGTAATGTGTTATCAAAAGTGTAGTATGCATAGATTATATAGGATCTGACGTACGAGAGATTAATTCCATTATGCTAAACTGTATATTGTGACCCGTGAAAATATTACTTGTAAGTAAGAGAACTGAAGAGTATTTGAGTTTGCTGATTCGGAAATTTAAAACAAATTGTGAAAAAAAAATACTATTTCAAAATTTCTCAACTTATCTTGAAAAAATTGTTACTAAGATTTTCTTTAGAACTCTTCGAGCGCAATCCAGAACTCCTCTACGGATACTGTTTTCCGGATACTTAGAAAAAAATTGAACATTTTTCTGATTTCTCGATTAAAATTTAAAGTACGCAAGATTTTTTTTAAAAAATTTTCTACAACTCTATGAGTGCTATCCAGAACTCCAATCGGAACTCCTCTTCGGATACTCCTTTTCGGATACTTTGAAAAATTCCGCAAATTTTTCTGATTTTTCGATAAAAATTAAAACTACGAATGATGAAGTTAGTTTATTGACTGTTTTTTATTGCTTGTATAGTACTAATGAAAGTACTACGAATATTTTGGAAATATATTACTAGGATTTTCTTTCGAAATCCAGATCTCTCGTTAGAAATCTTTTTTGGAAGAAATTTTTTTATAAAACTATTTTTCACCAAGAAAAAAAAAATTTTCAATAGGTAAATCTCCAAAAAATGTACCAAAACATGCCTATTTTTGTCCCCACCTACTTTTTATATTATATTGTTACTTGAAGGTATAGAATATGATGACCTGAACTTCTGCAACATTTTTAAAAAATGAACTTAAACTTTCATGGTTGCCATATATTTTTGTCGAAAGTTTCGCTTAAACAATATGTTTAAAAAATTAAAATAAAATTTAAGTCTCAAAATGCTTAAATAAACTAAAGAAAACTCCAACATTAATTTTTAGGGTTGCCAGATGATTGCTTTCGAAAATTTATTTTAAGTCTTCCTTTTTTTTACGTTCGCCATTATAATTACACACTAAAAAATAATAGTTTAAATCGTTAAAAATTTATCGAACCGAAATTTGGCTTAAGCAAAAGCAATCAAAAAAAATGGGTGGCAACCCTGAAAATTTTGTACAATTTCAGAAAAGTATATCTGAGCGGATCATAAACTTTAGTCAAAAAACAAAAGAATTAAATAAGATTTTCGAAAATAACCAAGTGGCAACCCTAAAAATTTAAGTTGGATTTTTAAAAAGCTATTTAACTGTTTTAAGACTAAATTAAATTTTTAATCAAAGCGAAACTAACAAAAAAAAACCGGATGGCAACACCGAAAGTTTTGTAAAATTTTAAAAAAGTTTATCTGAGCGTTTCTGAAACCAAAAATTTCAATTTAGTCAAGAAAAGTTGGAGTTATATAAGATTTACAAAAATAATCATGTGGCAACCCAAAAAATTAATATTGGATTTTTAAAATGCTTATTTAAGTGTTTTAAGACTAAATTTTATTTTTTTTTTTTTAATAAACAATTTAAGCAAAATTTGCAAAAAAAAAAACAGGTGGAGGCTTACTAAACGGAGAATGATGAAATGTTGCAAAAACGACAGAGAATGATAAAACGGAGAATGACGAAATGTTGCGAAAACTGTAATATCACAATTGTTTATTAATTTAATCATATAAAGATAAAATAATATGTTTAGTTACATAAAAAACTTACGCGTTCCCTGCAAAATTTTTAAACTTTTAAAAAAAAAAGCACACGAACTCTCACTGTCGAAAAATCAAAATACACTGAATCTCCTCTTTCTCTTCACTTTCAGTTCTCTATTTACTCAATATTTAAAAAATTTACAGTTAGAATTAGAAAAACTGAGCCGTCCCTTTAAATTGAGGGACCAACTTCCATGGATGTCAATTCTATATAAAAAAAAATTTCGAAGAGTTAACACAGAAAAACGGTAGCTGAAATATAAATACAAACAAAACCGTATCATTTTTTTTTTAGAAAATAACGCTATATGAGAAACGGTCAAATTAAGTGCACTAAGAAGCGGTTAGGGACATGACGGAGAATGAGTTTTTAACACTTTATGTTATAATTTCATAGCAAAATATTACAAATAATTTTTTGTTTCCAAGCTATGCGTATAGATGCTCTGGTTAACTATCTGTATTAAATAGTTAAAATTAAAATATCAAATTATAAATTTAAGCAAGGTTTTGAGCCACGGGTACATTTTTTAGAGAATCCCCCGTATAAAGTACTCCGGAACTCTATTTTATGAGCTCAAAAATGTTATCAGAACTCTTCTTCGTGGAAAAAAGGCAGAATTTCAGAAAATTAATTCGAATTTTGTGAAAAAACTCTAGAAATATTCCCAACAGACTATTTCACATGAGTCCTATACTGGCCAAAAAATTCAATTTCAAAAAAATAAAAGAATACGTGTTCAATCAATTCAATTACAATACTTTGCCTCCAAATTTCCGTGCGATTAGTCATAGTCGACCTAAAGATTGGTTCGTTTAACGTAAATATTATCAGTCAAAATAAATTCCGATGACATGGACTTGCCAGACAGTCTGTCGCCACGCAGATGCTCTTCATATGTATGTATATATGAAGATACATAAGAATGAATTTTTTGTACCCTACATATTGCTTAGACGGTATATTAAGGATTCTAGCTCGGAGTTACTTCTTCCAATTCGTAGCATTTCTATTAAAAAAATGCAGTCATCATACATGAACACTGATCTTAACAAATAAATATAAAATTTATTTAAATCTAAATTTTGAAATGATGCGGTTTTGAAGTATGTATTATACCCAGTTAGAGGAAAACAGGCAAATTTCGAATAATGCTAATAAAACTCACTTTAATATGTTCGAAAACACTTTTTTTATTGTATAACTTATATAAGAGTCTTACTGACTGATTGTAGGTGTTTTTACAACTCATTGTTCATTATGTATTTCCTTCGACAGCTTACAAAAACTCTACATGTGATCAGATCACTTACACAAAATCCTTAAGATTACTCTTAACACAAACAATACAACGATTCATATAACGTGTGTCCAGATCCATAGATTCTATATAGTTAAATACAACTGACTTTTTGGGAATTTCCCAAAAAAAGAAAAATAATGAAAATGAAAAATGAAAAACAAAACAAATAAACTTCTTTGTGTGTTGCAGGTACAACAAAAGGTACAGTCCAGTTAAATCGTTTGCTCCATACACAAATGCACCTGAGTGATTGTGGAAATTCCTAATATTTCCCAGCTGCACAAGCAGTCAGTTTTCTTTGTTTTTCCTTTTTGCCTTCTGTCTGCATATGATGATGATGAAAAACAACTCGTACAATAAACAAATGAAAATTTCATGAAATGAAAAATGTTTTTACTTTTACTGTAGGTTTTTGTATTTTTGTATTTATTTTTAGAGATAATTCCTTACTTTACAAGTACAACGTAATCTTTTGTACGTTAGATATTGTTTTGTATTGTCATATACATTCGATTTTGTCAAACCATGGTGCCATTGTCTCTTAAAGTCCGTTAAGTCCTATTGATATTTAAATAACCACAAAAATCATTTAAGCCTGGCTTAAAATAATTGAAAACAAAAAGTTTTTGTTTTCTGTGTTTTTTGAAAATTCGCAATTTCAATGGGTTATCCATCTACTCAGGCAAGTGGTTCATACAGATAACCGATGAAGTTTACGCATCATTTCGATTTAATTTTGCTAAATATTGGAATTTTTGATTTATGAGTATTCAATTTAATTTACGATATACGGCAACACTACAAGAGCGAACATTTTTTTTTTAACTATTTTTAGCTCAGCATACTCTAAGCAATCAAATTTGAATTGTTCAAACCACAATTTTTGATGTAAAACAATGATTAGACGAAGTTGATGTCAAAATATTTATGTCACGACAAAATTTGTTGTTTGCTTGCATTTTTCTCAGCAGAAAAAGAATGCAAATGGTAAGCAACAAAATATTTGGCATGTATATAAGTAGCTTTTGAGCATCATTTTCGCAACATTATTTGACAATTCTAAGCAAAGCAACTTTCGATAGTCACAAATAGATTTTGTCAAAATAATTATGCCGACTAGTGAAAAATTCCAATATGTTTAATATACATACATCTATTTTAATTTACTTAAAACACTTGATAATAACTAAACTTGCTTCCAGTCTTCCTGCCGCCTTTTTATGCATTTCCCATTTGACAGCGTAAAAGAGAAATTTCTCAATGATTCTCGAAAAAGCTTTATGAAATGAAATGAATATGTGTTCATAGTTAAGCATTTTCTTGACCGAAATGGTGTTTCAATCAATTAGCATTTCTGTCTTGTTGTTGCTTATGGTTGTCGTTATGGCTATGTAGCTCTACGCTTTATACGTATCATTTCGCAACAAAAGTAACTACAGCGGGAGCACAACATTCTTGACTTTTCTCTAAATTTCTTTGATGAAACATGAATGTCTGCTATGTGTTTATCTCCAAATCTCGAGCACGGCTATCCATGTGGCTGCTTTTGTTTTAATAACGCAGGATACAGGGAATATTTGCTTTTGTTTATCTTTTTTAATTGAATTTATGTAAAAATTATTGGTATTTATCTCCTATACAGGGTGGGTAGAAATCAATAAAACTCCGAAAAATAAAAGATTTCTGCGGCTATTCTGAACAACCGCAAAATAAATGGAGTTGTTTGAATTAATATCGGTATTTTGTAGGCGCCCAAAGTCCCTTCCTCAACATTTTCCGCGGTAACTACTTATAAAGTTTTCGTAATCAGTAAAATATTATCCTTATCCTTAATGGGTTTTTTGAGTTTTTTAACTTTGACCACTATGAAACATGTAGATCTAACATTTTGCCCTTCTAAGGTAGGCTGACCATTTGCTTTATCGCCCAATACAGGTGGGGGCAAAAGTAATAGTCCATAATATATGGTCTATGGTCTTTACTATAAGGTCTATGATCTGTCTTATGATATTTTTTTCCATAATCTATAGTCTGTGATCTGCCCTTTATTATCCTTGGTCAATAATCTTTGGTCTATGATCTGCTCTTTATGGCCTTTGGTCAATAACATACGGTCTGCGATCTGTCTTTTGTGATCTGTCCTTTAAATTCTATGATCTATCCTTTACGGTCCATAATATATGGTCTATATCCTTCATAATCTTTGCTTCGTAATCTTCACTTCTATGATCTGTCTTTATGGTCTTTGGTTCATAGCCTTTAGTCTATGATCTATCCTATATGGTTCTATGGTCCATTAACTAAAATTCTTGTAGAATAAAGCATAAAAATTTACATAATACAATATGCGTCCATCTTAAATTTGGGACAATTTCGAGACACACATGAAAATCCAGAACATTTCCGGGACGTTTTTGAATCCAAAACGAGAGGACAAAATCCAGGACTGTCCGCGACGGTTGGTCACCGTACTCTAAAAGAAACAACTGGGCAGAGTTTCATTTCGAGTTGTTGTAAATTTGTCGTCAGGTAAGGAGCCTTCATAAAGAGTAGAGATAGGAAGTGAGCATGTTCGGCGAAAATGCTAAGAGTCTTGCATTCTACACCATCAGAGGCAATTTAGAAGCCTTGGAAGCGGGGAAAAATATTTTATAAAAATATTAGTTTTGAAGGAGTGCCCCGTTAAGGGGTTCTCACATTTTTTTGAGCTTTGACTTCGATGAGACGTCACTAAACATTATTCAATCCACACCATTTTATCGCTCACGCATTATTTGATGAAGCGTTAAAAAAAAGGGGTTTACAAATTGCAAAATCGTACACTAAATCATGCCTAGTATATAAAAATATCTTAACAGCTTCTTTCTAATGCCATAACAAAAAAACTACTGAACCGATTTTGCTATTTATTTATTTTATTTATTTTTCAGAAAATGGATGTGTGTGCGAAATAACGCTGTCATAGCTAAACAGCTACACCAATTTTCATAAAATTCGATACAGGGAAAGGCTGAGCCATCAGGAAAGATTTTTTATACAAAAGACGTGGCACCGCCCCAAAAGAAAAAAACATTGTCACCGCTAATCCGCACACCGGATTTTGATAAAATTTAATACGAAGGTGGACTGGTACCTAAGGAATTTTTATTTTTTTTTTCTTTAGAGGGCATGGCAGCCCCATTAACGGGAAAATAGCGCAGTCAAAACTAAATCATGACATCGATTTTTTTGAATTTTAGAATTAATTTAGGAAACATAGAAGTTAGGAAGATTCAATTGTTTTAACCACATATGTCACTAAACGAATCGCAAATTAATTTTTAAATATTTCGAAAAAAACTTTAATTTAATTTAAGATTAAAGTGTTTAATATACAAACATATGCACTTGTACACACGCTTATGCAGTAAATTCTGCCTTTAAAATTCTCTACTTACAGGAAGGGTACCTGCTGATGAATTCGTTTTCTACATTTCTAACCCTGTACAAATTTATGTCCAGTCACGACTGGGAACTGCTATTGCTGCTGCTGCATTTAATAAAAATAAGTCCAACAACAACAATAAAAACAACAACATTACCAAAATGCATTAAGCCATCCATGTGCAACTGTGATGTGATGCCTCTCAATGGTGCCAAAGTGTCTGGCATAAAACAGACAAACAGTCAACAGCCAGCAGCACCACCGATAGCAGCAGCAGCACCAGAAAACGATAAGAGCAAAAGAGTCAGAATGCGCACAGAGAGGGTCAGACATTCATTCAAAAAAAGTTGTTGGATATACGTATATGCTGGCATTTTGGCCAACAACTAAATAGATATAGATTTATGAAGAGTCCAAAGGCAACCGTGTGGAACAAGTGAGTAAGTAACTCAAGCTGTTTCGAAATGACTTGAGAAGTTTTAAAATGAATATCAGTATAGAATAAGACAGACAGACAGACAGCACGACAGACAAAATGATAGACAGCAAAAGTGAGATAAGTCAGCTACGCATGCGCAGTACGCAGAGGATCACTTAAAATGAGCTGCTGCTGCCGATGTTCGTGTTGGTGGCAGTGATCCAGGCTGATGGTTTCCTCTCTAACAAATTAATTCAAAGAGGATAAAGAAAATACACAAATAATACAAATGATAATAATAATAATAACGCGCAGTAATATCGTCAGAGGGTTAAGTGTTGCAACAACATCGGCAGAGTTGTGAGTGAAGATGTTATGCATATGAATTGGGGAATTATCATGATCATGGTCTTGGATATGCCGCATTTGGTTGTTACGTTTTGTATGAACTTCAAGCTGTTTGCTTACAAAGTGTAGTCAAAATGAAGCGGAATATTGAGTGGGTAGTTAATAGCATCGATTTTGATCTGCTAAGAACTTTTTTATTAATAAACATCGTCGTTTTGTACACTTTGAATATTGGGTGTAGTTGACAATGGAAATATATTTTTGAGGAAAATTATTTTGCCTTTAGAGTTATGCCACTCCTGAAAATTATTATGATAATCCCAATTCAGAAAACATTGCAGCCTCTTAGTTTGAATGTTAGGAATCAATTAGGTAAAGTCATACGCATCTATTGATATCAGACGTCTGCTTGAATGCATTAATTTCTTTTGTGGCACTACTGCACTCTACTTCAGTATCGTTCTAATCAAGTACATTAAGTAAAAGTTATGAATGAATGCTGCACCCAAAAATAATTTGTACTCTGAATGAGTGCAGTAGTGTCATTTAATATTTTCAAACTGATGTGAGTGAAGTAGTGTCATCGAATGTACCCATTAATATTTTCAAACTTAAGTGAGTAAAATGAATACTTTTGAGTGCAGTAGTGTTATCGATGGAGTAGGTCGAAAATGATTTTATATGGATTTTTAGCAGCTATATCTGAAGTTACAATTAATATCTCTATAAGTTCTTTACTCTTGCAGATTTTATCCACTCAATGTGAAAAATAAAACGATACATTCAACGTATAAGTTGGTAACTCAAGTTACAACTTTCTTACGGGACAGTGGTTTTCGTTCAAATATATTTAAAATTTTCAAGCTAGAGGTACCAGAATTTGACCTAAAAATGGAGTCAAAAAACGCTGTCCCGTATAAAAGTTGTGCCTTGAGTTACCAACTTATACGTTGGATGTATCAATAAGATTTCATAATTTTTTTATTTTTCCACCTTGAATGGGCATTTTCACCTTGAATGGACAATTGTGTAGTTAAATATCAAAACTGCCTAAGTCCCTCTCAGATATGAAGGCAAAATAAAACTAGTAAGGGTGGTCTCTTTGGCCTGGCCAAAAACTAAATGCCCTACACTGCATTTCAAGTACTCGTATATTATTAAACATTTAGTTGATGAATACTATACAATGTACGTATTCTTGTACATACAAGTTTTTAATAAAATAAATTGTTGAATTCTTTCGTAACCTCTAGGAGAGTATAAGAACAAATTGCTTATAAGGGGAGTGCCACGCCCTCTCCGAGTTTACCCAGATTTTGCCTAGAGCTTGCATTTATTGTTCTGAGTGTTAGTGTAAAGTTCGGTTAATGTTTCTTAAAAAAAATCTTTCAGTATAGCATTTTCAAACTTTCGCTCATATGGAGGGTGCCACGCTCTCTAGTCCTAGTCCTACTTTTTGTTCAGAGTTTGCAATTAATGCTCTTAGTATTTGAGTGAAGTTAAGTTGGATTATCTCAAAAAACGCTTTCAGTATAACATTTTGAAACTTTTGTTTATATGGGAGGTGCCACGCCCTCTAGTCCGATGTTGCCTAGTTTTTGCTCAAAGCTTGTACTTACTATCTCTAGTACTTATGTGTATTTTGCTTCTGTTATTGCAAATAATGCTCATATTATCACATTTTGAATGTTTTTTTTGTATGGGCGGTAGGCGTGTCCGTTAACCGATTTTGCTCATTTTCAATCCCCCGAGCTAACTTTAGTGACGAAGGCAGTGTACCAAATTTCATTGAATTATCTTGCTCAGTTTTTCCAAAAAATGTATTTCCACACACAGCCGTTACCCAGCCATCCAGCCAGCCACCCAGCCAGCCAGCCAGCCAGACAGACGGACATGGCTATATCGACTCAGGAGGTGACGCTGATCAAGAATATATATACTTTTCCATACCTGCCACGCCTCCTTCTCTGCGTTACAAACGGAAGGACAAAGTGAATATACCCTGGGTGTAGGGTATAATAAATTAGAATCAAATTACTGAAATTAATTTTATTTTGCTTACATGTCAGAGAGGGATTTAGGCAGTTTTGATATTTAACGACACAATTGATCCATCTAAAACTACAGAATTACCCAAGAAATAAATTTCAGTGACGGATTAAGCGGCTTAAAATCCATATAAAATGTTGAACAATTTAACTTTTCAATAAAAAAATTTTGTTACTACTTATCCTTTATCAAAATGGTTTTAGGGGTTCAGTTTGATGGATACATATAAATCAGAACTCAAGTTGTGCTTAAGTGTTCTAAAAGGAAACTTTTTTTGCCCGGGAAAGGAAACGTCGAGCAACTTTAACTTTTGAACCAGTCTAGACCTCAGTCTCTCTAGCACAAGAACTTAGGCCAGATCGATAAACAAAACTTTGCAAAATCCGTCCCTTATTTGAAAATTCTCCTTGAGAGTATCTATGAAGAATAAAAAAAAAAAAATGTTCTACCACTCTTAAAACAGCCAAAATTGTCTATTTTTACAGATGTTTAAAAACTATATATCACTGTAAAGTGCCTAATTAGATCTTAATAAGCACTTTTTGGGTAAAATGTAAATATATTTTTAAAGACTTTAATTTTATATAGAAAAATGGCATTTTGGGGGGATACGAACAAGAGAAACTAGGTCGTACTACTCTAGGTCCAAAAAAAAAATGTTATGGAAAAAATACCATTAGATCAAACTAAATGATTGCAAAGAGCATGCATCTATAACATTTAAGTCGGGCTAAGGGCAGGAGCAATATACACTCAGTTTTGCTTAGTGATGAGCAAACATTTATTAGCTGACATAATTTCAAGACTAAGATCATCTCTCAATTCGAAATTTGGCATCGTAAAAGTCCAATTTGTTTGTAAAAATAAGTTTTGGAATATTTGAATACTCAACAATCTTTCGTTATTTTTTCAAAACCAAGATCAAAATCGGGACTAAGACTAAATGCCGAAGGTCAAGACCAAGACTCAGTATCAAAACCAAGACCAAGATTCAATGTCAAATATCCAAGGCCAAGACTGATATGGTCTAAGTTTTGGTCTTGATTTGCTCATCACAAGTTTCGATGAAACGACACACTGATAATATTACTCCTTTACTAATGCACCTTGCACTCTTAGCCATACAGCAACTCCATGTCTACCGTATAAAGATTTGACTTGACCCTCTCGGATTCCACAGATCTTTTATACGTTGTTTCGTTTTTATACCCTACACCCAGGGTATATTCACTTTGTCCTTCCGTTTGTAACGCAGAGAAGGAGGCGTGGCAGATATAGAAAAGTATATATTTTTTTGATCAGCGTCACCTCCTGAGTCGATATAGCCATGTCCGTCTGTCTGGCTGGCTGGCTGGCTGGCTGGCTGTGTGTTGAAATACACTTTTTGGGAAAACTGAGTAAGATATTTCAATGAAATTTGGTACACTGCCTTCGGCGTCAAAGATAGCTCGGAAGATTGAAAATGAGCGAAATCCACGCCTACCGCCCATACAAAAAATATATTCAAAATGCAATTTTAGGAGTATTTTTCACGACAATGCAACCAAAATATGCATAAATACTAAGAATTATATGCGCAAGCTTTGAGAAAAAACTGAGCAAATTCGGACAAGAGGGCGTGGCACCTCCCATATAAGCAAAAGTTTCAAAACGCCTTACTGAAAGCGTTTTATGAGATATTCGAACCAAATTTGACTCAGACACTAAGAATCATAAATGAAAGCTCTCAACAAAAATTGGGTGAAATCGGACCAGGGGGCGTGGCACCTCACATATGAGCAAAAGTTTCAAAATGCTATACTGAAAGAGTTTTTTGAGATAATCCAACCAAACTTCACTCAAATACTAAAATGCGCGCTCTAAGCCAAAACTAGAAGAACTCAGAAAAGAGGGCGTGGCACCTCCTATATAAGCAAAAGCTTCAAAACGCTATACTAAAAACGTTTTTCACTCAGACACTAAAAACTATAAATGCAAGCTCTGAACAAAAACTGGGTGAACTCGGACACGAGGGCGTAGCACCTCCCATATGAGCAAAGTTTTGAAAATACTGCAGTGTAGGGTATTTAATGTTTGGCCAGGCCAAATTTTACACCCTTACTAGTTTTTTTTTTGGTTTGTAGTACTGTCGATAAGGCTTATCAAAACTTGTATTTGTTAAGCGATTTTCATATTCTGAACTATTCTGAATGAGGTATGAATAACTTTTCAAGTATATGGCAAAAAGTACTACTGGTTTTCCACCCAAAGTTGAACTCTTTCCGCATCATATTAAACTTTTCACATACAAATTTAACTGTTTTTAATCAAAATAATACTTTTACAATTCATATTCATCTTTTTGAATAAATTAACCTCTTTGCAGAATGATATTACTTAGATATTTTTCCAGATAAAATTTACCATTTTGCAGATCAAATTAAACTTTGCAAAAAATACACTTAAAATGACATATCGCCGACTAGCAAAGGGAAAATTTTTTTAAAATAATAAAAAAAAAAACATTTAATAGTCACTAGCCACAATTAACAAGTAAGTTAGTTAGTTAGCAAAGTCATATTTTAACTGGAATTGAATGCATTGAACCACAATGAGCAGTGAAATCAACACGCAATTAAAAATGATTTATGTACAATTCCACCAATGTAAGATGGAAGTTATGGAAATGGTGGAGTTCTGAAAATGTACCAACATAACAAAAAACTAACATTAATTAAAGTTACAGACAGAAAAACTTCAAACCAAATTAAAAGTCGACTTGAAAAATTGTATTTTTTCTAGCACTCGAGTTGCAGGGAAGCGGAATATGACGACTACACTTTTTTTTAAAAAAAAAACTAAAAGCAAAACTGGAAATTTTTTTCTAATTTCATAAAACACAGCCATTAAATTCCATATGTACTCGCGCATAAAGGATAATAAAAATCGTGTGCATACGCTGCTGTGCGCGGAGTTATTCCTTTGGGTAGAAGGTTTACGAACATATGCACAAACGAGTGGGTTCCTCTGCATTAGAAATGATAGCGCATTTTAAGTGGTCACAGTTGAATGCAGTTTTATGCAAAATTAATTGAAATTAAAAATTTGCACGCGAGTTATTTTGTTGCTTTGAGTGAGTTGGCAAGTGCTTTATACGTTTTAGCTAAAAAAAGGCTGCAAATTATCCAATTCAAAAAATTAAACACTTTATTATTTACGAATCAATTCTTTCTCCTGATAGGCTGTTTTCATTTTAATTAACGCCACAATAAGATAGTTGTAGATAGACGCATATAAGATTGATTAACAAAATGATTCCAGAATTACTCTTCAAAATCTAAAAGATGGTGTCAGATAAGTGGGCGGAGAATTTTTTCAAGTTTTTCGAAGAACACTAATTCATGCAAAATCATGGCATAATAGGGCTTTTATTTTATTATAATTGCATAAATGCTCGGAATGAGTAGGTGCGATAGCTCATATTCACGGAGAAAAATACGCATCATAATTTTTACTCCACTCGGCTAGTCGAAAAATTAAAGTAATCAACACTAAATTTAAAATATAATTTACCTAACGTAAGAATTATTTGATGGATCCCTAACGTCATATTTACAAATAAAATGTAGTTAAATAATGAAGGAATATTTACTACAAATTTCCTACATTTGAATTTATGTACGTAGGCTGCTATATATATTTCTGGCCTAGGCAACACTAAGTGTTGCCAGGTGCAATCTGACATTTTCATTGGAAAGTTTGGCATTTTTTAGCATAAACGTACTCAGAACGTTTTGACGTACGACCATCATTTGTATTGTTTACAGTGACTTGAAAAAATCAATTTGGCAAAAAAATGGAATTAACTCGTGAACTTTTTCGTGCGATCATTTTTCACAACTTTAGACGTAGATTATCACGACAAGAATACATCGATGAACTTAAATCTTTGTATGGCGATGAAGCACCATCCATGGCTGATGCTCGCTCAAAGACGAATTCCGTGAAGGTCGTCCAAGAACGGCCGTTGTGCCAGAGATCATTGATGCCGTACGTGAACTGATAATGCAAGATCGTCATGTGACATACCGTGAGATAGAGGCATCCTTGGGCATTTCTCTCACTAGCATACATTTAATATTGCATGAACACCTGGCCGTAAAAAAGGTTATTTCTCGTTGGATCCCGCACAATTTGACAATCGCTCAAAAAAAAGGCTCGTGTCGATTGGTGCAAAAAAATTTTGAAAAAATACGATCGCGGTGCTTCAAAAGACGTTTATAAGATTATCACAGATGACGAATCATGGATCTATGCGTATAAGCCCGAAACAAAACAGCAATCGACCGTGTGGGTCTTCGAAGACGAGCCAAATCCAACGAAAGTTGTTCTTGGAAGAAGCACTTCGAAGCAAATGGTCGCCTGTTTCTTCGGCAAAACTGGTCATGTGGCAACTCTTCCGCTTGAGCAACGTAGGACGGTTAATTCTGAGTGGTACACCACAATTTTTTTGCCTAAAGTCTTCGGAGAAATTCGAAAAACGAACAAGAGAAGACGAATCATTGTTCACCATGACAGTGCGAGCTCTCACACATCGGCTCAAACCAGCGCCTTTATGACCGGCAAAAACGTCGAATTGATGGGTCATCCGCCGTACAGCCCTGACTTGGCACCCAATGACTTCTTTTTATTCCCGCTCATCAAGAAAAAAATGGTGGTCAACGATTTTCGTCGCCAGAAGATGCTGTTGAAGCGATCAAAAACCATGTTTTGGAGGTGTCTCAATCGGAGTGGAAAAAGTGCTTCGACAAGTGGTTTGAGCGCATGCAAAAGTGTATAAATCATGCTGGAGAATACTTTGAAAAACAATAAAACCATTTTTGATAATAAATATTCGCATTTTCATTATTAGGCCAGAAATATATATTGCAGCCCACGTAAAGTAATTTATACTTTCAGAAAAAAATGTATGACCATCTTGAATTTATAATTATAATTCTATTCTCGAGTAAGGTAAATATCATAAAAATATAAAATCATTTTGACTTTTATAATTTTAGTAAAAATTTCTATTTTTGGACAGACATTTTCATTATATACAAATTTTTTTGTTTCTACATCACATGCGTAAGCAGCGCAGAGGGTATGCATCTGACTATCATACGGAAGGGCTAGGGTTCGTACCCCGGCGCGCCGGTCAGCTAATTTTTTTTTTTTTTTTTTGTTTCAACTTTACAGTAAGGTAAATATCACGCCAATTTTTTCAAAAAAATTACTAGCAAACATACATTCTGAATTGACTAAAACAGTAAGGTGAAATTTATTTCGGTGTAAAGTTCTCACTATTCTGACTTGAAATTCTGGTAAAATTTATGAGAAATAAAGTAGCGAGTACTATTTTTTTTCTCCGTGTGGGTCAATCCTTGTGCAATCAATTAAGGTTTGGGTTGGATGTTCGATGCAACTTTAGGATACTTAAATATTTAAATATTCATAGCTCCTCGGCTTTTTATCCGATTTTGATGACATTATCAAGGTTGGTGTTAAAAAGTATGGGCTTTTGAAAAAAAATTACACTGAAAAATTTTTTATTTTTTTATTTTAGGTGTAAAAAAACTCTTTTTTTAGGTTAGAATATCGATTTAAAATAGGTTCAGGCACGCCACGGAACTTCAAAAACTCATAATTTTGAAAACTGTAAAAGATACCACGATTTTGAGGGTCGCAAAATAATTATAATAAAATTTACTTTTAAATAAAAATATTTAAAAACAAAATAAGAAGGATGCCTCAAATTGACTTTAATAAGAAAAGGTTTTTTTTACACCTAAAATAAAACTAGTAAGGGTGTTACCTTTGGCCTGGCCAAACATAAAATACCCTACACAGCAGTATTTTGAAAGTTTTGCTTGCATGGGAGGTGCCACGCCCTCTTGTCCAAGTTCACCCAGTTTTTCGCAGAGTTAGAATTTATAGTTCTTAGCATTTGAGTGAAATTTGGTTGGATTCTCTCAAAAAATGTTTTCAGTATAGCGTTTTGAACCTTTTGCTTATATGGGAGGTGCCACGCCCTCTTGTCCAGATTCACTCAGTTTTTTCTCAGAGTTTGAATTTATAGTCCTTAGCATTCGAGTAAAATTTTGTTTGATTATCTCAAAAAACGCTTTCAGTATAGCGTTTTGAAGTTTTTGCTTATATGGGATGTACCACTCCCTCTTGTCCGAATTCTCCTGGTTTTTGTTCAGAGCTTGCGCTTACAATTCGTAGTATTTATGTGTATTTTGGTTGCATTATCGTGAAAAAAACTCAAAAAGTTGCATTTTTAATAAATTTTTTGTATGGGCGGTAGGCTTGTCCGTTGACCGATTTCGCTCATTTTCAATCCCCCGAGCTAACTTTGACGCCAAAGGCTGTGCATTAAATTTCATTGAATTATCTTGCTTAGTTTTCCGAAAAAGTGTATTTCCACACACAGCCAGCCAGCCAGACAGACGGACATGGCTATATCGACTCAGGAGGAGACGCTGATCAAGAATATATATACTTTTCTATATCTGCCATGCCTCCTTATCTGCGTTACAAACGGAAGGACAAAGTGAATATACCCTGGGAGTAGGGTATAAAAAAATTTTTTTCAGTGCAATTTTTTCTCAAAAGCCCTTTCTTTTTTACACTTACCCTGAAAATATCACTATGGACCCTTGCGATCTATGTGTGGCAATATTGCCGCCACCCTAACCTTACCTAACCCTGAAAATTTCATCAAAATCGAATAAAAAGCCGAGGCGCTACGAATTTTCAAATATCTGAATACCCAAAAGTTACTTCGAACTTCCTATGGCCGTCATTTTGGATTATTTGTGGAATTTCGGAAAATCATTTTATCACAGTTATATGTATGTCAAATACTATATTTTCACCAATTTTCAAAAAAATCGGAGATGTCAACCCAACTCTTAATCGATTACACAAAGATCGACCCATATATATAAAATAATACGAGCGCCATTTGATAAGTTCGAGACTTACTGAATTTTCCGCACAGTCATTTTAAATTTAACACTGCTATCGTCAAATCTCATCTGTTAACAGATCACTGTTCGAGCACCCTGGGACATTTAGTTTGTTTTTTTGGAGCCATTGATACATACAGCCTCGAGAATTTTAATGAAAATAGAACGGAGTGTGTTTCGGGTGTTAAGCATTATGTTTTGTGTACAAAAACTATCGACGAGTCCGAGGAAAGGCTCTATTAATAAAAAGGGAACTCTGCAACATAAATTTCAAGGATTAAGAATTGGTTTACTGAGTTCCATTTCAGAGGTACAAGTAACGTCGAACGTTTCGTTCGCCCAAAAGAAGTCGTCAATTATATGCATAAAATCGGAGAATGACAGTGTGTGAAGTAGCTATGCTTTAGGCATCTCAGCTGAGCGGCTTAGTCAAATTTTACATGAGTATTTGCACCTGAAAAAGCTATCAGCGTGATGATAGCACAGAGGACCAAAATTGAATTTTTTTATGACAATATTTTTTGCCCGCTTGGATTCGCATTGTTAAAAGATTTCAACCACCGCCACCGTTTTTTCAAAAAAGGGTTGTTTTGACCTTGGGTCTGTGGGCACATTCTTATACCTATACCCAGGGTGTATCCACATTGTCCTTCCGTTTGTAACGTAGAGAAGGAGGCGTGGCAGATATAGAAAAGTATATATACTCTTGATAAGCGTCACCTCTTGAGTCGCTAGAGCCATGTCCGTCTGTCTTACTGGTTGGCTAGGTATATATGCGTGGCAACGCATTTTACGGGAAAACTGTGCACTTCCTCCGTCGTCAAAGTTAGCCCATGGGATTGAAAATGATCGGTCAATGAACACGCCTATCGCGCATACAAAAATATTTTCAAAACGCAATATTTTGAGCATTATTTGCGATATAAAAAACAAATACACATTACTAGCTCCAAACAAAAACTATGTGAATTCGGACATGCAAACTCTAAAGACAGTAAATGCAAGCTCTGAGAAAAAACTAGACGAACTCGAACAGAAGGCGTAGCGCCTCCAATTCAAGCTAAATTTAAGAACTTCTGCAAGTGCAAGTGTTATTTGAGGTAATGAAACCAAATTTCATAATATTTAGTGCAAGTTCTGAGCGAAAACTAGTTAAATTTTGTCAAGAGGGCGTGGCATCTCCCGTGCAAGAAAAATTTTCAAAATAGTGCAGTGAAGGGTTTATAATTTTGCCCAGGCCAAAGGTATAATAGCTATAATTTTTTTTTTTTAAGTGCATAGATATGTTGCTCGGTGAGGTTTTGTGGTATCTTTTGTTTTCAAAATTCCCTCGGTTTTGTCGTAGATATTAAAAACCTTAATAACTCGAGAACCCGAATTAAATGATTCGGCTTCGTCCTGGAAGTCGTAGTATTGCAGGAACGATTTATCCGAATCGGGTGGTAAGATATGGTAGATAAATTGCCAGACATATTGCTGTATGACAAGTTATGAGCAAACCAAGGCCAAGACCTAGACCATAGCAGTCTTGGTCTTGATCACGGTCTGGATTTTTTTCTTGGTCTTTAAAAAATTTCTAAAGATTGTTAAGTATTCAAAATTTCCAAACCTTATTTTTTGCAAAGCAGTTGGATTATTAAGATGCCAAATTTTCGAATTGAGAGATGATTTTATGCCTGAAAGGGGCAAGACATACCTTTTAACTATAAATAACAAAGACTGAAGTCAGTCTTGGTCTTGGTCACGATGACCATCAAGAAAAAGACACAGCAGTCTTGATCTTGAAATTATATTAACTTCTTGGTTTCGAAAAATAACCAAAACAAGACTCAAAACCAAGAGTAATTTTGCTCATCACTAAGTTTGGCTACAGTGAATGAAATGTGGATCCATCAAAGCACACCAGTGACCAAAGAATAATCAAAGAAGAATCAAAAAAAGTAAATTACTTAGTTTTCCATAGAAAAACCATTTTTTGATCAAAAACAATCCGTTGAAGCCCTCTAAAAATTAATATTTTCGAATGGAAGTTGGAAATAAAATGGAAATTCACGATAAAACAAGGCACTAGGTTTTTTCTTTTGAGTCAATCTAATATGTTTGAGATTATCTAGTTTTTGCGGACCTATAAGAAGATGCATCCTTAAAACTACATACGAGCCTTAGCCGAAACAGATGTTGCAAAATGAATATTATATTGAAATCAAAAATGTATGGACATTGCCACAAGACATTGCAAACATATTAGCCATGATTATGAGCGATTGTCCTTGAATAAAGTCCTTACGCATATGTGCACAATACGCGCTAACAAAAGGACCTTTAAGTTAAAACAGCAGAAATTTAACAATTATTTTTCAGCGAAACAATGAAATAATAAAAACAACAATTTGCACAGAGAGCCGAGGAACACTTAAACAATTTAGTGGTGTACAAAGGACGATGCCTACACTGCTGCTGACCTTGTTGCTGGCGTAAAAATAAAACTAAGCGGGATTAAGGATACTTAATATGGTAGAGCTAAACGTAGAGAATACGAAACGAAATAAGTTGTGAAATAAGGCAAACTGGAGGGAGGGAGTGAGCGAGAGGCGTATTGTAAGTTAAAATTATTGTAGTCCACAACTCTGCTTAGCTGGGACTGAAGGCACTGAAAATTGAAGCAAAAAAAGAAAAGAGAAGAAGCAATAAAAAGTACTGTCTGTCGGCAAGGATTTGGCTTAAAGTATGCAAACATTTTGGGAAATTCCCAAGCAGTTTACAGTTAAGTATTTAATAAAGACAATAAAATGGAAGAGAGCAACCGACATAAGGAGTTCTCAAGGAGTGTGAGCGAGCAGGAATTTGCGTATTTGCAGACAGTTCGTCGCCATAACGGTCAGTCTTTATCTTTGTAGTGTGCGGTAGGCACTAAGTCCTTGAGCCTTCAAAGGCAATTGTCATTTATTTGATTGTTTGAAGGAATTTCGCATTGTCTCAGCTAATGCTAAATACTTTAAAGGATAATCTAGGACACATAGCAATAAAATGCTACTTTTGTTTTTTTGTGTTTTTAAAATGAAAAAAGAGAGCATGAAATTATGCTTATTGTTATGCTGGGAAATTCCGTCATATAAATTGCTTTGCTTTTGTTCAACAGTCCTTTTTTGCGTATACAGCGTTTCTAGGAATTTTAATTAGCGCGTTATTTGTTGCTCTGGTGACACTATGAATTTTGTAATTTTGTGCACGCAGGAGACATTGCTGATCCTGCGCGCGTTTTAAGTTATTCATGCAAAGGTGTGACCACCACCTTTGTTTACTGCACGCGTCTTTGATGATGATATTTTATGTAGAATCTACCTTACTTTTCGGATTTCAGTTGAAATTTCACACTTTTGGGAGAGATTAAAAATTTCGTCCTACATGATCAGCTAAGAAAGAGCGTGTGATCATATTTCAAAACTTTCACACTCCCAGGGATTAACAGCGAGCGAAATACGAAGATGAAGACTAAAGATATTTTTTTTTTATTTGCACGTACAAGCATGTTTCTTTATTTCGACAGGATCAACATCAACGCGGCGTGATCGTATTTTGATGTGTTCGTTGCAGGATCAGTGTAGGAAATATGATATGATGACGCGCTGATGTGTAGTTCCTATGCGCTCCTTTGTATGGTGGGCATATGTATATAAATTACTGTTTTTATACACCTTAGAAAAACATTTCAGTAAACTATGATCCTCACTTAAATGCTGATCTTCATTCTTTTATAACAAAAATTATGAATTTTTCATTCTACTTCTCTCAATATTATCATCGCTTAATGTATCTCTTTTTTGTTTTCTAAGTTTTTTTTTTTTTTTTTTTTTGTACCAACATAATTGCGCAAAAGCCCGAAAAACATTGCAAACAATACGATAAATTCAAAACTGATCCTTGATGATCCTTTTCATATTAAGCATTGTGTTTGTAGCGATATTTTATATGGTGTTTTTTCTATTTGCTTTGTTCTTCATTTGTTTTTTTCTCGTTTCATCTGTTGTATCCCTTAATATTTTTGTTTAGCTATAAAAAGGATACAATTATTCAATTGCATGGAGAGAACAAAAAAAAGGGCAGTGTTTTTACATCCGTAACGCGAATGCGATTTCCACTACTATGGCTATGCGTCACACTGAACGAAATTATTTGTATCGTTAAAAACATAAATAAAAACTTTATTCATTTATTCATTTATTCATTTATTCATTTATTCATTTATTCATTTATTCATTTCTTCATTTCTTCATTTATTCATTTATTCATTTATTCATTTATTCATTTATTCATTTATTCATTTATTCATTTATTCATTTATTCATTTATTCATTTATTCATTTATTCATTTATTCATTTATTCATTTATTCATTTATTCATTTATTCATTTATTCATTTATTCATTTATTCATTTATTCATTTATTCATTTATTCATTTATTCATTTATTCATTTATTCATTTATTCATTTATTCATTTATTCATTTATTCATTTATTCATTTATTCATTTATTCATTTATTCATTTATTCATTTATTCATTTATTCATTTATTCATTTATTCATTTATTCATTTATTCATTTATTCATTTATTAATTTATTCATTTATTCATTTATTCATTTATTCATTTATTCATTTATTCATTTATTCATTTATTCATTTATTCATTTATTCATTTATTCATTTATTCATTTATTCATTTATTCATTTATTCATTTATTCATTTATTCATTTATTCATTTATTCATTTATTCATTTATTCATTTATTCATTTATTCATTTATTCATTTATTCATTTATTCATTTATTCATTTATTCATTTATTCATTTATTCATTTATTCATTTATTCATATATTCATTTATTCATTTATTCATTTATTCATTTATTCATTTATTCATTTATTCATTTATTCATTTATTCATTTATTCATTTATTCATTTATTCATTTATTCATTTATTCATTTATTCATTTATTCATTTATTCATTTATTCATTTATTCATTTATTCATTTATTCATTTATTCATTTATTCATTTATTCATTTATTCATTTATTCATTTATTCATTTATTCATTTATTCATTTATTCATTTATTCATTTATTCATTTATTCATTTATTCATTTATTCATTTATTCATTTATTCATTTAATTATTTATTCATTTATTCATTTGTTCAGTTATTTATTCACTCGTTTATTTATTTATGTAACAATTTTATCATTTAAGAATTTAATTATTAAGTCATTTTAGCATTAATTCATTTAGTCGTTTAATCATTTTGTCATTTAATTGTTTCGTCATTTAATTATTTAATCATTTAGTTATTTAGTCATTTGTTTCTTAAGTCGTTCTTTCTTTTAATCATTTAATTATTTAGTCGTTTCAAAAATCATTATCGACAGCATCCGTCGATGGCAAAGGTTTTTACAGTAAATAGCTCAATCTAGGAGAGACCAGTGTTAAAAAATTTAAGAAATATAAAGGAAAACGAAAACTAGGCTTTATGATTTTTATTTGATTTATCTTCATTTATCGCTGCAACCAGAGACGATTAAAAAAATCTACAACTGATAGAACGCATATAAATTGATACATATGCATACTCTTATGTTCTATGTAATATAATGGAGAAAAAAGTAACAATAAGAACTTTACAAAAGCTGATATTTAAAAACATTACAACAATTGAGAACAACAATCAGCGCATGAAAAGGACCCTCGAGTTAAACAATAAAAATTAATACGCATTAAAAATACATTTCAGCAAAAAAATACAAAAAACAGATTCACCTTCAAAATCCCGGCGTATACATATATTCATCACGATCATCATCATGATTGCGCACAACTTGAGGGAAATGTTTTTGCAAATTAAACAACCCCCTTAAATTAAGCGGGAACTTGTGCATAGAACGTAAAAGAAAAAACACAATTTTTAAGTCCTAGCTTAGGATAATGAAAATTCAAACGAGCGTAAAACGCTAATCTCTCTCTCGCTCTGTACATTCATGAATTTTTAAATTTGTTTATAGGAAAATCATCGTACTCGGGGATCTGGTCTGGCCAAAGTTACCCGCGATGATGCTGTGGGACGACGCATGTCAGATTAGATAACAGACAGTTATGTGCTATTGTGTCAAATTGCATCAGGACATCAACGCAGGATATCTATTCAAAGTTACTCGTAGGTACGTTCGTTCGGTTGGTGGTGGTGATGATGATGACGATGCATCTATGATGTGTTGACGTGTTCACATCAAATCATCGTCAACGTTGTGCGCATACTGACATGCGTACAAAATGCTTTGGTTTTGCGTACCTTTTATGTATTGAGGGACATTTTAAGGATACAAATACAATATGTGCCGACTAACCAATCGAGTGACCTACTCTTGATGGTGTTCCGCAAAAAAAAATGTCTTTTTTGCAGTTTTTTTTGGAACAAAAAATAAGTTTAAAAGAGCTGGCAAAGGAAATTCAGGTATCCTTTTGTATAAGATATGCAGATGTGCTACACAGGAAGTTAAAATCTGAGCAATTTTTTCCGACTAGCTGTACAAAGATTGTACTTCTTCAGCCACTTCGAAGTACAAGTTCATCTGGGCTCATGAGTCTATTGATAATCTTATTAAAGACGACTATTTTTGCAAGATTCTATCATGAACATTTGAAGGTCCAGAAACTGTCTTCTCGTTCTTATTCTGCAGTATATAGCCCGTTTGGCTTAACTTCGAGTAGAAACTTATTAACCTCATAAATAGGTTTCGGATGCATTGTATAGGTTTCGGAACCATTCTACCCGATAGGAAAATAATTCTGTGATATCTTGCATACTACCTCGATTAGACTCAATCACTGCCTCTATCAATTGATGAAATAGTGAAAAACGATCCACGTACCAAGAATATTTCCAATCAGATTATGGCTTAACTGCTTATTGCATTCATAGTGATATCAAAAGATAAGTGGAGCAAAGTCGTAAAATCGAAAAAAAAGGTTATTTAGACGTCCATTTATCAAATACTTACAAAATTTAAAAACGAAATAGAAAATTAGGGATTTAACATATATTTCACTCAAGAGAAATGGGGAAAGTTATGGAATTCGGAAAATGTCCATGGGAAAACTCCGAAATTCGTTCGGAATTGTGTTATGGGCAGTTCCTTAACAGCGTAAACGAAAAACGTGATTCGGCTATTCTCGAGCAAAAAGCAAAATTTCTTAACCTTTGTAGACATAACATTACCTTCAGCAGTGTCTCCCTGTTGCTTATCCAAATTATATTCCATGTCGTTCGTGACTAAATCAAAATCTCATGAGTTTTTTTTTAATATTATTAAAAAAATTAAATAACTACAGATCTCATAAGACTTCAAAATCTCACGAGAGTTTTATAGTATCTCATGAGAGTTTTTTCAATATTTTATGCATAACATTTCTCTTGACATGGAAACAAAAACCGAAAACTTTTTTTCATGAAATTTTATAAGACTCTCATGAGAGTTTTATAAAATCTCATGAGATTTTCAAACCTCTCATGAGGTTTTATAAAACTATCATGAGATTTTATAAAACTATCATGAGATAGTCTTGAGATTTTTTTCTAATTTCACTAAAATTGTATTTCTTTTGGCCTACAAGCATACATCTTAAACATCTGTGGACTCATTCCTTTATGTTCTTACCAAGTAAAATTTGATTCAATGCATAAATAATACACCGTAACCTCAAAAATGCATTGGGTATTGTTCTAATTGAGCGTTTACCACTAAATATCGACTATTTATATTTATTGCCTTATTGTCTTTGTGCGGAACTTATGTATCCGGGATACTTTTGTCCTATATTCGCTGGCTTCTACTTATTCTAATAATTTTGTGTGCCTTTTGTTTCAATTTGTATCTTCTTATTTTTGCTTGAATTTCAAGTAAAACTTAGCAATTGCTAGAAAAAAAAAGACACAAACAAAGGACACCAGGAAGGACCTCCCAAAATGACTTCATTCAACTGTGACAACATGTGACAATTGTTTGCAATGCCGCCGTATAAATTGTTGTTTGCTCCTTTGTAATGTTAATTTTTTTTTTAGTTTTTATATTTTTTTGAATTGTCTTTTTCTTTCACAAACAATAAAATCAAGAACTATAAATTTTTAGCACAAAAAAATGCAACAATTTTAAATACGCAATTGTTTTGGTTTCTTTTGTTTGGTATTCTTTGATTTTCGAGGGCAAAACTTTGTCAAGGTATTTTCGTTTGTATAATGTTTAAAAAACTATCCACGTGTTAAATGTTTCATTTCACGATACACTGAAAGATAAATTTTAAATTATTCAATAACACAGTGCCACATTTTTCAAGTCATTGACGGTGAACTAAAATCCGTTATAAGGCGTCGAAAGTACTCGCAGAAACAAGTAATTCTGCCAGAGCGTTTTGCAAAGTTGGCTCATATAAGGATTTTATGGTCATTTTTGCGATTTTAGGGCACTATATGAATTTTTTTGGCTAAGTTTGTTCGGCATTTTTTTTCTTCTATTCAATAGCTACAACATTGCTGAAGTCATCAAAACAATATTTTCGGCTCGTTACCGAGATATAGCCATATGAAATAATTATAATTATCCAGCTGAAAATTGCAACTTTTTGCCTCAAATTGGATTTTGAGCGGTTTTTCGATTTTTTCATATGGCTATATCTCGGTAACGAGCCGAAAATATTGTTTTGATGACTTCAGCAATGTTGTAGCTATTGAATAGAAGAAAAAAAATGGCGAACAAACTTAACCGAAAAAAATTCATCTAGTGCCCTAAAATCGCAAAAATGACCATAAAATCCTTGTATGAGCCAACTTTGCAAAACGCTCTGGCAGAATTACTTGTTTCGGCGAGTACTTTCGACGCCATATAACGGATTTTAGTTCATTTTTCATGTGTCGCACTGTGTAATATATGGTTTTTTAAAATTCTTTTTGAATTTTCCAATATTTTTTATCTACTTCAATGTTTTTCAACTCTATCAATATGTATCGATGATTCGAAAATTTTCAGCCTCTTTAAACATATTTTGAATGTAATATAGTTCTTCTACTTTTGATCTTATGGCATCATTCTAAGCGCCAGTTTTTCAAACAAAGCAATTTAGGCGTAAATCGTGATATGCCAACCAAACCCAAGACTGTGTAATAGTGAGTCTTTTTCGTGGTTCTGATATTGAGCCGTGGTATTGAATTTGAGCATTAACGTGTAGTCTAAGGTTGCAAACTAAAAAGATTGCTGAAAGGTGCTGAGTGTGCAAAGTTTCCAAATCTAATTTTTCAAAGCAGTTGGATTTTAAAATTCCAAATTCCGAAACCGATATTAACATATATAAATGACAAGATTCTATTACAAGTTTTTGTCTTCATTGTCATAATGATTTAATTTCAAAAATAAAACCAAGACTTAGTGTCCAAGACCAAAGCAGTTTCGAAATCAAATCTCGAAGTGAGCTTATTAAATCGACCTTTATATAGTTACTATTTGACGGCAGGCTAATGATGGTCCCTCTTCTTTTTATTTATAAAAACATTAAATTATATTTTCCCAAAGAAATATTACCAAGACCAAGACGGATTTTATTCATCACTCGGCTTAACTACTCCCGTTCTAAGCTGATTCCTTTGTTTTAAAATGAAAAATCAACGAAAAATTCTTGGAAAATACGATCAAGCTATAGTTTTTTTTTTGTTCACGTGGAGTTCCATCAAAATTCTGAACTCGGTCTGATATTTTTAAAAAATTTTTCATATGTATGTAAAATAGTTTATATGAAAACCCTAATTTAAAAAAAAAAAACCTTATTTTTTAGCATTAAGTTATTGAATAAAAATTATGTTTTGCATTTGCGTTTTTACTGCTTATGCTGCTTCGTGAATAATGTGTTGTTGTTGTCTTTTCCGTCCATTTCATTTATTGTTTATTTTATTTATTCTTGAAAAAAGTATGTAAAATGATGATATAAAAGTGATTTTGTCAGTGATACCATCTCAATATTTTTCGATATTTTTGGACTTTTATCGATGTGTAAGATGTTTTTTCGACATTTTTCAATACTTTTGAACTTTTCCCAATTTATTGGAAGGTTTTCGATATATTTGGACTTTTACCAATTTCTTCGATGTACATATTTCAATATTTTTCGATACTTTTACCGATATTTTGGATGTTTTACGATACACTTGGACTTTTACCGATTCCGATACTTTTGGACCTTTACCTTTATTTCAGATGTTTTTCGATACTTTAAGACTTTTACCGATATTTTGGATGTTTTCCAGTATATTTTGACTTAAACCGATTTCTTCGATGTATTTCAATATTTTTCGATACTTTTACCAATATTTTCGATGTTTTTCGATACACTTGGACTTTTACCGATTCCAATACTTTTAGACATTTTCCGATATTTTGGATGTTTTTTTTTTTGTTATTTTTGAACTCTTAGCTATATTTTAGATATTTTTCGATACTTTTAGACTTTGGAATTTTAAAGATTTCTTGGATGTTTTCCTATTCTTTTGGATTTTACCGATATATGGGATGTTTTTCGATAGATTTGGACTTTTACTGATATTTTAGATGTTTTTCAATATTTTTTTAACATTTATGGACTTTCTCCGATATTTTGGGTGTTTTTCGATTTTTTAGGGATTTCTTCGTATAGTTCGAAATTTTTCAATGTTTTTGGACTTTTGCCGATATTTTAGATGATTTTCGATATTTTTCGACTTTAACTAATTTCTTCAATGTATTTCGATATTTTTTGCTACTTTTGGACTACCACCGATTTCTCCGATGTATTTCAATATTTAACGAATTTAAGTCTCTAAAAAAATGGCAACCAATTTACAATATAAAATTACTTTTGCTCCACCTTGTACTACTACTAAATTTTTTTTTTTATGGGAATGCATTATTTACGAACATTCCTTGAATGACCTTCATAAATGCTACAAAATAAATTCATTTGTTTTATTTTTTATCTAAAAATCTTTAAAATAAATGATCGTGCAAAACTGACAATCAAACAAAAGTTGCCCCGCATGTACTTACTCACTCACTCATGTGTTGAACAAACAACGTCAATGATTTTTTTTTTTTTTTTTTTTATTATATTATCCATGACATTAAATGTCACCGATAATTAGATTAGATAGTTGATAAATCAAAAATTTTGGTTTTGTTATTTGATTGTTCGTCAAAGAAAAAATTTGCCTTAATTAAGCGCGATTGCATAAAAAACTAATGAATGTGGCATATTCTTATAGAAAATGCTGGTTGTGCGTCCAGTTTGGATATCATGGTGTATTTGAAGAGATTATAATGATACTAATAGCGCTCGCATTCTATTTATTATCCTTGATTTTGTTATTTTTTCCATGAAACTAAATATGTTAATTGTTATAAATGATCCTAATTTTTTATTAAATGTTAAAAGAGTTTGTGTATTTTGATGTGAGAATTTTGGTCAATTCGACGTGTGATATGCGGGACTTATGCATTTAAAAACATATTTTAATTTTTTTTTTTTTTTTTTTTTTAAGTTTAACCCTTAATTTTACTTTCAGAGTTTCAGTGTTTTCACGATTTTTTTTAAGAAATATCAACTTTTTTTATATAAATTTTTCCTGTATTATTTCTTAAAATGACAAACTTAATTAACGGTAACAACTTAATTAATAACCATAATAATGAGACAATAACACTTTCTGTCATATTTCTTTCTCATAAAATATGGATTTTAATAAACGCATATTGTAAAGTCAACTTCATATATTATATTCTTTATTAAAAGATTTTTTTTTATTTAAAAATAATTATAATTTTGAAGAAAATAAACATAAATTGTGTGTGCGCTGTTAAATAAAATTCAATTAATTTGAGACACAAACGAGAATACACAAAGTTAATCCGATTATCTGTGACGAAAATTAACAAAGCCGAAATGAAGGCAACAAGAAAATAAAGAGAAAACATAAAAAATTGACAAATAACTACTTGAAAATAAAAGAAAAAAGCACAAAACATTAAATAAAAGAAATGTGTTTTTAAAAAAGGAAATCACACTAATAACAACTAAGTAACACAAACACCGAAAATCCAAACTACGTATCTAAAAGGTGAGACAAAAGTAATGTCACATTGCAAATTGGCTGCGATTTTGAAGAAGGTTGGTTGCAGATGAAAATTTGATGGCATTTAGTTCAAACTACGATATTGGTCAAATGACCAACACCTGAATTGGTTCACATCTGTGTTAGTTTTATGAAATTTTAAATTATTGCTCGCAAAACATTTGAATCAAATTTGTTGGCTTAAATGAAACTAATTCAATATGTATTTTAAACATAAATATTAAAGCATAATTACATCTCATGCCAAGTGTAAAAATTAAGCAACTTTCATATTATGGCATTACTTTTGCCACACCTCTAACTTAGTTGACTTGTTGTATTTAACGCACTCAATCAAAAAGAAATTTCATGAAAATACAGAGTGGCTGATGAAAGCTGCAACCAAAAAAAAAAATGTTATAACTTTTTTTTAACCAATTAATCTTTTCCATTTTTTTTTTATTTTACAGATTAATCTTTAGATTTAACGAAAATGGAGGATTGGGATACTGAGGCAAGGATTTGGATTGTCCGCCGTTATCACGCATTGGAGTCCGTAGTTTCAGTACAAAAAGAATATAGGCGCACGTTTGGGGGCACTCCTCCGAGCAGATGGACTATAATGAGGCTCGCAAACAATTTTGCCAAGCACGGGACAATTGAAAGAAGGCCTTTTTATCAAAAAACTTCAGTTCGAACGCAGGAAACTATCGCTGCTGTAGCTGCTGCCATACAACTCAACTAGTGAATTACCTCACATATATACCTCGTGTTGGGGGGCATAGCCTTAGTATTCTAGCCCTTTTTCTGACGTCGTATCGTGAGAAGTATGATGTTTCTGTCTCTGCACCTCTTGGTAATTCGGAGCATTGTACCATTTCCGCTGCTTTTTCATATACTAACTTAGACCCCGTTTCTCCCAAATCCCCAAAACGAACGGTATGGCTTTATGATAAAGCAAATTGGGATGCGTTAAATAATTTTTATCGCAGTTTCAATTGGAAATTCTGTTTCGCTGACAGAAACATAAATGCCGCGGCTTTAATGGTGCAGGAAATAATTTTATTGGGGATAGGATCCTTCATTCCTAATAAAAAAGTTAGCATCAAACCTAAGGACCATTCTTGGTTTAATGAGACTTGCAGGATTACAGTCAGGTCCAAAGAGGAAGCGTTCCAAAATTGGCGTTCCAACAGAAATACCGATACTGAAAGACTTCGCAGTGAGGCTAGAAATCGCTATAATGCCACGATTCAGCGCGAAAAGCATCTTCACGAGCTCGTAATGCGCAAAAGAATCCTTTTACCACCGAAAAGTAGTAAAAACTTTTTGTCGTTTGTTAAGAGAGTGAAGAATCAGTCTTCATCGTCTATTCTAACTCTCTTAATGAACGACCAAATCTTCACTGATCCCGTTGATAAAGTTAATCTTTTGGCTAGCATCTTATCTAAGAATGCTACTCTACCTGATAGCAATCAACTACCGCCCAACATCGAGAGAAAGTCCTCGGCTATGCCAAGGATCCACTTTCGAACTAGGGCAGTGAAAAGGGTCCTTGCTAATCTCAATATTAACAAAGCGTCAGGGCCGGATGACATATCAGCCCATGTGCTGCGAAAGTGTGCCGCAACACTGGCTCGCCCATTAAGGAATTTATTTCACACAGAAAAAAAATTGTAATTCCAACAACTTTATGTTTTAATTCAAAAATTTTTGTTGGTTGAAATCTTCCCAACAACTTTTGCTCTTGTTTTAAATACGAAATTGTTATTTATTAAATAAAACGAAAAATTGTTGAATCAAGTAAACAGTTGTTGGGAGCTTAAGAGCGAAAGTTGTTGTTTCAAAAGCAAAACTGTTGACAATGTTTAAGAACGAATTAGTTGAACGAAGAATAAATGATAGTTGAAATGTTTGCGGCTTTATAAGTATTTATTTTGAATATATCTTGCAGCAATGGGAAAGAAATAAAAGTAAGGTATTGGGAGCCGCAGCTCTTCACACAGTTATGAACAACTTTTTACTAAGATGCCGCACATGCGACACCGAGCGTGGAGGCCATTTAAACTCTATAATTTTTAAAACCACTTAATTAAACAAAATACAAATGTATTATCTTTCAAATAGAACAAGAAAACATTAACTAAATGAATTTAAAAAAGAAAGTTATTTAACTTTTTTTATGTAGCAATATTCATCAGCCACCCTGTACCTAATGAAACGGTTAGTGACATTAAAATCTGTTCCGAATGAAATCTTAGCTGATCATTTTTAAAAATGAGGTCGAAAAACGGTTCATTTAAATAAACCACAACAAAACAATATCAAGATAGTCGTTTTCCATGTATTTGTCGGTGTTGAATCCTAATCCAGTCTCAGAATTGTTATATCACTTATGGTTTTTTTAGATGTTCTAAAATAAAAGTACAAAACACGATTTTTGAGGTTATATGGAGGACGTACAAAATTTGTTTGCTGTTTTCTACTAAATGAATCGCTTAGTGATATTCTTCTTCAAAAAAAAAAAAAAAGCTATTATTGTCCTGTTACTCGCATGAAGTTTGCTTGTATTGTCTTAAATAACACTTTAGGTAAAGAGTTTGGGTATGTTTGAAGAAAAAAATTCTAAATCTGAATCCAAGAGAGATTATATTTGTTTGGCTAGTCCGTATTCTGGAACTTTGAGTAAATTGTATTGATCACTATCCAACACTAACAAAAATAAAGATCGATTTTCATTGAAATTATTTGAACCTGATGACGCACAACTTCCCATCTACCAAAAAAAAAAAAAAAAAAAACAAAATGTTGCTTATCTTCTCCATATTTGTTAAAGACTTCAAAACTTGATTCATCTCAAACATGGGAAATGAAAGTAAAATAGCCGACCGAATGTATCAATATATCATTTTCAAATGCGTTAAGCTCACTCTAATCAGTATACTCATGTCTATAACTTCAAATTGAAAAATGAAAACAAAACAACTTAAAATCTATCAAAATATTAACATTTTTTCGATAATCAAATTATTAAATCATATAAATAAAAATTAGAAAAAAAATTTGCAAATTTAAGCAATCAATAAAATTCCGCGGAGACAAAACAACACCACAGGTGGCAACATTAACATTCATTAAGTCATAACTTTCGAATGGCCACGACATGACACACAACAAAAAAAAACAATCACTACAAAAATCGAAATTGCAATTTGACACTCAATCAACATAAAGTGAAATAAATTAAAATTGTGAATTAAAAATGAAAAAAAATAACAAAACAATTAAAATTAAAAAACAAAAATTTAGCACACATGAATAAATAAATAAAATAAAATAAAAAATTATATTAAAAAATAACAAATAATAAAAATCCCATTATTCATATATTTTTCACGTAGATTTAAAGAAATGACAAAACATTTTTGACATTTGATTGAAATGTTAAATAAAAAACAATAACGTCCAAAATATACACCAAACAATGGTATAATGAATATAAATTATGTGTATGAAACTTAAAATGTTTAATAATAAATCATTTTTAAATAAAAATAATAACGTCTTATAAAAAAAAACAAACTATTATTAATACACAATAATTCAATATGTACTCATATGACCTAGGGGAAAAATATGTATTTAAATTTAGGTTTTGAAGCAGTAACTACTTTCATTAAGTACTTTATACAAAAATCGAAGTGATCAAAACCGTACTTCAAGTGACAGAAGAAATATATTGAATATTTAACACAAAAGGAATGTATGGTCGAAATCCTAAAAAAAATAATTCTCCAAAAACGACATTAATTTTGCCGAAGATAACAAAGCTTAATGTATGGTATTGTCGCGAAACTTATTTTTCAAATCATCATTCGATCTCTGGAATGTGATGCAATCGAAATCACAAACAATTTTTCACTTTGAATCCATATGAGTATATCACTTGAATTAAATTCAAAAATAATTAGTTTATACAAAAATTATCTTTACTTTTAATTTATCTGGGCAAACACTTTGTACTCGATATCCAACTCTTAAATTTTACTGCACTTTAAACCAACGAATATCCGCTTATATGTATCTATCATCTGTCGGCGATAACACTGTACAACAATTTTTGAAAACCCCCAAGAGCTATGAAATGTGTTTTTAGTATATTTGGTATTGTAATTGAAATCTGCTCAATGGTTCTAGCAAAAACTATGTAAAATGCTATATGTATGTATATGAAATTTCTCGATGGCTCTAACGATAGCTGCATATGGTATTATTTATGCTATGCACGAACCTCTTCACTCTTTTCTAACATTTAAGTGGAATATATTTTGTGCTATGCACGAACCCTTTCATAGTTTTCGGTAGTTACGTTTGTTATGTTTCTAGCTCCTCTAACGTACTGTATTTTACAGTGCTCTTAAATAAAATGTCAGTCTATTTCAGCAAGTGATAAAATATTGTTCATCTTGGTGGAAAAATATGTTTAATATATGATTTTTTTTTTTCAGACTTTTCACGAACTTTTCCGAAAATCAAATTTTCTCAAATATATCCCAAACTATACTTCTTGTATCCTTTATCGCCCCAAAACATTTTCAACATGAATGAATGATGTCTTCAATTTTCTTCAAAAATTCTCTAATTCCCGAATTTGTTGTTCTATGGCTCGTCTTTGAATAGCAATTCGACTCCAAATTATGGTACAATAAAAATTAGATTTTGTTTGTTTATTTGTGTATTTTTTATTTCTGGACTTGGAAATGAACTGATCGATTTAAATGAAATTTTCATCATTTATTAGTACCCGGATGTTCTATGGCAAGGGCTGGAAATGTGAGTCCTCCATAAAATTAATTCCCCAAATCTCGTTTACAACTTGACGTAGTTAAATGAAATTCAGTGCATATGTAAATGGTATTGAGAAAAATAACGCTCATTCGAAAAATGGGCAGTTTCAAGCCTCTCAAAAAACTTACCAATCATATCTCTAAAACTATTCGACGAAGATTGATTAGCTTTGCTGCATATGTAAAGGAGACCGGGACAAATATTGTACATAATGTTCTAAATTGAAAGGAGTCAAGCCTACCAAAAACTAATTAACAGTATTTCTAAAACTTCTTGACGCAGATACATAAAATTTGTTACATAAGTATGTAAAGAGCACAGAGACAAATAATGTTTTCGGGAAAAGTGGGCGCTACCACGCCTCTATAGAAAAAACGTTGAAGTAACGTACACTCGGTTATGCTAATTATCCGATTTATTGGATATTTTTCGATGTATTTGGACTTTTGCTGATTTCTTCGATGTTTTCCAATGCTTTTGGACTTTTACCGATATTAGGATGTTTTTCGGCATGTTTGGACTTTTACCGATTTTAGGATGTTTTTCGGCATTTTTAGACCATTACCACCAATATTTCAGATGTTTTCGATAAAATTCGATAGTTTTCGACCTTATCATATAATAATGATAATTTTATGGAAATAAATAAAATGAATATATTTGCGCATCAGTTTGTGGCACACTATTTTAAAAAATAGCTTTCACAATTAGCGTTTTTGGTGCTTTCTTGCTTAAAAAACGCATTTTTATACCCTACACCAAGGGTATATTCACTTTGTCCTTCCGTTTGTAACGCAGAGAAGGAGGCGTGGCTGGTATATATATTCTTGATCAGCGTCACCTCCTGAGTCGATATAGCCATGTCCGTCTGTCTGACTGGCTGGGTGGCTGCGTGTGGAAATACATTTTTTGGGAAAACTAAGCAAGATAATTCAATGAAATTCGGTGTACAGTCTCCGTGGTCAAAGTCAGCTTGGGGGATTGAAAATGAGCGAAATCGATCAACGGACACGCCTACCGCCCACACAAAAAATATATTCAAAATGCAACTTTTGGAGTATTTTTCTCGATAATGCAACCAAAATACTCATAAATACTACGAATTGTACGCGCAAGCTCTGAACAAAAACTAAGCGAATTCGGAAAAGAGGGCGTGGCACTTCTCATATAAGTAAACCCTTCAAAACGCTATAATGAAAGCGTTTTTCTGCGTGTAATCCTAATCAAAAATCAAACAAAACCCGAGCAATGCCGGATAAAACAGCTCGTTATAAAATTTTTATTAAATCTTACATGCCTTAAAGTTAACATATTTAATAAGTTTTTACTTTCTGCAAATCTTAATAAATACCTGTTGAATAATATATAACTTAATATTATACTCCCTTTCTAACATAGTAAAAAAGGTATGCAAAAGCTACAACTGTATCGGTCATGCTCTTTTTAATGTTGATTACATTAGGTAAGTGAGCTATCTACGTTTCCACAGGAGATTTAGCTGTGATGAGATTTTTAAATCTCTTCGTTATATCCTGCCCGTTTGAGTTACATGTAAAGAGTTGCTTATTGGACGAAAATGGGTAGCTCTGTTAAGATTTATACGCAGATTTAAAGTAAATCCCGCCAGGAATAGATTTATTTTTGTATGGTAGATAATGATATTTACGACGAGATTTTGAACTAAGTCTCGAAACAGCTATAAATCACCTCATAAATCTTAGGTAGCATGGAGAATTAAACGTGATATTTTTTTTCAAAAGTTTTGAAAGCCCCCAATTGCCTTTGCTACGCCACTGTGCTGTAACATATACAAATGGAAGAAGATTTCATCTTTGCAGACGCAATTAACGCAATTCATCAACTGTGATCTACAACGTAAAACTACCCGAACCATTTAACAGCCATTAAGGTAGAAGTGTGTAAATCCTCTGTCTGACCTTTGACCCAACGCGATTTAAGTTGTTGTTATTGTTTGTGGAACATGAATTAACAAAAATGTCCAAATTTTTGCGCCTTTTGTTCAAACAAAAAACCATTTTGATGAAAATAAAAGAACGGCTACTTGAGAGCCAAAAAGGCAGAAGACTCTAACAAACAGCAGCGGAGTCTGGCGGCGACAAGGATAACAAGTTTCCAACATACGAAAACACAAAAAGAAATCAACAACAAAGAGCGAAATCAAAGCAGTAAGTAACACAACATAAAGCGAGAAAGCAAAAAAAAAAACCAAACAAATCGCAAACTTTCGCACAAAATGACCTCGGGGCATTTGTATCCTTTTTTGTCCTGTATTAAAAAAGTTTTGTTTTCTTTTCCCGTGCTTTAGAAACAGGTTACACTGGACTGCTGAACTTTTTTCGGCAAAATCTGATGGATGGATGGGCAAAATCATACAAAACATAATACTACAGCACAAGAAAAGGAAGAAAAGGATATGTATTTTGCTGAGGCTGGTTACTAATAGATAATGCTTGTTGGTTGGACAAGCTGAGTGTCGCTTATAATGCCGCATTAATCTTCACACAACATCGGCGACAAGTTTTGTGTTGTTTTTTCTTCTTCTGCCTCAGCTACTGCTGCTGCTGCTGTTGCTCCCATGTGTGTTATTATCCTGCCCATTATCCTTTTGGCATTTGATTATTATGCTGCTTTTATTGTGTTTTGATTTGCCTGGCATTAAAACGCACTCAAGGATGCTAATGATCGCCCCTTGAGTTATTATAAAGTAATTTAGTTATGGCAAGCCAGAGAATAGCAATGGAAATGGCACAAATAATGGACTAAAATGCGGTCAAATTGTTACCATTTGACGATGGTAATGTTATCCTTTGTTTATTGGAGAGACAGGAGAAAACAACGGCAGTTTTTGAAAGAAAACATCAGTTTTTATGTTTTGTTCGTACCAAAAAAAAAGTTTTACGGAAGGTATTGTTGAAGATGTCAGACAAATCTAAAAGCTTTTTATGCTAATGTGTGATATATACCTACAACATATGTACGGATATTTGCGAGCAAAAAAAATATTACATTGAAAATTATCACAGCCAATGCTGTGTGATGTCATAAAAAATGATTTATTAAATAGCAGAGAATGCCTGACATTGGTTAATGAGCCACTAAACGGCGGCATTTGACTGACAAATGTTCGGTCAGTTTGTGGTATTTTATTAGTTTTTTTTAGAATTCATTAAAAGCATAGATACAATATTTATTACACTATATTCCATTTAAAATTTTACGTTAAAGAGCACCGAGACTGGAGATCTTACTAGTTTTCAGTTTAGTCAATTGTACACAAAAATGCATTAACTAAGGAGTTGGTCCTTTGATCGATATTATTATTAAAACTTTTTGACGTTAATTTCACATCTTTAGATAAACTTTTCATGAAAACATAGCTTAATTGTTGAAAGTTCTTACAAAATGATAGCCATTTTACATTAATTATGACATCAAGTTTGCTATACCTCGTATTTATCGTTAAAGCTATTTTCTTGTCCCCACTACTTTCGTTAACCAAACCATAATAAGCCTAACTAAAGCTCAAAGCTAAGCGTAGCCACTGTCACGCTTTGTTTATTTTCTGACAGTTGGTTTGATTAACATACAAAGCACAATTTTATCCGGCTTTCTCACTACTTTGGTAAACTAAACCGAAATAAAAAAAAACTAAAGATCAGTGTTCGCACTGTGTAACTTGGTTTCTTCTCTGACAGTCGGTTTTTTGTAAGCCAAGTAACTCCATTATTCGGACTTTTGCACTTATATGTACATATTTTTGAATAATAGGTTTTTTTTTGAGTATTTGTAAGTACAAAGAGGTACATCTTTTTATTCGCACATATTACACTGAACTGAAGTATTTGATCAAAAAAATTCAAGACTCAAACCTTCAGTAATTTCATTTTGACACTGAAGTAAACTGACTTATTTAATCAGCGTAAAAAAAAACCTGATTCTATCAAATACTTCAGTGCACTGCATTTTATACATACAAATACTTCAGATCAGTGTTAAACGTGTGAGTACAAAAACTGCAATACAATTTTGATACTGTCAACTTGCAATATGCTTTCAAACAATTTCGCAAACGAGAAAAAAAGAGCCTAAGAAATAGAGCAAAAGACTATTTTTGTCACTTAAGTAGCATTTTGTAGTGTACAGTACAACTACGGTATATGCACTGAACTGAGCTGAAACAAATCAAACAGGTCAGGCATGTACAGTACTTGTTTTTTCTGTTTTCATACCCAATTATCGTCAAGATTGAACGTTACACGGAACTGAAGTATTTGATAAATTAAAACCGGGTACAAGAAATAACCTATCTTGAAACGAAATATCTTAACTAGTGATGAGCAATGGTCTTGGTCTTGGTCTTGGTCTTGGTCTTGGTCTTGGTCTTGGTCTTGGTCTTGGTCTTGGTCTTGGTCTTGGTCTTGGTCTTGGTCTTGGTCTTGGTCTTGGTCTTGGTCTTGGTCTTGGTCTTGGTCTTGGTCTTGGTCTTGGTCTTGGTCTTGGTCTTGGTCTTGGTCTTGGTCTTGGTCTTGGTCTTGGTCTTGGTCTTGGTCTTGGTCTTGGTCTTGGTCTTGGTCTTGGTCTTGGTCTTGGTCTTGGTCTTGGTCTTGGTCTTGGTCTTGGTCTTGGTCTTGGTCTTGGTCTTGGTCTTGGTCTTGGTCTTGGTCTTGGTCTTGGTCTTGGTCTTGGTCTTGGTCTTGGTCTTGGTCTTGGTCTTGGTCTTGGTCTTGGTCTTGGTCTTGGTCTTGGTCTCAGTCTTGGTCTTGGTGAAATTTTTCTTTTTTTATCGTATTGCTGGCCATTAAGCCCGTCATTTTGAAGGGTCCTTTCTTGAAAACAATGAACTTGGTAACGGACACCCTACTATACATAGTTTTCAAACGAACGGGGTAAGTTCGGTTTCTTAATGTACAGTCTACCAAATAGCATTGATCACTTTCTTTTAAGTTTTATGACTAAAAATACCAAGTTCATTCTTAAAATGCAACATTTTATTCAAATTCAAAAAACCTCTCAAGTCGGTGCCACTTTGTCTACAAAGATATTCGATAAAACTACAGGGGACCCCCCATCAGTTATTGGCTTAGCTTTATACAACTGATTCCTTTGGTTTTAAGCCAAAATCCATTCAAGCGTCAACGAAATCATCTAATTCCGAAGCGAACCTGCCAAATCCATATCCAATCAATGACATTCAACATTCAATGATGTAGCACATGCGCATTCACGCTTTGACGCCTCGCGCGTTTGACGTTCGTTGGCAGGCAGGCAGAGAGGTATCATCCAAAAACCCGAACCGCACAGCCTGCTGCAATTCACCAAAACAAACGCGGAGGTGTGAAACAACGCAGAAGCTACAAATTCTTTTGTTGTTGTGCTGCTGCTGTTCTGATTTTGTTGTTTTTCCTTGTCGTATCACAACCATCCAACGGTGGTAAACGCTCCAAGGGATTCCCTGCTGTGTTTGGAATTTTGTTGTTCGTTCGTTCTTTCGCTCGTACGATCTGTTTTAATGTGGACGACGTCATAAATTAAATGCTGGAAGAAATCTACAACTTGAGCGTGATCTTCAGTAACTGTGAACGATGTTACACTTCTCATATTTTTTTTCAGAACTTTTATTTTTTTTATATTTTTCGTCCTCATCATAACGAATCGAGACGAATGCAGAAGAATTGAATTTTTCGATTATGGCCATAGTTTGTTGTTGTTGTTTCCTTTTCTTTTAAAATTTAATGATCACAGAAAAATATTGATCAAGACAGTGAGGAGAGATCTGCCAAAAAGGAATGATATTCAAATTGGTAGTGTGGTTTGGAGGAACAGTGGTGTTGCGTAGTAAATTTTTATTAAGGTTTTCTTATTTTTTTTGAAAAAAAAAAAGTTCTTTCGAAGAAGAGTGCGGTTGAAATTTTTGAAAAATCGCTATGTCTCGAAAACTATGATTGATAATACGCTAACTTCAGTTTTATAGCTCGTTAAAATATCTTTCATATTTCAGCAATATTTTTCAAATCCATTGACGAATTCCGAACTACTAGCGTTTTCCGTAAAATATCTATTTGGGCCTAACGATGACTATATCTACGAATATATATAGATCCGAGCGACTAGTCAATTGACTTAGTAGCCGAATGATACGAGTACTCTGATCTGAAGGATAACCCCAAAAAGGAAAAAGGAAATCTTCCGGGAATCCATTCTCAATGGAATAGTTATACCATTTTCTAATCAGATCAATTATCTTGATTTAGTTCTATATGAAAAGCTCAGCTGGAACCCTAAACAATAAAAGAAAATCCGGGGGCCAAGAGCAGCGCTGTGGACCAGTAGGTGCCTCTCAGGAAAAAAACGGTCAACTCAGGCCAAAACTTAGCATCTGAATGTATACAGCAATTCTCAGACCCATTGTTACCACACGTATGGTATAAAAAGGAGCAATAAAAATCAGCACAAGTCATACAGAAGTTTTGTAAACAGCACCAATTGCTGTCTTGGGAAAGGTGCTTGGCTTACCAACTTTACATCTGGAGATAAGAAGAAGCGCTGAGGTTTGTAGTGATACTTATGTTACTGAACAAAGGAAGGACTGGAACTATTAAATAGTCCACTCTAGGAAAGGAGCTGAACACCAACATGAATCCTGCTATCACTATCAGTGTTTACTGCACACCCCAGTTAAGGTTCCTGCATAACTTTCGAGTTATATTTCTCAGCAGAAATGTCAAGGAAAAGGAACAACTTTAATTCGTTGATGAGTATCATCTATGGTATACAGACGGCTTATAAACGAATGGGCGATTGGCGCTAGGAGTATGAAAGAAGACATCTCAGTAGAATAACCAAAGCCGCATTTTTAGCCTTAAACTTCTTCAAAATTTCATTGATGTTAGTTTGGGAGTGCCTTCAACCACTTATCAGACTGGCCTACCGAAATAAGATTTACCTCAATTGGGTATTGAAAGGTAATGAAACTGCAGCTGAGCTCGCTAGGAAAGGAGCATCAACATAACTTGTTGAACTTACTCTATACCGCGGCTCACATTAGAGTTTCAAAATGTTTTACCTAAACAATTGGCTAGACAGAAAAGTTCAGGAAGGCTGAGGCGATACCCCGGGCAACAGACACGCAAAGTCATTCATCCCAAGAGTTTCCAAGCAAAGTACGTATACAGGGTGGCTGATTCGAAGTGTTACCAATTCAAAAGACTATATTTTTAGTTTCCATGCACAGATTTTATTGATCAAACGCTATAATTGTTGGGAAATGTTCAAATTTTAAGAATCTACTTGAGATTTTCGATATGGCCACCTTTGGCCTTAACTATGGCCCGTAGAAGGTTGAAAAACGAGTCGCATGCTGCACGAATTTGATTTTGTGGAAGTTTGCGCCATTCTCGTTGAAGGGCCACTTTTAGCGCATCATCGCTCTGGTATTTTTTAGTCAAGACCTTCCTGTCCAACATACCCCAGATTGAGAAATCCAGCGGATTCGCATCAGGCGAATTTGAGAGCCATTGTTGAGCAGAAATGAAGCTAGGAACGTTTTTTTCTAACCATTCTTGATTCACACGAGCTTTGTGTGACGGTGCCGAGTCTTGTTGGAATGTCCATGGCTTGCGACCGAAATGTTTGCGTGCCCACGGTAGTAAAGCACCCTCCAACACTGATTCACGATACACCTGGGCGTTTACTTTGACGCCAGCGGCCAAAAAAACGAGTGGTGAGCGCCCATCAGCAGTCACTGCAGCCCAAACCATCACATGCGGTGCTGCCTGCGTCCTGGTGGCCAAACGAATATTCAAATTTTCGTAGGACCTCTCTGTCAAGTAAACCCGATCACTTTGTTTGTTTACATAATGCTGGATACAGTAATTTTTCTCATCAGAGAAGACAATTTGTGGCAGATTTCCGGCGGCGTGCAAGCGCAACATCTCCTTGGCTCTATCGAGCCTAACTTTTTTTGAGCAGGAGTGAGATCATGCGCCTTTTGGAACTTGAGGGCCTTTAGTCCGAGCTTGTTTCACAATATGTGTTGCATTCGTTCACGCGATATTTTCAGCTCGGCAGCCATTTGTCTGCCACTGCGTCTCGGATTTCGCTCAATTCTGGCCTTCACCTTTCGAACCATTTCTGGTGATGTTGCAGTTATTTTCCGACCACCACCATGTCGTTTGGCAACGCTGCCGGTACCATTGTAACGTGTTATGGTCCGATACACAAACATTTTATTCACTTTTAAATGTTTCAGCTCACGAACAATTGCTGGTTTCGATTTTCCAGCCAAATAAAGAGCAATCACACTATTACGTTTGAATTCCATTTCGAAAATTTTTTATTTTCAATAAATTGACGCGCAAATGCTTTTGGTTACTTGTTGACAGTAGAATGTACTAACATCATGCCAATTTTTAGACAGCTGTCATGTTCCATCTGTCAGATAAGTCTATCTAAAGTTGGTAGCAGTTCGAATCAGCCACCCTGTAGTATGTAGTTACTTATGCTGAATAGGAAGGATATGAGCACTGTAGGAGAATTTTTCACGGAAAACTGTCCAGTCAGGAAACAAAGATTTGAAAAATTTTATTTACAGAATTTTTTGCTAAAAATAATACTCTAAAACTTATTTTGCCTTAGTATTTTTCGTACAGTATCCAAGATAATAAAACATTCAACAAATAGGTTCCTTTTTCAAATTCTCCCAAGGTAACGTCACTGATTTTATGGGATCTTTACCTTTCATAAAACCCCAACAGATCAAAAGTTCATAATGGAAAATATGAGAAACAACAAACTCGAAATGGTGGTAGACAGTGATAATTTGGATTGTCCAACAACAATAACAGCAACAACAAAAACAATAAAGAAAATAACTACCGTACACCATAATAAAAATACAAAACTGAACAAATATAAAATTTCGATTTTTGACATTAATCCATGATTTAGTTTTGTTTTAACGAGCGACTTAAAATCATTTTTTGAACAAAGGTAGATAAAGAGTTTTTTTGAATAAAAAAAAAAAATTTTGTTTTTTTTTTTTTTTGCTTTTGACAAAAAATATTAGTTGGAAAAAATATGCTATTTATACATAAATTCCGAAAAAACACCTACCTGAATTTTGCGGCGACACAAAAAAAAAAAATAAAATAAAAGATTTAAATTAAAAATAGGCGCGTTAAGTATCCCATTGTCTTATTAAAACAGCTTCCATTATTTGAATTCATATTGATCTTTGTTTATGGAATTTGGGTCAATTGTATAGAGAGATTCCAGTTCATTTTATGAAACTTTAAATTAAAGCAATCAATTAAAGATCTGATAAGAGTATAGTTTGTATGATAATCATATTATGATCTATAACAATAGTTTTTATTTAAAAATATTTATTTGATATTTCATAGACTCATTTTTCTTGAATGAATTCAGAAGGTCTCAGTAGTGGGTACTACATTGAACTCAAAGTATTGCTAGTATTCACTTTCATTTATAAACTTAAGACTTAATAGTTTTGAGCCTATTAAAGCAAAAGTCTGTGATTGTCATTTTCTAAACTTCCAGGATAATAAGAACCGAAGAAAAATTAGAAAATATGTTATTTAAAATTAGAGATATTAGTCCGATGTACTTTGAGTAAATACCTTGATTTCTAGAAATTGAAATTGTTTTCACTTCCACGAAAAAACCTAAGCTTCAGAATGAAAATAAATCCGCCACTTATTCCAAAGTTATATATATATACAAATAGAAAACTGACAATTTAAGCACCTTCAAACAATCAGCTTAAGCGTCACAAATACCCAAACAAAAAAACACAACTTTTAATTACAGATAAAGAGCAGCGCTACCAACTTGGAGAAAATAAAAAACCAAAAAACAAAAAATCGAAAATAAAACTTGACAACAATTATTGTTTGTACTACACCGCTGTTGACTTTATACAAATTGACCGCCGCCAATTACACAGGTTTACAAAAAAAAAAATGTCATGGCGTTTTGATCAGACTATGTGTTTCCTAGGGACTTTGACGTCCTGAATCCGAATCTGGTGTCCGTTTTTTTCCAGAACGTCTGAGAAAAAAGATTTCAAGGTCATATGGAGGTCAAAATGGGGTTCGTGTGTCGTTTAGTGATAAATTCGCTAAAATTCTGAAACTAATTTTTTATCATTGAATTCTTAGTCCTTAAAAAGAATATGTGATCAAAAAATGTATCTCGGACCTGGTTTCGGAGATATAGCCATCGGAAGATCCGGATATATCTTCTATGAAAACCGCTATAAGTTGGGAACCCCTGGATGGATTTAAAAAATATTGGTGACATATGAAAGGTATTTTGATAACCTATAAAATTGGATTCATAGTTTTGGAGATATGACCTTTTTTGAAATTTTGAGAAATTTTTCAATTACAGCAACAAATACATCAACAACATCAGCACCAACAACAACAACAATATACCTTTCATATGACATCAATATTTTCCAAATCCATCCAGTGGTTCCCAACTTATAGCGGTTTTCATAGAAGATGTGTCCAGATCTTCCGATGGCTATGTCTCCGAAACTAGGTCTGAGGGACCGTTTTTGATCACATATTCTTTTTAAGGACTAAGAATTCAATGATAAAAAATTAATTTCAGAATTTTAGCGAATTTATCACTAAACGACACATGACCATTTTGACCTCCATATGACCTTGAAATCTTTTTTCTCAGACGTTCTGGAAAAAAACGGACCCCGGATTCGGATTCAGGACATCAAAGTCCCTAGGAAACACATAGCCTGATCAAAACGCCATGACATTTTTTTTTTTTTTTTTGTAAACCTGTGTTATTTTGTATTTTTTTTTTTTTTTTTTTTTTTTTCAACTTTTGGCGGTCTCTTGTGTTTGTCTATAAAGCACGTGCCTGGAAATGGAGAATTTCAATTGTGCGGTGCGTACTTATAACTTGGTATGATCTATGATACTCGAAAAAAAAAATTTAAAAAATTTCAGCTTATAAGTTGGATGTATCATATGAGCACTCGTATAAACAAAAGAATGACATTTTGACAGTCAAATTCTGTAACTGCGTCATAAGCTTTATTGTCATTTATATTTTGATCATTTTGACAAGACAATGAACTGAAATATTCATATTTAAATTAGACTTATCCGCTATATGTTTAGGTCATTTTGACGTTACAAAAAACTAACAAAACATGTGGCTTAAGAAAGAGTTTTCAGTCCCTTTTGTTTCTTATTTTTTCATAGGGTTTTAATAAGAATTTTGTGGTGGCTTTTATTGGCTACTGCTGTGTTTAAAAAAGCCGTCAGAAACTTTAATGAAAAATATATAAAAGAGATTGCAAAGGTAACAAAACGTTACATATTTTAGCAAAATCAAACTACCCAAGGGGAAAAATATAAAACGCTTCTTAAGAAAGCCTTTCTAAAGCTCTTGCTTCTATAGAAATATAGCTTACACAATGATATAAGGATTTGTAAGACTGCAGTTAGCATTCAAATATCGAAAAATGTTCAGAGAGACATGTTTGTTTAAAGATTTGAGAAGAATTTTTAAAAAAGAGAGGAAAAGAAAGAGAACAAAACATAAAAAAACAAATATGTATTTAATACACGATTTTTATACACACGTTACCAAGTTTATAAATGGATCCGGGTTCGATTCGATTATGTTTATTTTAGTTTTTTTATTACCCAATTTTTTATTTTCCTTTTTTTTATTTATTTTTTTAATTGAAATTGAAAACATTATCAGGCATGTCGTGAAATCCGATTGATTTCAAAGTTTTTCTTAATATTCGAAATTTATAACTCTTCATCTGAAGGTCTAACAAGTTTGTAGTTTAGTGTAATAATAAGTTTCTAAATATCTATCACACGCGGCCTTGATTAGAGTCCTGCGGTGAAATCATATTTTTTGTTGAACTGAGAGAACGCTTAGTGCCATATTTCGAAAAAGTGCTTCAAAACGACTTTTTCCGAAAGGCCTCAGTTAGCTTCAGAACACTTACTTTCATGACTGAAAAAGAAGCACTTTAGAAAGCCTTTTGAAAGGTCCATAAAGTGAGCCATACAGGTGTGACGAATTTCGATGTTTTTTGGTTGGGAATTTCGAGCTTTTCAACTGTCTGGGAAATACTTCATTTTCCGGAAAAACGTAAAAATTGTTTTGCATAGCTTAGCTTATTTTTTCAGCCAGACGAATCCGTTGGAAGGGTAAGCGATGAAATCTCTTAACGCAGAAATTTCGAGCTAGTTTCGAGCTGACTTTGAATGAAGTGTTTTCCGGAAAACCTTAAATTTCTCCAGAAAATCCTATAAAAAAATTTAAGGGCCAGACGAACCCACGAGAATGTTCGGCGATCATATCATTTGACACACGAATTTTGAGATAGTTTCGAGCTCATCAAAAACGAAAAGTGTTTTCCGGAAAACCCCAAACTTTCCCGGAAAATCACAAATAACCTTTTTTATGACGGTGCCATGAAATAATCTCTATGGACATAATTCGTAAATGTGTGTTATCTCTGCAAATTACTGGATATATTACAGACTGATCCACGTCGCTGAAAAAATAAAGCAAGCCCTTAAAAAATTTTTTGTGGTTTTGCTTCATTCAAGGTCAGCTCGAAGCTAGCTCGAAATTTCTGCGTTAAGAGATTTCATCGCTTACTCTTCCCGCGGATTCGTCTGGCTGAACAAAATAAAGTTAGCCATAAAAAAAGGTTGTTTGGGATTTTCCGGCAAAATTTGTAGTTATCCGGAAAATGCTTTTAGCTCAAAATTAGCTCGAAACTAGCTCGAAATTCCTGCATTAAAAGATTTCATCGCTAGCTCTTCCCGCGGATTCGTCTGGCTGAAAAAATAAACTAAGCTATGCAAAATAATTTTTCCCTTTTCCGGAAAATGGAGAATTTCCCAGACATCTCGAAATTACTGTTAAAATGCTCGAAAATAGCTCGAAATTTCCAACCAAGTGACAGCGAAATTCGACACACCTGTATGGCTCACTTTGTGCACCTCCTTTTGAAGCGCTTTTTTCCTTTGGGTATTAGTAGTTATAGTTGCGAGTCTTAAAATTTGAATAAATCAGTTAGCTCTAGACCTTTTTGTCCACTTATGGGGTCGAAGAAGAAGCCCCCTTTTGTTCGAGAAAATTGTTAGGGAGGGAAAATAATGGCGGTCGATGAAATATTTTTCCATTTTGCGGAGTTGTTGGGAAGTTAAAAATAATGGTGATGAGTGAAACTTTTCGATAGAACGTCGTTGCAGCTTTTTAAGCAAAAACGCAACGATTCACGCACATTCTACAAAAATCTCGATCACTACTTCTGTTGCCTTGGCTAGTTCACGGTTAGTACTAGCCTGAAACTAGTCAAAAAGGGATGAAGTGGAGGCCAGTTCGATATCAGTTTGTAGTTTGTAGGCGCAGATAAATTTGAATCGTAAAAAAAAAAATAAAGAAATTAATATGTTTGTTATTTGCTGTGAATGGGGTTTCATTTGTATTAGTTTAGTGGTCTGAAAAATGCAAACTCCGAAATCGTAGCTGATCATCCCCGCGAAATATTGAAAAAATAAATATCCCATATAAAATAAAAAAATTCAGAAAAAAAACGCAACAAACAAATATTAAAATAGTTATTTTTAATGTATTTTGTAATGCTGAATCCGAATCCGGCCTTAGAATTGCTATATCTCATACGGTTTTTGAGATATCTTAGCCTAAGCAAGGAAAAAAAGCCGATGCTATGTTTTATTGCTGTATTTTGGATCTATATAACAGGACGTAAATTCTGATGCAGAAATGGAAAGCTCTAATCATTCTTCTAAACATAATTCAAATAATGTCGATATCTTTATTTTTCTCGGAGTTATCCTAACCTAAAAAGTTAAAAAAGGGCAAAAAACGTGTTTTGTCATTATTTCAGTCTACGATATTTCGGAGAAAAATTAAAATTTAAATGCGGTTTTAAAGCAAAAGATTGGATCTTTCAGACAATGTATCGTATTCTGCGTATGAATGTTCTATATTATACTAGTTATATAGCTTCAAAATATAGCAAAAACGGTATTTTTTCCTTGTTTATGCTAAGATATCTCAAAAATCGTATGAGATATAGCAATTATGAGGCCGGATTCGGATTCAGCATTGCAAAATACATTACATGTAACTATTTTTATATTTGTTTGTTGCGTTTTTTTTTCTGAATTTTTTTTATTTTATATGGAATATGTATTTTTGCGATATTTCGCGAGGATGATCAGCTACGATTTCGGGGTTTACATTTTTCAGACCACTAAACTAATACAAATGAAACCCCATTCACAGATTTTCTCCACATTCTCCAAAAACCTATCGACTGTTCAAGAGCATATAAAATATGAAAATGAGGTAAGCAACAAAGTAAGTAATTTTACAAGAAATTTTAATTTAAATGGTATTTTTAAAAAAAAAGTTCATTGTTTTCCTCAATAGTTGTCTGCTCTAAGGAAATTGTCAAGGTCCGGTATTCGCAAATATTTGGGATCAATTTTTGACGTAAAGGTAAATTAAAGACTACAATGTGAACGGGACGCTTAACTTATATGATTTTAAAAAGCTTTTGCTATATAAATTTCTATCTCTTTATCTAGATGCAATTCATTCGATTTTCTCAGATCTTGAGAATAAAGTACGTAAAACGTCTCAGGCAGCAAAAAAATGAGGCAGGTATCTAAAGAGAATGCCATACATAGTTAATATTTGTGTATAACATGTATTAAATGATATTTAACTTTATTTAATTTATGTTTAGAAAATAAGAATTGATATAAAAAATTATTTGAAAATGCCCAGAGTTTTTCACTATATACGTGTATTACTATAAGAGGACTGCACATGAAACAACTGGTTCATGATTAGTTATAAAGTGGCTACTTCCATACCACAACTAGCCCCGGACTGATTTGGAAGTAATGCATAAGGGGCCAATTGGAATTTCGTAGGACATACAAAAAAGAACAGTTGCTTGTATACAAAAGGGATTGAAGTCGGACTAGTATTGGTTGGTAGAGGACTAGTTAATGGACTACTTTTAAACTATTCCGTATGCCTTCAGGGTGTTTTTAGTGTAAGAGAGAGGTGGCAATTTCAGAAGGTTCATGCGATTTTAATAAAGAAATATTTTGCTCTTTAATGACCATATAGCTACTCATAAAAATCTTAACAAAAGCTACTTGTATTACTAATGCTCAAAATAACAAAAGCGCTTAAATACCATAATATTTCGATTTGATTTATAATGTCCATGGACATATTTGATTTTGTTAACATAAATAACCACAATATGATACTTTTTTTATGAATTTTATATCATTATTTCTATTATTTTTTAATTTAATTTGCTATTGTGTGACGTTGCACAAAAACAATCCCAGATTATTAAGACTTTTTGTTACCACATGTTCGGCGTTTTGTTTGTTTGTTTGTTTTCATAGTTGTTTTCCAACCATATCACAAACAAAATATGAGAATACCATGAACAATAGCGCATTTCTTCGCGCAATAACTCCAAAAGGGGGCTCTAAAGACTTTGCTTTTCTTTTCTTCAAACCATAGCGCGCCGTTAAATTTTATTAATTCTTAAACCTATTAAGCGGAATTTTTGATAGATTATTTTCCGTATACAGAAGAGTGTAGACACTTCACATACCACAATGTTGATCAACTTGACTTGATTTGAACTTGGTAGATCATAACTTAAACATGATCATTATTAACAGTTTTTGTGTAAAGATATGACGGTATATTACCTTAGGTGTGAACTGTGAGAGTGGCGATTTTTTTCTTTCCGTATTCTCTCTTATTGGTATTACGTATATGCCGCATTGTTTGACTTGGCTAATTGATGTCTATTGTTTGGTAAGCGGGTTTTACTTGTTGTTACCTTTGTTCAATTTGAAGAGTTGGCGGTGATGGCGGCGGCGTCGGCACTGTTTACCATTTCCAATCAATGCAAGCCTCGATTGAATCAATTTTTTGTAAGACGCTGAAAGATGATGAAAAAAAAACTTGCGCTTTTAATTAAGTTTTAATGCGGTTTGTTTGGTAGAGAAAGGTCTTCTTTTGATTAACTTGTAATTTAAGTTCAAAAACTTTTCGCATTCCCACGGTACATTCAAATGTTTATTTTCACTGTTTGAATTTTAGAAACCTTTAACCTTGATGAAAAAAAACGGTATTTATGCATTAAACTTTATATTGACTCTTATGCATAATAAATGCTGCTGTAGTTTTCAGTAAGGGAATTCATTTCTTTTTAGGTTTCGCAAATTCATAAAGTACAGCCATCTTAAACTTCGGGTTAAGGGCAATAGGAAGGTTTTGCAAAGGCACACAAAACAGTATAAATGAAAGTTTTTTATATTTTTTATAACAACGGGAAGTAAGAGCATCGAAAGTACTTATGTATTCAAGAGAGACTTTAACCCTCCTGAAACTACGCAAAGAAAAATCCGTGTCATAATTTTTACTCCATTTGGGTAGTAAAAAATTTTAAGTAATGAACACTAAATTTCAAACATTAATTTCCTTAACTTATAAAATCATTTTGACTTTATAATTCTAGTCAAAGTATTTATATTTTGACAGACATTTGCTTAATATACAAATTTTATAACTCTTCATAATATAGGTCAGTGGTGTAGACGTCTAACAAGTTTGTAATTGCACGTAAAATAATATTTTTCAATCTAACACGCGGATGGACCCCGGTTCGAACCCTAGTGTGGTTAGTTCGTTTTTATGTTTTAACTTTACAATAAGGTAAATATCAGTTCAACTTTTTCAAAAAATTTACTATACTGTAAGATTATTCAAACATTCTGAATTGACTAAAACAATAAGGTAAAATTTACCTTATTCGGGAATTGTTACTATACTGACTTGAAATTCTGGTAAAATTTTCTAAAAAAAGTAGTACATACTATTTTGTTTCTTCGTGTACTGTTAAGTATTGCGTCAGGAGGCCGTTTAGAGCAATACTGATCAAATATCTGTTATTTGGTCTGTCTAGTCCACAGCTGTTAGCGGTATCGCTGATACTTTCACAATTTTTTTTTTTCATACTTAGAGCCATAGAAATATTTTCTGAAACATCCATGTCTGCTAAGCAGCTGTCATAGATAGAAGTCACCCTCTCCATGTTTGAGGTCTATCCAGCTAATATCGTTCACGTAGACCACCAATAAAGTCACAGTATAATAAAACCTTGAAAATAATTTGCAATTATTCAAAGCAGATATCTTGATGTTTCGGTATAGATCTTCAAGAGCCTCCTACAGTCGATTGGCGATAATTGTTTCTACCACCATCCCGAACGAATCGCGCATACATGATAGTTATTCAGGCTGCTTACCAGACTAGCCTTTGTCGTTTTTCAAAAGCGGGAAAATCACTTTCGTCGGCACGTAAAGTGAACATCTTAGCTAAAGTCACATAATCAGCCTAGAAAGCTGCTTTTATCGCTACATTAGTGATACCATTCACTCCTGATACATTATTTTCACCAATTTTTTTATAGTAATAACACTTCTTCTGTAGTCAGATCAGTGATCTCTTCTACAGGGTGCAATCGATAAGGTTACGAAGCTCCTGGGAGGTGAAAGAGAATACCGAATACTTAGACTAACAAAAAATTGCACTTTTGGGGGGCATAAAATGGGTTAAACTGACTTTCTGACTTGATTTATAAAAAAAATTTCTAACGTTTTTGAGAACATGTTTTGTAGAAAAATTCTAACCAATTGTATTAGCTTTGGTTTATAGATTTGAAAAAAATTTCGTTAAGTTCGGGACCTTTGATATTGATATTTTAAATTTTTTCCTACTTTTTGCCTTTGGTAGCCATTTCAGTACGAAAAAGTGCTGTTAAGCAGTTGACTAGAGTTTATTTTTTTCAATTCTTCACATACAGTTTGTTCTGGCCTACCAATAGATATTACTAACTTCGGAACATTTTTTAATTTTTCCATTTTATTTCTTTTGGTAATTAATCATAACCGCTGTGACATAACTGACAGTCATGACATATTTTTGCCTTCGTTATGCAATCAAGCATGCAATATCTTTCTGTTTTTTTTTTTCAATTTTTACTTTCACTCACACCGAATACTTTGTGCTTGAGAGGAAATTTCCAAAATAACGCGAATCACTGTAATGGAAACTAATAAAGATGTCAGTTTAAGACACATTTACTTGAACTCTTCGTATACTCCTTTGTATACCCTTGCAATTATCTAGGCTTAAACTGATATTTCCTTTTTATGTTTTTCTTATCACTTTGTTTTTTCTGATTCTTATTACGTGTATACTATACATTAATCATAATTTTCATAATTTAATATTTGTTTGTTTTATTGTGTTTTGTTTTGTTCTTCACCACTGTAAAATATGAAATTATTAAATATTGAAGAAGCAGAAAAAGAAGCGCTGCCACTACTTCTCTAAGGATGTTCAGCCTTAATAATTCACATTTACGACCTTTGAAATAAATCATATGAAATTGTGTAGTTTTTTTTTTTTAATTCTTATTTGCCGTTGACTGCATACAAGACATAATTTTGATTTATTGCGCTTTATTTTGACATTTTGTGATATATACATTTGTACATATTTTTATCTATATGTTTTATTAAAAAAAAAAACTTCAGACTTCTTTTAGTGTTTTGATTTAAAACATATGATCTTAAAGGTTAACTTAAGCCAGGCTTAGCTGCGAGAAATAACTTAACTTATTGGTCAATTGGTATAACCAACGAAGTATCAAAACTTTATGTAAATAAGATGTACGAATGCATCTAAACCATCCTTTACACAGCGCTTGAAAGTGTTTCTTTTGTATTTGAAATCCCACACCCTCTTATCTAAATCTGCTCAGGTTTATAGACCGAGCTTGCACGAACCATTCCTTGTGTTAATATAAAATTTAATTGCATTATCTACCTCAAATAATACTATCAACATACCTAGCATTTGAAAGATTATGTTTGTATAGAACGCGCCATGCTCTCTTTTCGGAATTTGAACAGTTTTTTCTCGGAACTAGTTTCTGTATGGAATTTGGTTGGATTATCTCAAATAAGAATTTCAGTATACCTTTATGAAGATTTTTCTTGTATGGAGGTGACACACCTTATTGTCCGAATTCACTATGTTTTGTTTAGAACCTGTTTTTTAACGCATTCTTGTGTTAAATCGATTAATTTAACTATAGGATCCTTAGGTGACCGAAACTATAGAGGCATTACCTTGCTCTCAGTACCATCAAAAGTATTGACAAAAGTGCTTCTAAACAGGGTAAACGAAAAACTTGATTCGGCCATTCGAAAGCAGGATTCCGGCGAAACTGATCATGCGTGGATCAAATCAATACCCTCAAAATAATTGTCAAACAATCATGCGAGTGGCATGCTGCACTTCAACTTGTCTTCGTAGACTATAGCACTGCCTTCGGTGTGGGATTTCAAATACATCTGGGTTTCACTGCAACGAAGAGGCCATAAACTTAGTACGTGCACAATATGAAGGCTTTAAATGCAGTGTGTTACACAACGGGTTATTGTCACCGACATTCAACACTAATTCAGGCGTACGGCAGAGGTGTCTACTATCACCATCACTCTTGCTTATCGTTCTTGATGATATCCTAGATAAAGCTCTTAATAAGGCCAAAAGGGGTATCCAATGGAACTTTACCGAACATCTGGAAGATCTCGACTACGCTGACGACATCTGCCTCTTATCATTCAAACATTCAGATATGCAAAGCAATATTGAAAACCTTGTCTTGGAATCACAAAAGGCCGGCCTAAAAATCAACGTATCCAACGCTAAAAGCATGAAGTTAAACGCAAACAGGAATGACATCACGTTTAGAGCTGGCAGTGATGACATCGAAAACGTCGATAGCTTCACGTATTTAGGCAGCATTATCTCCGTGGATAGTGGAGCAAAAGAGGATATCAACTCAAGAATAGCAAAAGCAAAAGGCGCGTTTGCCCAACTGAACAAAATATGGTCTTCATCCGTTATATCCACTAAAACAAGAGTGCGAATCAAAAATCGAATGTGAAATCGGTTTTGTTATATAGGTGCAAAAGATGGCTTGTTACTGAACAACTAACGAACAAGCTGCAAGTATTCGTCAACAAATGCATAAGGCGTATACTAAAGATTTGGTGGCCTCGCACTATATCAAATTCCGAGCTACATCAAAAATGCAATCAGAGGGCTATAGCAAACGAGGTCAAGCTGCGCAAATGGGGATGGGTTGGTCACACTCTCCGGAAACCATACAGCAAAGTTTGTCGCCAGGCTCTTGAGTGGAATCCACAAAGCAGTAGAGGACGTGGTAGACCCAAGACCAACTGGAAAAGGTCGCTGGAAAAGGAAATTCAAGAATCGCGAAAGTCGTGGCAAGAGATCAAAGTCATCGAAAGGAATCGCAACGAATGGAGATGTTTCATATTGGCCCTATGCTCCTCCTAGGAGTTAAAGGAAAATACATACATACATACATAGTATCCTTACATCTGAGGAGTATAATGTGCTCAGTAAACCAGTAAACGTATGCAGGATATGCTAGGAATATTTTTGTAGAAAATTTTATCCCTCTACAACCCCTAAATGTGGGTCATTTTGTTTCATCTACAGTGGATTAAAAAACTTCAAAAATCGAATAAAAAAAAATCTGACACGTGATGGAGGAAAACGATGAGACCCGAGTATTTTTTTAATGTCTACTTTTAGAGTTTTTGGATTTTCTCAAGTGTTTTACAAAAAGTTTGAAATTGTCGAACGGTGCAATATGTACTTCACGAATCAATAACAAATGTCCTAAGTGCATGAGTAAAATTTGGTTGGATTGTTCAAACTTTTGAAACTTTTATTTATTTGGGAGATGCCACGGCTTCTTTTCCGAATTCACCTAGTTTTTTCTCAGAGCTTGCGCTTACCGTCCCTTGTGTTCATGTGTATTTTGTTTGCATGGTCGTGAAATATACTCCTAAAAATGCATTTTGAATATATTTCTTGTATGGGCGGTAGGCGTGTCCGTTGAGCGATTTCGCTCATTTTCAATCCCCCAAGCTAACTTTTACAACGGAGGCAGCATACCAAATTTCATTGAATAACCTTGCTTTGTTTTCCCATAAAATGTATTTCCACGCTCAGATAGCCAGCCAGACAGACAAATGGACATGTCTATATCGACTCAGGATGTGACGCTAATCAAAAATATAAGTATGAGACTGCTGCATAATTTTTTTTTATTTTTTTTGCTTCCAATTTGCTTTCCAACAAGTTTTTTTATTAAAAGTATAGAACATAGCCGCCCACGCGTGCCATCGCAAAGTGCCATTATTTGAAAATCACTTGATCTCACGTGCCACAGCAAAATTTAATTATTGAAAATGAAAACCGCACACACAAGTAACGGTATATGCGAAATTTTGAAGAATTGCGATCGACCACCAGCAACAACATATGCGTAAATTTTGTTGTTGTTTTTTGCGACCGCACAAGACTGTGTTTTGTTGTTGTTTTTTCGTCCACACAGGACTGTGTGTTTGGTTGTTGCAACAAAACGCAAGGGTTCCTATCGAAAAGAAAAAAACAACAACACACAATGGCAACAACAAATTTGATCATTTTATGAACTTTCAGGATTTTTTAGATTTGCGAAAAAAAAACACTCGCACAAGTAACTGTTAGTTTAAAAATCTTTGCTGGTTGTTGTTTTCAATAATTTTAAAAAATTTATGTTTTCTTTTTTATTAATTTTACATGGGGGCCACGACTTTTTATGCGAGTGCCAAATTTTTTTAATTTTACTCTAGACGGGCAGCTATGGTATAGAAACTAAAAATTCTGGTGCAAGGGGAGCCCATAATAGTACATAGTATTTACTGGTGGCGCATTGTATTTCTCTGTTTTAAGTGAAAGAGTACTCTTCTAAACACTTTTGTAAGTATTAATATTATGGGCTCTCCTTACACCAGAATTTTAAGTTTCTATCCTTTTAACAAAAAAATTTCTTGGAAAGCAAATCGGAGGCAAAAAAAAAAAATTATGAAGCAGTCTAATAAGTATATACTTTACCATAATTGCGACGCCTCCCTCTCCACGTTACAACGGAAGGACAAAGTGAATATACCCTGGGTGTAGGGTATAAAAATGTGTAGTTTTTTCTAAGGAAATTACTTCTTTTCTGACATTTAAGACACCCTTCACTCTTGAGATTATTAAAAGGATATTAACATTTTGATCTGAACAATAATTTTTTTTTTTTGTTTTCAAAATAAACTTTACTATAAAAAAAAAATATGTGAAAAAAATATTTAAGGATCATCAAAAAATTTTTTTTTTTTTAAAACATTTTTTGAAACATTTATCTTAAAGTACCACTTCACTGTTGCTATGCTGTGGAGTAACAACGAAGTATCATCATCAATATGTTTATTTTTATTGTAACAATTTTTTTTTTTTTTTTTTTTTCTTTTTTAAAGCTCACAGGGTTGATGATTTGTTCACAAACTATGTACGTGGTTCACGCATTTCTGCTTAAATTGAAAGCATTTTCAGTTAAAAAAAAAAAAGAATCGTGCAATTATTTTATTATTTACGCGTTTGTGGTCGCATTTTTACGCCACTTACGACGAGCACTGCGCCAATTCGTTTGTTATTGTTGCCTTAGTTTTTTATCGTAACCCTGCCTGAATTTTCATTGAGCTGGGAAATTGTTATATTTTCCATTTTGTCGACACTTGAGAGAGAAATATAAATAACATTAAACACGCGTAATGGGCGAATTTATATTTTTCAAGTGGGTTTATTTACATTTTTTATATTCGTGAAGATGAGTACCGCTTGAACTATGAATCGCGGTTGTAGGAAGAGATAGAGGGGGGTGAAAGTATAGTGCTTGGTTTTGTTAAAGATACATTTTGTAAATTAGGACGCACTTGATGAAAATATTTTTTGTGGTATTATCAAGGATAATTAAAGTTTATTTAACTATATGCAGATGCTTAAATTCATACCATCCTTCTATGAGTACAAATGATCGGAATATTATCGAACTTCAGTACTGAATATTTTTTACGAGCCTGCTTTAATCAATTACGTAATTCTATGCAAACTTTTTGCATATCAGTCGAACCTGTCAAACTCATAAAATCTGTCATATGGCAACTCTTGGTAATTTTTTCCTGTCAAGTCAACCAATAAGTATCTACCATTTAAAGGGTTTTCATAAGTGAAAAAAAATGGACTTCCGAGAGTTATTTTTTCATTAACCATGACTGGTTCTTATTTGAAAAAAATTTTCTCTCTAGAGTCTTGTTTTTAATATGAAGTCGGTGGTTAACTTCAAATTATTTTTCTTATATAACTGCCCAGTTAAAATCCTGTTTTTTTTAATATCTGTGGACTTTTGACAAAACAACCTAACTCGAAATTGGCAACTTTCCAGGAGAGCCTTAAAACTGATTAACTACTTTTCAGTAAAGTGGCTCAATATCGTTGATGCAGCGTTGAATTTTCTCTTTCCATATATTTACTAATCTTAAAGTATCAGATTACATAAGGAGTGAAATCGAAAAGATCTTAACACACGTTTTACCTAATAATTTTTTTTGGGTGTAAAATTTAAAAATTTCTTTGATCTAGTTATCTTTGAAAAATATGTCAGTTATTATTTTTATTGACAAACATGTTGATTTGTTGTGAGCTTATTCGAAATGAGTGAAGAAAAAGAAAAACGTCTTAAAATTATTAAAAATTTTCAAACTAACCAAAATTGGTCCTACAAAAAATTGCCCAAAGAATTGAAGGTCCTCTGTCAAACTGTTTCCAATGTTATTAAACAATTTCAGGAGAATTTGACCATCGATAGGAAACCTGATTAGGGAAGAATACAAAGACCACATGATATTGGGAAAGCCAAAAAAATTGAAAGCATATTGAAAAGGTTTCCAAACACATCTGGTGGGAAAAGTTAAAGCCAATGCAGGTTTGAAAACATACAAAGTCCAAAAAGTTCCAGACAGGAATGCTGCAAAAAATTCAGACGCCAAAAGTAGGGCTCGGAAATTAAAATCGAATTTCATACAAAAATATTCATGTTGTATAATGGACGACGGAACGTATGTACTGGCAGATTTTACGCAGCTTCCGTGTACAAATTTTTATGTTGGTGATGCTCGAGGAAATGTCGAAGAATAATTTAGAATCCAAAAGCAGACAAAATTTCCTGAAAAATTCCTGGTATGGCAAGCTATATGCAGTTGCGGCAAAATAAGCAAGTCATTTGTTACAGTGGGCTCTATAAATACCGAAATATACATCAAAGAATGTTTGAAAAAAAGACTTCTTCCTTTCATAAGAGAGCACAATGTGTCCACATATTTTTAGGCCGATTTGGCATCATGTCACTTAGTGATGAGCAAAATTAGTCTTGATCTTGCGTCTTGTTCTTGGTCTTGCTAATTTTGCGAGACCAAGACCAAGACCAAGATGCTGATATTTTTGCAAGACCAAGACCAAGACTGCTATTGTCTTGGTCTTGGTCTTGCTCACGATAATTGTCAAGACCAAGACTGCTTTTCAGTCTTGCTAATTTATAGTTAAAATTTGTTTCACGCCCGTTTTGAAGATAAAATTATCTCTCGATTTGAATTTTGGCATCTTAAAAACCCAACTGCTTTGGAATAATATGGTTTTGCAATTTTGAATACTCAATATCCCAGAAAATTTTTTCGAGATCAAGACCAAGACCGAGACCAAGACTTAATGAGCAAGATCAAGACCAAGACCAAGACTCAATATCAAAACCAAGACCAAGACTCATTGTGCAAGAACAAGACCAAGACCAAGACTGCTATGGTCTTGGTCTTGGTCTTGGTTTGCTCATCACTAATGTCACTAAGGCAGGAAAGCTCTAGAGTGGTACCAAAATAGTAACATAGTTTTTGTACCAAGAGAGGCCAATCCTCCAAATTGTCCGGTGCTAAGGATTGTAGAGATATATTGGGCTCTTGCAAAAAGAAACTTAAAGAGCACAAAAAAGGTGTCCCAAAATATCGAAGATTTTGAAAGGTGATGGGCAAACTGTTTCAAAAAGGTGTCTGAAACAACTACCAAATCTCTAATGGAAGGCTTACCAAAAAAGGTCCACGAGTTCATAAATAGTGGTTAGAACTATAAAAGTTATATTTTTCTGTAATTTGTAATATATATCAATTAAATAAAAAAAAAATCAAAACTCTATGATCAACCGTTTAAAAATTATTGAATTTTATATATGTTAAGATTTTTTCGATCTCACTCCTTAACACTTTCGTGCACGAATGGCGGCTAAGTTCAAATCTTGCGTGAACTATGGGACACCCTTATATCTCTTGAACAAGAAATCATAGAGACATGGCGATTATACCAATAGAAGCGTATTTAAATTTTATATTTAGGACTAAAATATTGGAGAATTGTTTTATCTCGACTTAGGTTTTTTTGTCAAAAGTCCACAGATATGAAAACCTGTCAAATGTTAGTCGTTGATTTATGTGAAATTTATTTTTCTTATCGAAAATCCTGTTTTTTTTTTCAAATATGAAAACCTGCCAAATAAAAGTTGTTAGTTGACTTGAAAGTTATTTTTCTTATGAAACAACCTTCCTGTGGAAAATCCTGTTTCATAAATAAAAACCTGTCAAATGGTAGTTGTTGGTTGACTCAAAAGTTTTTTTTTCTTATGAAATAGCTTTCCTGTCGAGAAATTTTTTTTTTTAAAACCTGTCAAACGTTAGTCGTTGATTGGCTTCAAAGTTATTTTTCTTATAAAATAGCTTTCCAGTCGAAAATCCTGTTTGGTTTTATATATAAATACCTATCAAATACTAGTAGAAGTTGGTTGACTTTTAAGTTCTCATGAAATAACTTTCTTGTCGAAAATCCTGTTTTTTCTTTAATATGATAACCTGTTAAATGTTAATCTTTGGCTCGTTGTAGAGTTGAAAGTTGTTTTTCTGACGAGAAAACTTTCCTGTCAAAAATCCTGTTTTTTTTAATTTGACAACCTGTCAAACCAATTAAATGCAAATTTTTGGTAAATTTTTTCTGTGTAGTCAACCAAAAACTACCATTTGATAGATTTTCATATAAAAAAGTAAACAGGAGTTTCGACATAAAAGTTATTTCACAAGAAAAAGTAATTAAACTCAAATTTGCTACTGAGATGCCAAAATTTAACCATCGACATCCAATACTCATAAAATGCAGTTCATTTCAATAATTAAATTTGAATGCAAATTTAGCGTAGGCGGGCGTATCAAGACATTTTACAATTTCATTTCTTTTAATTTTTAATTCCTTATTCAATTAACTGTCAACGAGGATTAAGTCATTCCGATTCGTCACGCCAGAAATAAAAAAAAATTAATTAAAAATATTAATATTTTATAAATGTTTTTCGAGTTTTGTTTCTGTATTTAAAATTGTTCATACAAAGTGACAACTCAGCATGAGTTTACTTTAATTTATTTTGTTTCACTTTTTAATTCATTTTCTCTCCTCTTGACTTTAACGATTTTCGGTGCATTTCAGAGTTTTTTTTTTTTTTTTTATTTAATCCGATAAAATATTTAAAAAGATTTTGGGTATTTCCTTTAACCTTTAGCCGTTTAGCTTGAAATATGAACAAAATAAATTTGTGATATTTTTAGCTTTTTATCGATCGTTTTTAAAATATGTAACGATTTGTTGGAATATTCAACAAAACTGCTTTGAGTTAGAGTTTGGGGTAGCTTTTGGAGAAGTCTTTTTTCAATTTACTGCTTCAAAAAGTTAAGAGATCTTCCAGGAGCTCGCCGAAGTACTATTGAATGCAATGATGAGTAGAACTCTGCTCAAAACAACGTTCGTTACCATCACCACCACCCAGGGCGCACACACGATGCAGGTTCAAAAACATCTTAGAGCCTTCCTCTACGTAAGACTCTACTTTTGAAGCCCTCGTATAGAGCTTAAATGAGATATGCTTTTGTAGTTTTTTCTTCGACAATGCGAAAGGTAGATACTTATACGTTTAGTTCTAGAAACCACATAACTTCCAATTCCAACATCTGCTTCAAAACAACGATATACAGACAGAGTTCAACAAAATCTTAATTTTTGGCAGTATAATATATTTTTTTTTTTTATAAATTATAGTTATTATAAGCATGTCTCTTTAATATTTTTGTTATTAAATTATGTTACATTTATTACGCGACTACTGTTATTCCGTACCATTAAATGCTTAATTTATTACAATGTTTCGATTTCAAATCAGTTCAGTGCGACAAAACATTTTAATTTGTTGCCCCACTTTGAATGAATGTTCGACGCTTTTTTGTCACTACTGTATTTTGTTTCTTTTGTTCAATATTTCTTTTTGTACATCTTTTGTTTTCTTTCATTTCATTTGTCAAGTGGGCGTGTCTGGTATTTCAATATTGATTTGATTAACGCATTAGTTAAGCCTCTATTGCACTTTATTTATGTTTTCTAATTTGATGTTAAGCATATCTCTTTAAAATTTAGACAAGATTTTGAAATCATCCGAATCAGACAAAGACGTTAGGGTGGTTTCAAAATAAAGTTGCTTGGATTAACGCATTGCAGCAAATGTTTTTCTTTCTTGTAAATAAGCACCATGTTAAAATTTCTCAAATGAGCCATCTAAGAATTTAAACGTAAACTAGTAAGGGTGGTATCTTTGGCCTGGCCAAAAATTAAATACCCTACACTGCATTTCAAGTATATTATTAAAAACTTAGTTCGAATATCTCGAAAATCGCTTTCAGTATAGCGTATTGAAGCTTTTGCTTATGTGGGAGGTGCCACGCCCTCTTGTCCGAGTTCACCCAGTTTTTGTTCAGTGCTCGCATTTATAATATTTAGTGGGTGAGTGAAATTTGGTAGGATTATCTCAAAAAACTCTTTCAGTCTAGCATTTTCAATCTTTTGCTTATATGGGAGGTGCCACGCCCCCTTGTCCGATTTCACCCAATTTTTGTTGAGAGCTTTCATTTATAGTTCTTAGTGTCTGAGTTAAATTTGGTTCGAATATCTCAAAAATCGCTTTCAGTATAGCGTTTTGAAGCTTTTACTTATATGGGAGGTGCCACGCCCTTTTGTCCGAGTTCGCTCAGTTTTTTCTCAGAGCTTGCGCTTACAATTTCTAGTATTTATGTGTATTTTAGTTGCATTGTCGTGAAAAATACTCCTAAAATAGCATTTTGAATATATTTTTTGTATGGGCGGTAGGCGTGTCCGTTGACCGATTTTGCTCATTTTCAATCCCCCGAGCTATCTTTGATGACGGAGGTAGGGTACCAAATTTCATTGAATTATCTTGCTTAGTTTTCCCAAAAAGTGTATTTCCACACACATCATCCAGCCAGCCACCCAGCCAGCAAGCCACCCAGCCAGCCAGCCAGCCAGCCAGCCAGCCAGCCAGACAGACGGACATGGCTATATCGACTCAGGAGGTGACGCTGATCAAGAATATATATACTTTTCTATACCTGCCACGCCTCCTTCTCTGCGTTACAAACGGAAGGACAAAGTGAATATACCCTGGGTGTAGGGTATAAAAAGGCCCTAAAAAAACTTTTTTTGTTTAAATTGAAATTTAAGCAACTTCTCCGCCTCGGAGAAAATTATAAAAAATTTGTGGGCACTCTCCACATGTCTACGAACTATATCTCAGAAAAAATTGGAGTAATCGATATTGGTTCAAAAGTTATTAACAATATAGTGACGCAGTGAAAGTCTTTTTCCAGTAATAGAGAAAAACAAAGCATCTTACGAAAAAAGTGCATATGGCATAAAATGCTAAGGATCATCCAAGGAATTTCAGAATTTTCTGGCACTTTTTATAATAATGACGTTAAAACAATTTCAAAAAAACTCACACGTATTCTTAAAACGATTCACGCATTTTATGCCATATACACTTTTTTCGTAGGATGCCTTGTTTTTCTCTAATACTAAAAAACGACTTGCATGGCACCACTTAATAACTTTTGAAAAAATATCGATTACCCCAATTTTTGTCAGAGGCATAGTTTCTAGACATGTGAAGAGCGTCCACATATTTTCTATAACTTCCTCAGAGGCGGAGAAGTCGCTTCAATTTTAATTTATTTATTTGAAATACATAGGTATTTTAAATAATAAATTAAAAGTTTTGGTTCAAAAAGTCCAATACAATTTTATTCCCTGATCAATACTAACCGAATTTTTTGAGAGCCTTTTTCACGTTTAAATCCTTAGGTGGCTCACTTGAGAATTTTTTGGCCTATTCGAATATCTTCTGTTGTGAAAAGTTAAACAAGTAAAAAAATAGCTAAACGGCTTAAGTCGCTTTAATCAAATGCTTACAAATTTGTTTCAACTTATTTTTGGCTTAACTTGATTTTAATTAGATAATTTTAATGCAGACACCGTAAAATATCTTTATTTATGAATTTATTCAGCAATCACTTACTATACAATATATTTTTATGGGTGCGTTACATATCTTTTGTTTTTGAACTTAGCTGTAACATGTTACTACTTATGTTTATATAAATATATGTATATCAATGTAAAAAAGGTTGTAAAAGCAAAGAGGTCCAATAAAGAATTCAATATACTCGTATTTCAGTGTTTCCAGTTGAATTCAATAAAACATGGAAACAATTACTATACCCAAAAGTAATAATTAAAAGACATTTTCGAAACTAAGAACTTTCAATAGCAATATCCACAATTTATTCGAAATGTTAATTCAAAATCAAAAACGCATGAAATTTTCTTTTATTGCTTTTCTTTTCCTTAAAGTCTAAAGCCTAAATTCAGAAGTTTTACTAAAATTTTCTAAAAGCCCCAGGATTTCTAGAACTGCTCTAGAATTAGTAAGATTTGGGACAATTCTACTCTTAAATGAATTCACAGTGTGTGGACTTAGTAGCTCTGCTTATATAAGTATATCAACTTGAAAATTCCTTAAGCCAATTGCATACATTTCAGTAGAGTATCACATGTTACACATTAGCACAAATGGTTACCTTTGATCCGTCAGTTAAGAGCCGCGTTTGGTTGATCAAACATTTTATTGAAACCACAAAGCAAACAAAATATGAAGCACTTTAAACAAATCCTTACATCATGTTCGTTTTACAAAGACAAGATCAATGAAAATTGACAACAAAGGATGCTACTTATGAGCACAAATTTGTAAAACTGTCACACATATACTTAATTCAAACAAAAAAAAGGATAATCTGACTTAATCAAAAGAGACAATGTAAAGTGAAAAAGGCGGAAATTGCGCTTGAATGTAAGTTTTATCGAAATTTCAGTTTTTTTGCAGCACACGCAGTTCAATGAATTTCCTAAGTATTTGAGTTTGTTAGGTAATGAAATTCACTTTAAATTAGGATTATCAAATGTTTGCAAAAGGACTTATTATGTACATAGTTGATTTATTGTCAGCCATTGAACTTGGGAATAAATAGCTGAATTCAGAACGGAAGTAGAAAAAAAAATTTGTTTTCTCTACACTGAGAATTAGTAGTAGGAACCAAATATTTGCTGATATTAGAATGATTCTTTAAAAGACTCAAATAAATAGTAATGGGGTAAGAGTATGGTTCATTAAAAAGAAAATTTCATGTCCTTTGCCAAAAAAAAATAATGTGTTTTCCTTAAAAGAAAGGATATTACTTACGCGAAAAAATATTTTTTTGATAATACCAAGTAAAATGTCATAAATGTCACGGCAAAAGGACCTCAACTCCACACAATTATAATTGAGCCTTTTACGCAGAATTGGAACTATAACTCGAAACAGTGGCGGCGCTAGACTCAATGTAGACGTCGGCAAAATCAGATTTGCGAGGCCTCTTTGTAAACTATGAATAAACAGAAAGAACTCGGGGAACTTTCATAAGGTTGGCAGATTACTCCCCGACTCTGGATAAATACTACACGGCAAGTGTACCAGTTGAAACAGTTTGACGTTTTGGCAATATTGCAGTACCAATTCTAAGCATAAATAATACGCGAGAATTTTGTCCTAGTATTATTTGTTGTTTAAATACAGGGTCTTGAAATGGGTAATTTTTCTAATTTTCTTACGAAGACTGTTTACTCAAAAATTCATAGCTTACATCAAGCTTTATAAATTGATAAATATGGGTAACTTATAAAATTGATTTTTGAATTTTCTTTAAAAAAAATTTTTTCGCCAAAATGTTTCATAACTTCAGGATTTTTTTTTTTTTTAATTTTTCGCAAACAAATTTTCTAAAACTTTAGAATTTTTAATTTTTTTTTTTTTTTTAAATCCATAAAATTTTTTTTTTTTTTGAATACTTCCAATGAAAGCTCAATTTCTAAACTTAAAACTGGTATATCATTCATAATGCTCAACAAAATTGGAAAAAACAAGGCAAAATGCATAAAGAAGAACGGAACAATTTTTTATCGGAAGGCTGGTTTTTGTTTGGTTTCAAGGCTCATCACATATTCTATCAGCAGACGAATTTGTCGACATCTAGAACAATTTACAAGCATACTATATTCAACCTTTAGTAGAGATTTGTTGAGAATCACAGCGAAAGAAAAATAAAGCACATGGGTCAGTCTTTGCATAATCGATAAAGATTTGGAATCTTCGATTTTTTGAAAATTTGTGAATAGTTAGTATTCGACATACCTTTAACTGTGGCAAAATGATTTTCCGAAATTCCCAGAATTTCCAAGATGGCGGCCATAGGAAGGTCGATCCAAATTTTTGACACTCACATATTTGAAAATACATAGCTCCTCGACTTTTTATCCGATTTTAATGAAATTTTCATTGTTAGTATATTTATTAGTAATTTATTTTAAGTGGAAAAAAAGCTGGTTTCTTCTTTAAGCCATTTTGGGGCTTGGTGTACTCCTTTTTTTTAAATATTATTATTTAAAAATAAATTTTATTACCATTATTTCGCGATACTCTAAAACGTGGAGTCTTTTACGGTTTTAAAGTTATGAGTTTTTGAAGTTGTTTAATGTTGTGTTTAACATGAGTCGTTGGTTCATGTGCCTACCATATAGGATTGCCCTCGTCCAGACGGTATTTTTTTTTTCGGTAACCCTGAGTGAAATTTTTCGTAGACTATTTTGATCCATTTTAATCAAGTTATTGGAAAAAAGTGAAAGAATTTTGAGTTTATTTTAACAATTTTATATTGCTATTTTTGATAACGTACTTTTTAAAAATAGGTGTTATTTTGCTGTTCCACTTGGGTGGGACTCGCTGGTTTGCCAATTTATTATTCTTTTCTTTGCAATTCAAGACCAAATAAATCGACTAACATAAGGACTCATTATTTTCAAATACAAAATTTAATAAACTTTTCTTTGCTTTTCTTATTCAAAACTCCGGACGTGTGCCGCTACTGTGACAAACCAATCAAGCGGTTAAAAACCAAACCACTTGATTTCTATACAAATTTGAACATTCTGCGATTTTTACCTATTTTTCATTTTAATTACGAAACATACGACATTTTGTCAAGTTGAATGAATAACTTAATGTTTTCAAATTGTTTGTGACATTTTGCTTAACAGAAATGTCCTGCGTCTGCATGCAGCTCATTTAATTGAAGTGCTACCTCGTCGTCACAAAAAAGTCAATTGAAATCACTTTTCACATTCAATGCAATAACTCATTTTTTTGAATAAAAATTGCGTTCAATGTTGAAAAAAAAAAAACAAAAAATGAATTACCAACCACTAGGGAAAAAAAAGGATTCCTCCTCCTCCCATACACAACCACAATGGCAACATAAAAAGTCACAGTTTGAAGTGCAGTGAAACGGCCAAAGTTTAAATTGAACTGCAAATGGTTGGATTCCAATGAAGTGGTGCGTTCTCTGTTTGCAAAACCCTGTATGGAAATTGAAGTTGCATTGAATGGAATTTTTTCAACAAAAGTAACATAATGTCTCGTGTTCAATGCCACTTGATTTCGATCGTTCAATGTTGTTATATATGTAATTTTTGTTGTAATTTATTAATTTAAATGAAAACAAAATTTTGATTGCGCACTTTTTTTTTTTTTTTTGTACACCCTTCATTGAAGATTGTGCTTAAAAGTGCAATGAAATGTGAGAAAATTGAAAAAAAATTTAAATCATATGCTTTCATGCGCAATAAAGGGTGTTTTTTTTAGTTGTGATTAAACTTTAAATTGAAGTAAAAAACTTTTATGTAGACGGTGGCGTAAAATGAGTATTATGATATTATGAAAGTATTTCGAACGACAAAAATTCAAAAAAACCTAAAACCATTTCAGCGATTCCAGGCTTATAAAGCACTAAGCGTTCTTTTGCATCTGCTCCCTCCTTTCTCATTCATTAAAGCCACTAGCTCATGCAGTGCGAACAGTCCCAAAAAAGCTGGTTACTGAATGCCAAAGAATTATGGTCAAAGCTCCAGCCTTGATACCATGCCAGTCGAACTTTTCAACTCCTCCACAGATTACGTCTGCCCCAAGATTATCCAGCACTTGTTAATTAACTAAAAAAGTTGTTTTTAAAACTTTATGTCAAAGCTCATATTTTAACACAAAACACACACATTGATGCCCAAGCACAAACATTTTCATCTCATGGGTACGTAGTTTATCACTGCTGCTTTCTTTGATGGTGCTTTTTGTTCAACACAGAGATGTCAAAAGGCAGCATCAAAGTGACTTAAAAAGCGTGTGATTTTTCTTAAGTGTTGACTTTTGCTTTATAAGCCCCCCACCCAAGCACTTGCTTTACTTGTATGTGTGCTGCCATTATTTCAAAGCAAGTGCATAGCATATGTTCAGGCGCTGCTGTTCTATATACGTACTGTTTGCTGATTGCTGTCCTTAAACAGAAAGAAGCCTTTTTATTTTCATGGAGCGCTGGCTGCCTTTATTAGATTACTTTGTGAGTTAACGGAGCGACTTAGTGCAGCGGCATTGTAGGTTTTTAGGTGTTGACATTAGAAAGGAAGAGTTTTTGAAGCGTTGAAAATTATGCAATAAAATATATGGGTTGAAAGATAACTTTGAAAAACTACTTATATGCAAAGTGTTAACAGCTTAAATTTTTTGAACGCAAATTTTGCTGAAAATATGGTGGAACACATTAAAATAATGAAAAAACTTTACGAAATTTTAGTTATATAGTGTCAGCAAAAGAAGTCCACAAACCTCTCCTTTCCTTTATTGTTGTTCATTTATAATATCCAATTGAAAATGCTTAAAAATTTTGCTAAATCATTTAATAATTGCACTTGAAAACGCAGTTAAGCACAAAACATCGCCAGGTTTAATTGAAGTGCTGAAATTTGTATACAAAACAAAGAAGTTGGAACTGTTAAGCAGCTTTTTAACTTTGTTGTTTAAATAACATTTATGGCCTGTTAAAAGGTTTAAAAATTACTGACTGTGTGTTTTCTTTCATAAAAATGCGATTGTCAGAATTACACCCTCTTTTGTTTTTACTTGTACTTCCAATTCAACGTAGACTTTTGTTTAAAACACTCAATTGAAAAGCTTAAAAAATGTTTCATAGGAGTTTTGCAGAAGGTCATGGAATTAAGGCATGTATTCGAAAAAAAGTAATCGAGAAAAATGGGTTTATTTTTTTAACAAAAACATGAAGGTAATACATAAACATAAACAAACATCACTTTGGGTAACCTGGGATGATACATTAATACATTTTTGTTTTAGTTTCTTTTCATTCTTGACAACTTTCCTTTTTTTAGCAACTTTCTCTTTATTATAGCCCAATATTTTCCAATAGGCTGAAGCTCAAGGCAATTCGTAGGAATTACATTTTTCGGTACAACATTGACCCCATTCTCTTCATATCAACTCATGGCCAATTTGCCATAGTGGCAACTCGCCAAATCTGGCAAAAATAACACAGGATTTTCGTTAAGGCGTATCATGTTCAGCAGACGTTTCTGTTAGCACTCTTTCACATAAATTTGGTGGTTAATTGTACCAATTGTGACAAATACTGAGCTCATCAAACCGCATTTACAAATTGATTGTCAAATCAAATATTTTTTTGCAAACTTGTCCACTTTTTTTACTTTAAATTTTGCGCAACATCGCCTTTCTTCTTTGCGATGTACAAAAGTTGACCCGGAAGCTGTTAAAATCAGCTTTGACGTAAGTTGCGTCGTCCATTAAAATGAATTCAAAATTGTGTACAAAACGGTCGCAGAGCTTTCGTGAACGAGTTTTAGCAGCGGTGTTTTGCTTATCGTTCCTATTTGGTGCCAGTAGTACTTTATATGATTGAAAACCTTTCTCTCTGTAAACTTTCTGTACGTTTTCGGGTGACATATGCACTTTTTTTAGTCACATCTCTAATGGAGAGTCCAATATTTTTTTCATAGGCACGTACCACTTTTTTTGCTTTTTCCTCTGAGATAAATCTTTTTTTTCGAACACTTCCAACTTTCTTCTCCGTAGTTAATCGTTTGTTAAAGTTTTAAAGTACGCAAGCTAGCGAAGATTTCGCAATACTTATACTTTATGCAATGTTTTTGTGACACAAATGTGGAAAATCGTGTTTTTGCGCACAGCTAAATCCAGCACATTTTCTTTCGATGAACTCATTTTGAAAACTATTCAAAATTCTAAAAACCACTGATGAAGAAATGTAAGACAAAGAATTCTAAGACGATGACATCTGCTAAATTTGCTTTTACTGTAATATTTAACTCGACACTCTTTGTTTACTGCGACTACCTTTTTGCGTATACGTAGGCTGCTATATATATTTCTGTCATAGGTGCAATCTGACATTTCCATTGGAAAGTTTAACGTTTTTTAGCATAAACGTACTCAGAACGTTTTGACGTACGACCATCATTTGTGTTGTTTACAGTGACTTGAAAAAATCAATTTGGCAAAAAAAATGGAACTCGTCGCACCATCCCATAGCACTGCCGTAAAAATATATAAGGCCGCAACTTAGGTTACGGCCTTTTTAGCTGTATTTCCCCATCGGATTAAGCAATTTTTTATCTATATTTTAGTCCAATCGCCAATTTTTTACGTTTTCCACTTCTCTTGCAAATTGCAAATAAAGAAATGTAAACATTACACCCTGTTTTCATATTTTTCAGAATTGAAATCATAAAAGGCAGCAACTCCATACAAAAAGATGAAAAATGAAATATATTTTATAAGAAAGAGAAGTTGCTGCCTTTTCTGAATAAAATTAAAATTTCGATTTTCTCAAAACTATGAAAAACGAGTTGCATCTTTTTATAATTTTACGGCAGAGCACTGTGAAAAACTGGTTTAATGAATTCAATCGTGGCCGACGCTCGCTCAAAGACGAATTCCGTGAAGGTCGTCCAAAAACGGCCATTGTGCCAGGGAACATTGATGCGTGAACTGATAATGCAAGATCGTCATGTGACATACCGTGAGATAGAGGCATCTTTGGGCATTTCACCCACCAGCATACATTCGATATTGCATGAACACCTGGCCGAAAAAAAGGTTTGTTCTCGTTGGATCCCGCACAATTTGACAATCGCTCAAAAAAAGGCTCGTGTCGATTGGTGCAAAGAAATGTTGAAAAAATACGATCGCGGTGCTTCAAAAGACGTTTATAAGATCGTCACAGATGACAAATCATGGATCTATGCGTATGAGCCCGAAACAAAACAGCAATCGACCGTGTGGGTCTTCGAAGACGAGCCAAATCCAACGAAAGTTGTTCGTGGAAGAAGCACTTCGAAGCAAATGGACGCCTGTTTCTTCGGCAAAACTGGTCATGTGGCAACTGTTCTGCTTGAGCAACGTGAGACGGTCAAATGAGCGTCTTTTTGACCGGCCAAAACGTCGAATTGATGGGTCATCCGCCGTACAGCCCTGATTTGGCACCCAATGACTTATTTTTATTCCCGCACATTAAGAAAAAAATGCGTGGTCAACGATTTTCGTCGCCAGAAGATGCTGTTGAAGCGTTCAAAAACCATGTTTTTGAGGTGTCTCAATCGGATTGGAAAAAGTGCTTCGAAAATTTGTTTGAGCAGATGCAAAAGTGTATAAATCATGCTGGAGAATACTTTGAAAAACAATAAAACCATTTTTGATGAGAAACATTTGCATTTTCATTATTAGGCCAGAAATATATATAGCAGCCCACGTACATGCCTTAAAACAACTAGATTTGACTTTAGCGATAAAAAGTACTACTTATAGTACTAAAGTTAAAAAAACACTATATGGCCTGCTTTTTAAATCTTTTAATATATTTTTTATGGAAAGAAAATCTAATTACCTTTCATATAAATTCAGAACTAAGATCGTATCTTTAACGGCTTAGCAGCTATGATTTTTTGGACTTAGACTAAAATTTGTGTATATTTTGAAAAGTTCAAACAATCATAACTTCTAAGCCATCAAAGACACCATCTTGGTTTTCGATTCGTAAGTTTAATCTTCTTTCCATGAAAATATTTTGAGATATCTAAACAGTAAGTCATTGAACGTTTTTATCCAAAAGTATTTAAATAGTACTTTTTATCAAATAGCAGAAACCTTTGTTTTTACTTATAGGCTGATTCAACGGTGAAGAAATGTCATTATTTTACTAAAACCCAATTTGAACGAAAAAAAAAATTTCAGCGAAGAGCAAGTTAGCTTTAATAAGGTGAGGGTGGTGGCTTAGCACGCGATGCTAGAAGCCTGAAGTGGCAGGGAGCCAATAGCAATATCGGCGAATTCGCTCAGATCATTGATCAAGGATTTTCCTAGAGCCCTAAGTCTGGCTCTAGCCAGAATAGGGCAGTTGCAAAGAAAGTGTTCGAGAGATTCCTTCTGAGCATACCGACTTCCCGTTGATTTTTTTCAGGAAATCACACACCAAAATTTTTTTCCAAATTTTTCCAACATAATTCCAATATATTTCTGGAAAGAATTCAGAGTTACCTTTCAATTCCAAAATTTTGATGGTATCTCTAACAGTTTAGCAGTTAGGATATTTTGAACATTTAAACATATAGAATTTCGGCGTTATTAGTTTTTCGATTTTTTTTACTCTTGGATGTCGGAACCATAAATTTGAAATTTAATTTTTTTCGTTTTTTCTACGCGTTTCATGGATTTTTAAGACATTTAAGTGTAAAAAAAAAAAATTCACCCAAGGGTCCCCCTTGGATGTCGGTACCAAAAATTCAAAAAAAAAAAAAAAACTTTGTTTCGATTTTTTGTGTTTTCTACGCGTTTTATGACCTTTTGCGTCATTTTAGTGAGAAATAATTTTTTTCACGCAAGGGTCCCCCCTTGGAAGTCGCAACCAAAAAATTTTTTTTGTTTCCAAAAAAATTAATTTATCATATCTCTGAGAATATTTAACGGACATGGATGAGATTTGGTATAATGTATTAAGAGTATCGGAACAAATATTGTTCAAGGGGAAAATGGGCGGTACCACTCCCTTAAAAAATGCCATATCTCTAAAGCAAATGCACATAGAAGGTGTAGCAACGCACATCGAAAAATGCTAGTAAACAATGAAAGGCCCATGGATGTATAGATAGTGTTAAACCAAAAGTCGAAAATTTTTAAGTCAAATACCGGAAACTTTGTACCATATATGGTACAAACCATTTCAAAACGATCAAGATTTTTTTTATGGCATCCGATTTGGCTATAAATTGGCATAAGCAATAGTTGCATAGTGGAAAAAATTACTACCAAATATTTTTTCAAAATTTAAAATAATGGCGGAGATATGGGACTTTGAAATTTTTAGGTTAGTTTTTTTTGAGAAGCTATAACTTCGGTTGCATTTATCCAATTTTCAATTTTGTAGTGTTAAATGATTTGTCTTAAAACAGGCTTTGAAATAAAAACTAGCAAACATTTATTTTTTTTTTATATATAGTTTACACTGAAAAAAAAAAAATTTAAATTGAGTTTCCCAAAATACGTCCTTTTTAATATTTTTTATTTTTCTTGTAAAAAAAGCTACAAGTGTAACTTACCAGTCCTCCAAAAATTGGAGTGGGCCTGCCAGTGGTTCTCCAGAAAAACAACAAAATGTAGCATCTTCCCCAATTTTTCAGTACATTTTTTTAATTTAAAATTTTTATTAAAAAAAATTTTTAAATGCTGAAAATAGTTTATTGACTGACTTTTTGCTTGTATAGTACTACTATAAGTACCAACGCACTTTTTTCAAATTCAAATTAACGTTTAATTAAAAATTTCAAATTCAAAAAAATTGTACTAAAAAATTGCGGCAAAAGCTACATTTTATTGTTTTTCTGGAGAACCACTGGGAGGCCCACTCCAATTTTTGGAGGACTGGTAAGTTACACTTGTAGCTTTTTTTACAAGAAAAATAAAAAATATTAAAAAGGACATATTTTGGGAAATTCAATTTAAATTTTTATTTTCAGTGTAAACTATATATAAAAAAAAAAAAAAATGTTTGCTAGTTTTTATTTCAAAGCCTGTTTTAAGACAAATCATTTAACACTACAAAATTGAAAATTGGATAAATGCAACCGAAGTTATAGCTTCTCAAAAAAAACTAACCTAAAAATTTCAAAGTCCCATATCTCCGCCATTTTTTTAAATTTTGAAAAAATATTTGGTAGTAATTTTTTCCACTATGCAACTATTGCTTTTGCCAATTTATAGCCAAATCGGATGCCATGAACAAATTTCTTGATCGTTTACACATGGTTTGTACCATATGTAAATTTTATTTTTTTTGTTAATCTGAACAACATTAAAATTTGAAACAAAAAATTCAAACGTAACTGGAATTCTTTATTTTCGACTGAAACAAAAGCAACGAGTTTTATTTAAAAAACAATAATAATAAAAAAAACGCAAAACTTAAATTGAAAATGGTTCAATCAATGTGGGTTAAACTTATTGATAGATTCAGCCATACATAACAACAACAACGAAAACAACATAATAGCTTCCACATCCCATACAAAACTAAATATTCATTGTATTGAATTTCGTATTCAGAATCGACAGCGGCAGCAACAGATTTTCAATCAAATTGAATGGATTGGGAATTATTACGCAATATGTTGTTGTTCTCATTGGTATTGATGATGTTGTTGTTATTGTACGTGCAAACAATGCACTGCGCATTCACTTTTACACTCTCCAATTTAACCCATACGCCCACACCTCAATGTGGAAAAAAAAACAATTCCCAGTAAAACAATGCACGCGGTCATTCAATCCTCCCCCTTCCCTTCTCCGTCAGCGCTGCAGCATTCTCTATGTTCTATAGAAATTCGTGCGAACAATGAACAAAAGCCGGACATTGTTTGCTGCATCTGTATGTGTATTTTGGTGTATACAAGCACATATGTGTTTGTTTGCCTGTTCAATACATCGAACTCATTGTTTTTGTGTTCCCCAATGTGCTATGTAGCATATGGGCAGGTGCCTTTAAATCACTGATGTTTAACTGATGTGTTGATGTTGAACTTTACACATGTTTGACTTTAATCTGTGAAAGTCCATGGTTTTATTTAAATTTCTACTACAATTTTTATTCTACACAGGTTTTTTTCTTATTCGGTTATTTTTTAGTTTATGATAATGGTAAGTAGCTGCAGTGTGAAACGTCCGACATGAAAATGTGGAATACTACGGAAAGGAATTGTAATATGTTAGGAAGTCACTAAGCATTTATATTTTTAAAGTGATTAGTTTTTAAAATAGATTAAAAAAATAAGAAAAATGTAGCAGCGTTTAATTTTGGCAGCTTCATTTTTATTGAAACGTCCAACAGGTTTGTTTTAAAATAAGCCAATTCACCATGCATGCCTTGAAATATAGTGTACTTTTTTCACTCTCACATTTTGCACTGAACCGAAGTATTTGATCCAAAAAAAAAAAAAATTAAGATTCAAATCTTCACTGTACTCTGACTTCATTTTGACACTGATTTATCTTATCTTGTTGAAGCAAATCAAACAAGACAAATGCAACTAGATGGCACTTTATTTTTATTGCGTCGAAACAAAGATATGAGAAAACCTTTTTGTATTTTTATATTCATTGGAAAGTTAAGTCCCTAAATGTTTAGACTAACAATAGGAGAAGCACACTACTTATAAAGTCTTATTGTCATGGTTTCATCTAGGGGAATGTCGTCAGGGTTGGGCCGCTGTCAGGGTTGGGCCGCTATCAGAGTTGGGCCACTGCTATTTCTCGTATATGGCACATGCTGCCATCTGTTTTATAGCGTCGAATTATTGTTCTCGATACCAGAAAACTTTTTTAAGCATTACTTGTCACCGGGATCGTCAGTAAAAATTTTTGTGCCTTCGTGTAGTTTTTGATAGTTCAAAAAATTTTGTAATAGCAGTGAAAAATGATTCGAAACTTGAAAAAGAATGCCACCAAAAAGTAAGTATATATATCCATTAACGGGTGAACCATTATCAAGTTCCCAAAGGGAAAATTCGATTCCCTAACCTGTTCACATGAATTATTGAGCGGTCGAAAAACACGCTTGTCGTCAGGGTTGGGCCACATCAATTTTAATTTAGAATCAGTAAAATAACATCACTGAATCGGTTTTTCGGAACACAGAACATTAATATTACAGTTTTGGATACCCCCAGAGTTGACACGAACGGAAAAGTAGCGAGTTCTATGGGCAAGCACGAGAAAGCAACGAGTGAAACGCACGAGGAACTATCGACTTCTTTTCGGAGTTCGACTTCTTCGTCTCATGAGTCCAGTCTGCAGGCGGCCGCGCCAACGTAAATTACGTAAATAGCAACAGATGCGCGATGCTTCGAAAACGCCTAAACAAGTCTGAATCGAAATAATTCAATCGCTTGCATTGAATGCAAAGGAGAAGTGTCAATCTCACAAAAAGTTCTATGTATGCCCAAATTGCGATTCAGATCAATGTAATTATGGAGATTTCTCATCGGAATTTTATATAATCGAATAAAAAACTAGTAAGGGTGTAAAATTTGGGCTGGCCAAACATTAAATACCCTACACTGCAGTATTTTTCAAATTTTGCTCATATGGGAGGTGCTACGTCCTCTTGTCCGAGTTCACCCAGTTTTTGCTCAGAGCTTGCATTTATAGTTTTTAGTGTCTGAGTGAAAAACTTTTTCAGTAAAGCGTTTTGAAGCTTTTGCTTATATAGGAGGTGCCACGCCATCTTGTCTGAGTTCGTCTAGTTTTAGCTTAGAGCGTGCATTTATAGTATTTGAGTGAAGTTTGGTTGGATTATCTGAAAAAACTCTTTCAGTATAGCATTTTGAAACTTCTGTTTATATGGGAGGTGCCACGCCCCCTTGTCCGATTTCATCCAATTTTTGTTGAGAGCTTTCATTTATAATACTTAATATCTGAGTCGAATTTGGTTTGAATATCTCAAAAAACGCTTTCAGTATAGAGTTTTGAATTTTTTCTTATATGGGAGGTGCCACGCTCTCTTGTCCGAATTCGTTCAATTTTTCTCAGAGCTTGCGCTTACAATTCTTAGTATTTATGCGTATTTTGGTTGCATTGTCGTGAAAAATACTCTTAAAATTGCATTTTGAATATATTTTTTGTATGGGCGGTAGGCGTGTCCGTTGAGCGATTTCGCTAATTTTCAATCCCCCGATCTATCTTTGATGACGAAGGTAGTGTACCAAATTTCATTGAATTATCTTGCTCAAATTTCCCAAAAAGTGTATTTCAACACACAGCCAGCCAGCCAGCCAGACAGACGGACATGGCTATATCGACTCAGGAAGTGACGCTGATCAAGAATATATACACTTTTCTATATCTGCCACGTCTCCTTCTCTGCGTTACAAACGGAAGGACAAAGTGAATATACCCTGGGTGTAGGGTATAAACAATAAAAAATTTCATACATATTCATTACACACTATTTTAGTACATATTTCATCGATATTTGGTGGTGGCCCAAACCTGACTACTTTTTTATACCCTACACCCAGGGTATATTCACTTTGTCCTTCCGTTTGTAACGCAGAGAAGGAGGCGTGGCAGATATGGAAAAGTGTATATATTCTTGATCAGCGTCACCTCCTGAGTCGATATAGCCATGTCCATCTGTCTGGCTGGCTGGCTGGGTGGCTGGCTGGGTAACTGGATGTGTGTGGATATACTTTTTTTGGGAAAACTAAGCACGATAATTCAATTAAATTTGGTACACAGCCTCCATCGTCAAAGTTAGCTCGGGGGATTGAAAATTAGCGAAATCGATCAACGGACACGCCTACCGCCCATACAAAAAATATATTCAAATTGCAATTTTAAGAGTATTTTTCACAAAAATGCAACCAAAATATACATAAATACTACGAATTGTCAGCGCAAGCTCTGAGCAAAAACTGGTCGAATTCGGACAAGAGGACGTGGCACCTCTCATATAAACAAAAGCTTCAAAACGCTGTACTGAATGCGTTTTTTGAGATAATCGAACTAGATTTGACTCAGACACTAAAAACTATAAATGCAAGCTTTAAGCAAAAACTGGATAAAATCGGACAAGAGGGCGTAGCTGCTCCCATATAAGCAAAATCTTCAAAACGCTATTCTGAAAACATTTTTTCAGATAATCCAACCAAATTTCACTTAAATACTAAGGACTATAAATGCAAACTCGAATCGTTTTTTTTTTTTGGAACTTCTCCCGCAAACGGATCAGTAACGGATCCGTAACGGGTAAAAAAGCGAAGATATGAACCGTCTGGCACACTGGGTCCGCACTTTTAAATAAAACTAATAATTTGGTAGTATTCAAATATATAAAAAAGATACAGAGGAAAGTTAAAAAGTGACCCTGACGACATTCCCCTCCTATCCTATGTTCCCACAGTCTATATAATCAATTTACTTACAGATTGTTGCACTGGTTAAAACAAACCGCCTCTTAGCAACAAAAAAAATGAAACAAACAGTCCTCACTATAGTCCTTACTTAAAATTTTTAAATCCACCCCTAATAAGGGTAAAGGCGAAAAATTTTATCGAATATTGCAGCATCAAACCGTAATACTCTAACGTACGTAAAGATTTTTTTTTTTTATTTAATCAGCGGTATCAAGATAATCAGTTTTAGGCTTTTTTACACGCAAACGATAAAGATCAGGCGGCAACCATACGTTAAAATTATGTCACTGCTTAGTTTAAGTGTTATTTTATTTTGAAAAGGGGGTTGAAATATTTTTTATCTAGAAAGGATAAACTTAGTTACAAGTTTGGTTTTATAAGTGGTGGCACACATTTTGTTCTAAATGTTTAAGAGACTTTACTTTATATCACTTGTAAATAGATCTTTCATCTAAAATGTCGACGTTCGTTCTAATTGTAAATAACCAGGAATATTTCCGAATCGGAATGTATATGAAATGTAATGGATTAGGAAATATTCTTCAAGAATATCCTTCAAAACTCATTCATTTTTACTGAATAACTTTTCCAATGATAACGTTTTCAAATACACAGTAAAAATTTTAGTTTAGTTTTAAAACCAAAAAGCATTAATTTTTAACTATTTTGGAATAAATTTCAAACTTTTTTGGAAAAAAATCAGAATTTAATACCAAAAAAATTTAAAATCAATACTAAAGGGAATCAAAACTAAGAAAAGTAAACTATCATTTTTAGTGTGTAGGGGAACTGATGCTATTGTGGTATAGTTTTTCAATGTGGGATGGTCGTATATCTCCGATTTGGGAAAGAACCTGCGAACGTCACTGCTTTCATCCTATCAGAAAACATGAAAAACCAGGGATGTGTTACTGTCATGCACCAAAAAAAATTTTTCCGGTATCAGTTCAACGAAACTTAAGTCGAGTGTGGTTGATTTTTTTCCGGATTTTTTGCAAAAAAAAATTTTGTTAAGAAAAATTTGCTTTTTGGTGAAGTTTTATTTATATTCAATGAAGGTAAGTAAGTGCTAAGTATTGCGAAATAAGTCTTGTAAATTCACGAAGTTTCCCATTTTATATTTCGAATTTTGTAATTTCTGAAAATTGGCCAGTGTGGTATAGTCGGGATTCGCTAATGAGGTGTATGAATATTTCTTGTTATTCTTAACATCATTTGATTGTTGTTTATTTTTTTATAAAAACTATGATTTTGAGAACCAATGTAAATGTTATTATGAACTTATTTCATACCTTTCAAACTTTCTATTTTGTTGTATGGTTAAGTATACCACATTACCCTACTTAAATGTACCACATTACCAGCCAAATTTACAAGTACTGATCTGTATATATACCACATTGTGCCCCTATATATACCACATTACCTCCCAACTTTTTGAAAACAGCTTTTTTTACTTTTTTCAGATTTTGCTCAATAACTTTTTTTAATGAAATTGCACGCATTTTATTGAAATATATTCTGTAGCTAATACTTCAATGATCAGCATAAAAAAATTAGGCTGAAATTGATCAAACGGTTTTCTTTCAAATTCTACCTTAACATTAGCTATACCACAATAGCATCAGTTCCCCTATAATCATAGGATAAATTTTTAGAGGATGAACCAACTTTCACGTCGAAAATCAACGAAACCATCTTTTTTAATTTACGAATGTTTTCTTTTTGCCAAAACCTGTTTTCTTGACCATAAGACAAAAATGATGAGAATTTCGTATTTTCGTGTTTAAAACTAGTAAGGGTGTAAAATTTGGCCTGGCCAAACATTAAATACCCTACACTGCAGTATTTTTCAAATTTTGCTCATATGGGAGGTGCTACGCCCTCTTGTCCGAGTTCATCCAGTTTTTTTTCAGAGCTTGCATTTATAGTTTTAAGTGTCTGAGTGAAAAACTTTTCCAGTAAAGCGTTTTGAAGCTTTTGCTTATATAGGAGGTACCACGCCCTCTTGTCCGAGTTCGTCTAGTTTTAGCTTAGAGCGTGCATTTATAGAATTTAGTATTTGAGTGAAGTTTGGTTGGATTATCTCAAGAAACTCTTTCAGTATAGCATTTTGAAACTTTTGCTTATATGGGAGGTGCCACGCCCCCTTGTCCGATTTCACCCAATTTTTGTTGAGGGCTTTAATTTATGATTCTTAGTGTCTAAGTCAAATTGGGTTCGAATATCTCAAAAAACACTTTCAGTATAGCATTTTTAAGTATTTGCTTGTATGGGAGGTGCCACGCCCTCTTGTCCAAATTCGCTCAGTTTTTTTTTTAGAGCTTGCGCTTACAATTTTTAGTATTTATGCGTATTTTGGTTGCATTGTCGTGAAAAATACTCCTAAAATTGCATTTTGAATATATTTTTTGCATGGGCGGTAGGCGTGTCCGTTGACTGATTTTGCTCATTTTCAATCCCCCGAGCTAACTTTGACGACGGAGGCAGTGTACCAAATTGCATTGAATTATCTTACTCAGTTTTCCCAAAAAGTGTATTTCAACACACAGCCAGCCACCCAGCCAGCCACCTAGCCAGCCAGCCAGCCAGCCAGCCTGCCAGCCACCCAGCCAGCCAGCCAGACAGACGGACATGGCTATATTGACTCAGGAGGTGACGCTGATCAAGAATATATATACTTTTCTATATCTGCCACGCCTCCTTCTCTGCGTTACAAACGGAAGGGTGTAGGGTATAAAAAGACAGATTCAGCAAAATGTTCATAACTTCGGTTAATGTTGACTAATTATAACAATTTTTTTAGGATACGTAAAATTAAATCAAGTTTCTAGCAAGATAAAAAAAATAGGAAATTCGAAAAAAACTATAAAGCAGTGAGGTATATGGAAATCCAAAAAGTTTCTGCGCTACCGCCGATTTTTGACCAGAAAGTTAGTTCTATCTCTCGTAGAATTAGTCATAAATGAATGCTGCAGCTTTTTATCGAGCGACTCACTGAAAAGGAGATATTCTTGATTTCATTCGACGAGAACGAACTTTGACGTCTTCGCTGGCAATGCTGTTAATTTAGTTTTCACGGAGCAATCATTTCTTCTTCAAATATTTCCACCACTTTTCAGATTCGTCTGATTGTCCCACAATTATTGTTTTCTTTACTGTTAACACTATAGGCCAAAAACAAGGTGTTAAAATATGCAATAAATTTGATAAGTCAATATCTCAGATATCAATTATGTTTACCCAAAATTTGTTGTTGAAAAGAGCCAGAAAACAGATAATACAAATAATCATAATTCAAATAAATGAAAAATTAAACAAAAAAACAAAGTTGAAAACATCAATTCGAATAACAAAAGTTAAAAATTTAAAAAATAACGCGCCACACAACGGACGATCGCACAAATACAAAATGGAGGAGTAAACAAGAAAACAATTCTTAATAACAATTGTTAACAAAAAAATATGAAGAAAAATTGTTATTAACCAATAATAAATATAATGATGAATAACAACAGCAACAACAATTGCAATCAAAAGTGTAGAGCGCGAAAAGTTAAATAAAATCAACAATGGGGCCGCGAATAAATTGTGCAAATAAGACACTGAATAATAAATAATTCGGGCGAAAAAAAAAGTGTTCAATAACAAAAGTTCACGAGAGAAAAATATTAAAAAATTATTAAAGATTTTCAGCAAAAAAAAAAATATGAATTAAATCAACAACACCAACGAACCACTTGTTAAGTTTAAACTAAATAATGGAAAAATTCTTAATGGAGCCAATTTAAAAAGCGCAAATTAAAATATTTCACATTCGATAATGGAAAAATATATCACTTAAGAAAAAACAGGTGAGAAATATAGAGGGAACTTTTTATAAATCTAAGCCAAAGTTTTCCAGCACGATTATGGCCGCTGCTAAAGTGTTTTGTGCGATTTACGTCATATACAAGATGAGACAAAAGTGATGTCATAATATGAATTGATTTTGTAAGAAATGCATTTATGACCTCTCAACATGACCGTTTTGGATCCATCTTTGTAAAAAATGTTTATTGTCGCAATCGATGGGGAAAAGTTGAAGACACACCTCTCGTCATGTCCAAAATATATTTCGATCTATCCTAATCGATTATGTATTCTTCTGCAAATTCTAGGAGGAGCAAAGAGCCAAAATGAAACGTCTCCATTTGTCACGATCCCTTGCAATGACTTTTATCGCTTGCGAAAACTTTCCCGAATCTTGGATTTCCTTATCCAGAGATCTTTTCGAGTTGGTTCTCGGTCTACCACGTCCTCTACTGCCTTGTGGATTCCACTCAAGAACCTAGCGACAGACTTCGCTATGTGGTTTCCAGAGAGTATGACAAATTCATCCCCACATGCGAAGCTTTATCTAGTTTGCCATAGCCCTCCGATTGCATTTTTGATGTAGTTCGGCATTTGAGATAGTGCGAGGCCACCAAACCTATAGCATACGCCCTAAGCATTTGTTGACGAATACTTGCAGCTTGTACATTAATTGTTCCGTAACACGTTTCTAATCGATTGGTGCAAGAACATTTTTTTAACAAAAACGGGCTCAAAACGGCCACTTTGAGTGCATGGAGACACATCTGGTCATGTTCAAAAAATATTTTCGACCTTTTCGCATCGATTAGTGCAATAACATTTTTTTACAAAAATGGGTCCAAATAGCTGGCTTATTTTAAAAATTTTTGACCTTATCCATTGAATGACGCAATAAATTTTTTTTTACAATAATGGGCCCAAAACGGTCAGTTAGAGGGCCCGAAAAACCTCTGGTCATATTCCAAAACATATTTTCGACCTTTCCCCATCGATTGTTGCAGTCAATTTTTTTTTGCAAAAATGGAACCAAAACGGTCTGTTACAACGCTCGGAGACACCTCTGTTGATGTCCAAAATATATTTTTGACCTTTCCTCATCGATTGGTGCAATACAGTTTTTTTACAAGAATGTGCCCAAAACAACCAGTTAGAGGGCCCCGAGACACCTCTGGTTATCTTAAAAATTTTCGACCTTTCCCCATCTATTGGTGGAAAACAATATTTAAGAAAAAAATTTACCCAAAACGGTCAATTAGAGGGTTCGGATACACCTCTGGTTCGATTGGCGCAAAAAAAATATTTACACAAGTAGACCCAAAACGGTTTGTTGCAGAGCTTGTAGGCACCGCTGGTACAATGCAATATTTTTACAAGAATGGGTCCAAAACGGTCAGTTAGAGGGCTCCGAGAGACCTCTGGTCATTTTCAAAATTTTCAATTTTTCCCCATCTTTTGATGATATAAAATTTGTTTGCAAGAATGAGCCCAAAACGGTCAGTTAGGAGGCCCGAATACACTTTTGGCATGCTCAAAATATATTTTCGACCTTTCCCCATAGATTTTTTACAAAAATAATCCCGAAACCGGCAGAAGGCCCGGAAACACGTCATGTTCTTGTTCAAATACTTATATTCACGTTCAAAATACCTATATTTTCGACCTTTCCTCATCGCTTGGTGCAGTAAAAGTTTTCACAAAAATGGGCCCAAAACGTTCAGTAAAAGTGTCCGGAGACATGTCATGTCCAAAATATATTTTCGAACTTTTCCCCATCAATTGGTGTACATGCTACGTGTATTCATGTACTTACGTCACTTATTGTTCAGTAGTACATTTGATAACACTACTGCACTCACAAGTATTCATTTAATTCACTTCAATTCGAAAATAATCATGAGAACATTCAGTGACACTATTGTACTCAATTCAGTTTGAACATATTCGATGACACTGCTGCATTCACGCAGAATACAAATTATTTTTGGGTGCGGCATTGGATCACACCTTGATTATGAGCGCTGCTGAAGTAGTGTGCAACAGTGTTACAAAAAAATTAATGCATTCATGCAGATGTCTTATAAAAAGCACAGTGGCGTTTGATGCCATTTGCAAAATTTATAGCACATTCACATTAAGACATTACTTTTGTCACCAACTGGTTGCTTTATAACCAAACAATCGCACACAAGGTAACAACACCATAATTGTACACTTTTACACAGAAACAATTGCAACAAAAAGATGCATTATTCGTGACATGCCAAGAAGGCGCTCTTGACAACAAAAAAACAGAAGATAAAATTCAAAAAGATAAAAAAACCATTCCAAATGCTATTTGACAACAAACAAACAAAATGTAACTAAAGTAGCAGTTGTTGCATTATTCAATTGGTAAACAAAACGCGCTGCTGTTAATCATCAGCAGCGACTAATGCCGATCGATCGATCGATCGCAACGATCAACTAGAATTGTTGAACCCACACTTGTATCATAATTAAACATGTCAATAGCGCAACACCAATAACAACGATCTGGTTGTTCTTCTTTTACAGATGCCTTTTGGTGCCTCGATTATGCACGATCAAGTGGTGGCTGCAACAACGGATCTTTACTTAGGATGGTTGCATTTAGTTGTTCTTCGTCTTGTTTTGTGTGTATTGGACATTTAATGCTATGCGCTCTGCTTCCATTGTAATGGGATCGTTGTTATTCAAATTGTTTACTTTCGTTTAGTGATCAAACACTAAAAAGTTGTCTAGTTTAATACAGTGCCCAGAGTTCTTCATCAAGATCATCAACTGCAGTTGGTAGCATCAATATAAAGTCAGCCTAGTATAGAAACTACAGTGATTCTATCGATCAGAAATGAAATCTGCTCTTCTGTGACGTTCCTGTCAACGTTCTTATCAAAAGCGTATGTTGAGATTGGTACCATGTCCAATATTTCGTTTCCTCAACTTTAAACCACTATTTAAAACTCGGAAATGAATATCGGGGATCAAAAGGGGAGGCGCTGGACAGACTTAAATATAAACAAAGACAAGAATATATAATCTTGATCACTCTCACGCACAGAGTTGATTAGGTCGTGCTTGTCTCTTCCAGAAAATTTCGATTGCATCAGAATGAAGCAAAATAATTTTATGAAATGTTTTAGAAAGCACCCTACTTCGTTCCATTAAGATAGCTTGTTTGAACACCGTGATATTTAATTCAGTAAGTACATTTTATCGAAAAATTGTTGGGTCAATTGATGGAGAAGGATTTGTCATATATTTAAGACATCACCAATGTGCCTTCAGACTCCAAAAGCGAGCCAAAATTTAAGAAATTCACACATTTTGTATTTATGCTTTTCTTTTGCGCCAATACAGGGGAGAAACACGAATAAGGAACTACGGCATTATTGATGAATTCAGAATCCGGAAAGACCATTATTTTGGCTCAACGATGAGAAATATCTAAAATCTATTTTGATCTTTTCCCGCCGATTACTAAACTAAAAATTATTTATAAAATATTGAAATGAGTTAATCATATTCAAAGCATTCTTTGTAATTTTTTTTTCCAATAAAATTTTTAGTTTTGTTCACAGAAATTCTACCCATAAACTACTGTGCAACATTTTTAACGTGGATCATTGAAAACGGTGGCACTCTCACTACATCGAACGTTGATCATTTGTTATCTTAGCAGTTGTCCACTAATTGATTGTTTAAAGTTTTAGTTTTATTAAATAGGTACATTCTTTTCCAAGTTGTTTTTCTTTTCATATATGTCTGTCGACATGTATGTTTCTTTTTAAGAATTGCTACTGCTGACATGAAAAACACTTTTATTTAATTTGTCTTGACAAATATTTTCATATGCTATAGTTTAGTTTCATTTTTATGTCTTGTCAGTTTATTTAAGTATCAACGGTATTGCTTTTAGTACACTGCAAAAAAACCCATGGTACTTTCTATTTTCAGAATGTTTCGCTTTAGAATCTAGAAGACTCAGATGGTTACTTTTTGATTCACCAACAGTCTTGTTGGAAAAATTTAGACTTAATTCTAAAAAGTAAATTGATCAAATAACACGTGTTTCTTAAGATAATTTTCTCCCGTGTATATTGTCATGTTTTAACCATATTTACTTACCAATAGGCGACAACAACGAGTGGCGTCACCGAGATACACGCTAATTGCATTACAATGTGGAGCAGACAATAAAGTTGCATAAATTTTTGTTGGTCTCTGTTTGTAGAGTGGGGGACGACGCCATTGTGTTGAGGTTAATATTTCTGAAAGAAAAAAAAAAGGAGAAAAATGTATTGACTAAGAAAAAATCATCAGAAAGTTTTCAATGAAATATGGTTTACAAGAAGTCATAAAATATAATTGATTGAGGAGAATCTTATGCATGCCAATTTAAAGAGCCTTTGAAAATTTTCTCCAAAGAAACTTTCTTTGAAATGTTTTCATTCTGCAACACAAGAAAAAGATGAAAAAATAAGGTTACAGTAAGGACATTGTGGGACAGCGATGACAAGCCACTAACAAATTTTAGCAAAGGTTAGCAGAAACTTTTTACGACAATAATTTCCGATGCTTAGTCTAAACCGGGACACAGAATCTATCTCTAACGCATCTGGATTTCGAGATATCCTTACGGGAAAGAGCAAAAAATTCAGTTTTTCGTTATATAACAAGATGATGTAATTTTTTGGTAACTGATGTAGTTGTTGAAATGTAGAGTACTTTTTTCACTTGCAAACTGAACTACAGTATTTGATCCAAAAAATTCAAGAATCAAAACGAAGTAAACTGACTTGTTTTATCAGTGTCAAAAAATCTGATTCTTACACTCACTTCAGTGTACTGTATTTTATACAAACAAATACTTCAGGTCAGTGTAAAACGTGCGAGTAGAAAAACTTTAGTAAAATTTATGATATGGTAACACAAGTTGCAACCCATTGGTTACACATACATTTTCTCTAGAGAGAGCAGTGTTGCCAGTGTAGGGGATTTCCCCTAGATTTAGGGGATTTTAAAAGGTCTAGGGGGCAATCTAGGGGATGCACTATTTAGGGGATTTGTTCAGGGTATTTTAAAAAGGTCTAGGGGAAATCTAGGGAATACTTTTATGTAAATGTTAAGAAAACCTTTTTTTTAAAATATATAAAATTACATTAGTACATGTTAACAAAAATATCTATATTTATAAAATGTATTGAAACAACATTCACTTCACTTTGAAATTTGAAAAAATATTGGAAAATAGGAGAACCTACCTGGCAAAACTGAGAGAGAGAGCGTAAAAAAGAAGCACAAGAAAAGAGCGAAAAACTACTTTTGTCTAAACTGAAGCGAATCAAAAGAGACATGTCTGTGCAGTATTTCTTTTCATTTTTCATATCCGAGTACTGTCAAGTCATTTGTAAGCAACACTGAACTGAAGTATTTGATAAATAAAAAGCAGTTACAAAACATAACGTATCTTGAAACGAAATGTTTTTAAGCTCCAACAAGACGACTTGTGCAGATCCCACGTATTTACATTTAGACGCGGACAGTGCAGTTTTGGGTTCTTTCGGCTTAGCGTTTGATTGAATTTTTCATTAAACAGGGACAGTAGTTCGCCAAGGTTGTTCTCACCAATCCTGTTGTCTATAGTACTGCACGATGTTTTCCAAAGAGCTCTTAACTACAATTATCGTGGACCTTCAGCAAGCACCTGAGAAAGGTTGATCTAGCAAGTTAAATGGATAATGCTCTTGATGACAAAGAATAGTTTGAAGTGCCCCTCAGATAGCATTAAAAATTTATTTGTCTCGGGTAACGTATGAAGCTCCATTATGAGTTATTGACATTAAGCTGAAATCCTTAACAGATTGTTGACACATACATACAATTGGAACGTAACATAAGCGAAATATTGCAGATCCTTTTACAATGTTTTAGATAATAAGATTAACGAATTGATAGCTCTGGAAATCATAGAAAAATTTATTGTGGGCTCTAGAAAAATGCGTTTGCTTCAAATGTAAAAATAAAATTTGAAATGGTTATGTGATAATTTTGAAAACGTATACACAATACAATACCCCGATTCTTTCCCCCTTTGTCAATATTTTTTTTTTTTTTTTTATTTCATCGGCACATCCCAAATAAAAGTTTCATATTTTGCACCTTTTTTGGTCAACAGTTTTCAAATGTTTCAAAAGAAATAAACTATGCACAGGCAACATTTTCAATATTCATTCATGTTGTTCATATGTGAATAACACAACAACACGAACAATAAGTCGAAAACAAAAGACACGTTGTCAACGAGATCATCCTTTTGTTACTCCCATCCGCTTCCTGTCAACTGTCAAAAAATGTAGAAAAGCAAAAAAATTTTATCAATAAAACTGACAAAAATGTAGTAAAAAGAACACAAAATGTAGAAAAAGTTTCAATGAAATTTTTGCAAGTTGCAAGTAATAAAGTGTTGTTGGTCGTACTTTTTTATTTGCAAGAGCAACACATAAAAAGATTTATTACATTGCAAAGGACACTCGAAATATAGTGGTAATACAGTGGCTCCAATTAAAATTTTTTTTTTGGTTTCTTTTTTTTTTTTTTTTTTTGTATGAAATTTTTATATGTTTCATTTCAAAAATACCACCAGTAGAGTTAGGTCCTTGGGCCTGCATAAATGTATATAGCTGCAAATGCATCATTAAGTAGCTAGCATTCAGCTAAATGAGCAATGTGTTCAATTTCCTGGAAAAAGGATTTTGTGTGTGTGTGATTTTGTAACGATTTGTTTTAGCACATGTTTGTTAGTTGTCACACCTTGTTCTGATGATCCTCAAATTTCACATTCCAAAGGAAGGAACTCGTGCTAACATTGATTTTTAACTTCTGAATATACAATAAAAGTAAATAACAGGAGTCCTTCTACAAAAAATATTTAACACTTAGTTTTAAAATTCTGTTCACATATCTATAGTCTATCGAATGAATAGCTTCAAATAAGGTAATTTCTAATTCTATATGTAAATTGCCGCGGGCCATTCAAATAAGCTTTCGCAGTAATACCCCAACGGGAAGCGGAAGCGCACTGAAATGACTTCATTTGCGCTTCTAGGGAAGCAAGAAGCTGCTTCCAGTGCAGTTCTCACTACTTATCTATTTGACACAGCATGTCTTAGCGGAGATACACATCTTCAGAAGCACATGAAATACGTTTCAAATACGCTTCCGTGGTACCAAACATTTGGAAGCATATGAAAAACGCTTCCGTGGAAGTTTTTGAAAATTTTAAGTTCCATTTCACAAAAATTACTTTTTTTCTATAACTTTTGGTAGATTTATTAACTTTTATAACCAATGAAATAAAATAGAATTTGAAAATTTTGTATGCTGCCAGAGATGTGCTTCTATTGCGCTCTTTTTGGAAGCAGCTTCATTTCTTCCCCTTGGGACTAGCTATAACATTCGATATGATTTGGCATCATTCTCTTGCTAAACTTCGTCAACTTCTATAAAGGAATGGATCGTTCAAGGATACTTTAAGGTTATCGGCTTCTATGCATAGAACGATTTGTATACCCTACATCCATACCCTACATTCACTTTGTCCTTCCGTTTGTAATGCGGAGGAGGAGTGGTAGGTATAGAAAAGTACACATATTCTTAATCAGCGTCACCTCCGTCCGTCTGGATGTTGGTCTGTTCGTTGAAATCATTTTTATATTTTTTAGAAGCAAGTTAGCTCGAGCGAAATCGGTCAACGGGCACGCCTACCGCCCATACAAAAAGCATACTCAAAATGCAACTTTAGGGGTAATTTTCACGACAATGCAACCAAAATTCACATACATATATACTAAGAGCAGTAAGAGCTACCGCTCTGAGCAAAAACTAGACGAACTCGGACAAGAGGGTGTGGCACCTTCCATTTGAGCAAAAACTTTAAAATGCTGCAGTGAATCCAACTAAATTTCTTCCAGACACTAAGAACAATAAATGCAATAAAGGCAAGAGGGTGGCACCTCCATATCAGCAAAAAAAAAACAGAATGCTATGGTCAAAGCGTTTTTTGAGATAATCCAACCAAATCTGAGCAAAAGCTATGTGAATTCGGACAAGAGGTCGTGGCACCTCCCGTACAACCAACATTTGCAAAATGTAGAGTATGTAATCTTTGGTCAGGCCAAAGTTAACACCCTTTCAATTTTGTCTTCAATTTGTTTACGGAATATTAAGTTATAAGAACTCGATGCAATTGGAAATTAATAGTTCAAATATGTTAATTTCAGCAATCATTTTTTCGGTCAATATTGAGAAAGGGTCAAAAATATCGCCCTTTAAGATGTTCGACCTCCGCAACTTGTTTTTTTGATCTAGAACCTTAGAGTTTATTTGTAAATAGTCATACGGGATAGTTCATTTGATTCATATGGAAAAATGGACCTTATCTTCACCAAATCGAAAGCCGGTTATTGTATTTTCTAAAATTACTACAATCACCCTGATGAATAGGTTAGCGTGGGAGATCAGGGCCCACTGTATACATAATCGTATATCTGGTTTAAAATGTGATTGTCCACTTATACGAACTATTTCACTTTTGTAATTTCCATTCTGGAATGGAAATAACTCCCGCGGGCGTTCTTTCCCAAACAAAGTGAAAGTAAGAATTCCTCAAGATTGGGGCTTTTCAACGTTTATGATCTTTTTAAAAGTCGTAAAGATTCTGACGTCAAGGAGTCCATCTTTGGTGGTGCTTAAAGGAGCTCGAATTGATTTTGATATTGTCTCTCAAGATATTTCCAAATATGGAGTGAAATTACTCTCGTGGAAATAACTGTCGCTGGCGTTTTTTCCCAAACAAAGATGAACTCCTTGACGTCAGAATCTTTACGACTTCTACAAAGATCATAAACGTTGGAGAGCAACAATATTCTGAGGCAAGCTTGCCTATAAAGAAATTGATCGAAAATTGTAACATTTAAGTTGTCGACGGTTTATATCTCTAATGAGATAATTTTACGTATTCTATTGGTAAAATGAAGTGGTCAGATCGCCATCGAAAGAAGTTTAACTTTGAATTGACAGAATCACAAGATTTGATAAACTGTATTTTTTAATGATTAATCTCAAGTAATGTTCTATAATTTTGAGTTTTTCGTAAGCGTCAGTTTTCTTTGGACTTTAAATGTATACCATATCGCTAAACAAATCATCATCATTGATTTGATTTTGATTTTTCATCTTCATAAGCTCGCCTTTGTCTCTGGAGAGTTTAATGACAGGTTCAAATTTAATGATAGGTTCTAGAATTTTTGGCTAGATATTTTCATATCTTTATTAAATTTTAGAGTGTTGTATCCCATTTTCTGAATTCAATCCAACATCTTTCGATTTTTACCTTGTATCTTTATTTAAATCCTTTCAACACTAACGCCACACTCGTCACTTTTTAATCTAGCTTAAGAAATGGCACCGTAGCTCTAGTCTTGTCTATGACCTATCAATGTTTTCCCAATACCCAATACCCCAAGGCATAAGCGAAGCTAGTCCCAAGCATTTTAGAATACGGAGAGAAAGATCGTGTACATCATATCTTCTGGCATCATTTTCAGCAACCTTATATATCTGTCAACTCTTTCAGTGCGGAAAAAATTTAGTCCAGTTATAGTTTTAAAGCTTCAACTTCTGAGTTCCAATAGCAAATATTTTCATTCAAGAAACCTTTCTTTGAAAAACCCTGCACTTTTCGTTTCTTTACCCATTTCATTAAAATTGACACAGTTTCGCCTCGTTTTGTTTACTTTTGTTATTTACTTTTATTATGTTTTTGTTACTTTTGTTACATTTAATTCAGCATATTGTTTGTTGTTGCCATTATTACAATTATCTATTCTCATTGTTCATTTGTTTTTCTCATTTATGCACTTCATTTGATTTCATATTTTTCTCATTTTTTATTTGATTTGCCTTGTAAATTTTCATGCATTATAGTACATGTTGCGCGCGTATTTCCAAGCGCTTTGTTTTCCCAAGTTCCGTTCCGTTTTACATTTTCAATGTTTTGTTTTCTTCTTCTTCACTACATCAATTGTTGCATTTTTGCCGCTTTTCAAAATAAAATTTATCATCGAAAACAAAAAAATTTCAGCGGTGATCATGCTTAGGGATATTAGCTACCTAATGCCACGGGAATTCGATATTTTTAGACTATTGATACCCGTTGGATTATAATTTAGTTATTTAATGAGAAATACTGACCTAACGGGGTATAATGAAACATCGAGGAGACATAATGGCAAAAATTTAAGAATTATGGACACTCATCTAGTTTTCCGAATCCAATACAACCTCCTCTTATCTTAAAAACGTTCGAAAAGATCATTTCCTAATCCGCTCTGGCGATTTAATGAAGAATTATTAGACATGGAGTCTTCCAAAAGAGATGTTTGCAAAACTTAACGTTTGAAATACCTTTCCCTAAGTGCTTCCATTTTATGTTCAGTATTATTATTAACGTCGTCTATCTCCTTCCAAACCATAAGGCCTCCGCAAAACTCCGCTATTGTGTATGATGATAGCGTGAGCTTTCGATGTTCTTCAGCATTTCTCCAAATCAAATACGGAATATCTTGTGCCGCCGATCCCATATAACTCAAAGAAAATCTTTCCGACCTTGTATTTTTAAGATTATGAAGAACACATTAACTTTGTTTTTCCAGAAAGATTTCTTTTGATGTTTTCCTATACATTGGTATCGATACTTTTGATATTCAATCTCATTCCAAAGATTGCTCATAACTACCCGCGCTTCCGCTTGATTTTATTGCGATTTCTATACTGTGCATTCTGCTGGTTCCATCACTGTCTGTTACCAAAAGTATTCCCTCCCCTTCTTCTCTTTCGTTGAATTTTGTTTGATTTTAATTTTTCAACTTCGCACTTCATTGATTTTGTTGTTTTCGTGATTGTTTTTGTTATTCCCTATTGTTGATTTCGTCTCGGCTCGGGTATCATCGTGTGCATCATTAGCGATCATTATGTTGCGACTTCACAAATGATTTTGATGGAACGGACCGTCCAAATATTGGACGGTAATGCAGTCGTAAATCTCATTTTTGCTTAATTTTTTTATTTTGTTGCAGCTTTGGAATTTTTCAAGGTTTTCAGTATTTGCTTCAGTATTTTGGGTATCAATACCATTGCGAATTTTATTGCAACACATTTTACACACACTTAACGAAAATAAACGAACCTAATTACGTACAGAGTCTTTGAACGCCGGGTTCTTTACGCTCGTCAAATGAAATGTGGGTACATGATTTATGGTGTCATTTTAATGTGGCAGATTTCTTTGTTTTTTCTGGAAATAGGTATAACATTTTTGGACAAATATGTAGATAATTTGTATATATATTTTAACGAACTATTTGAGGATCTTGAACACGCTGTTGATATTTTTCTATTATCTTCCAGACATTTAGCTATTTAAAACAAACTAGACAAGACCTTATCTTGGAGTCCGAGGACAAAATATGAGAAGCTATATCCATTCAGCCATGACTTCACTCGGAATTGGATAAGACAAACTCTCCGGATAGGACACACTCTCCGGTAAGCACATAACGAAAATTACAGCCAAGCCATTGAGTTGAATTTACAAGACACTAGAAATCACAAAAAAGTCACCTGAAATGTATCAAAAAAATCGGGAAGTTTGTGTAGAGAAATCAAATTTGTTTTGGAGTTCGAGATTATTCATTTTGACACTATTCTCCTTCTTGGAGTAAGAGGAGAATAAGTACATATGTACTTAGCATATACTGGACTCAAACAAACATGAACATTCTTAATAAACTATCTTCCCTTGACTGATTTAGACGAGTGTTTGGTTTAAGCGAATAAGTTTGTCATATAAATCAAATCACAACAAATCAAATCTAATCAAATCCAATCCAATCCAATCCAATCCAATTCAATCCAATCCAGTCCCATCCAATTCAATTCAATTCAATTCAATTCAATTCAATTCAAATCAATACTATCATATCCTATCCTATCCTATCCTATCCCATCCTATCCTATCCTATCCTATCCTATCCTATCCTATCCTATCCTATCCTATCCTATCCTATCCTATCCTATCCTATCCTATCCTATCCTATCCTATCCTATCCTATCCTATCCTATCCTATCCTATCCTATCCTATCCTATCCTATCCTATCCTATCCTATCCTATCCTATCCTATCCTATCCTATCCTATCCTATCCTATCCTATCCTATCCTATCCTATCCTATCCTATCCTATCCTATCCTATCCTATCCTATCCTATCCTATCCTATCCTATCCTATCCTATCCTATCCTATCCTATCCTATCCTATCCTATCCTATCCTATCCTATCCTATCCTATCCTATCCTATCCTATCCTATCCTATCCTATCCTATCCTATCCTATCCTATCCTATCCTATCCTATCCTATCCTATCCTATCCTATCCTATCCTATCCTATCCTATCCTATCCTATCCTATCCTATCCTATCCTATCCTATCCTATCCTATCCTATCCTATCCTATCCTATCCTATCCTATCCTATCCTATCCTATCCTATCCTATCCTATCCTATCCTATCCTATCCTATCCTATCCTATCCTATCCTATCCTATCCTATCCTATCCTATCCTATCCTATCCTATCCTATCCTATCCTATCCTATCCTATCCTATCCTATCCTATCCTATCCTATCCTATCCTATCCTATCCTATCCTATCCTATCCTATCCTATCCTATCCTATCCTATCCTATCCTATCCTATCCTATCCTATCCTATCCTATCCTATCCTATCCTATCCTATCCTATCCTATCCTATCCTATCCTATCCTATCCTATCCTATCCTATCCTATCCTATCCTATCCTATCCTATCCTATCCTATCCTATCCTATCCTATCCTATCCTATCCTATCCTATCCTATCCTATCGTATCGTATCGTATCGTATCGTATCGTATCGTATCCTATCCTATCCTATCCTATCCTATCCAATCCAATCCAAATAAATCAAATCACAACAAATCAAATCTAATCAAATCAAATCCAATTCAATCCAATCCAATCCAATCCAATCCAATCCAATCCAATCCAATCCAATCCAAACCAAACCAATTCATTCCATTCCATTCCATTCCAATCCAATCCAATCCAATCTAATCCCATCCAATCCAATCCAATCCTAATAAATCAAATCACAACAAATCGAATCTAATCAAATCAAATCCAATTCAATCCAATCCAATCCAAACCAATCCATTCCATTCCATTCCAATCCAATCCAATCCAATTCAATCGAGTTTAATCACATCCAATCCGATTCAATTCAATCCAATACAATCCAATCCAATTCAATCTAATCCCATCCGATTCAATTCAATCCAATCCAATCCAATCCAATCCGATTCAATTCAATCCAATCCAATTCAATCCAATCCAATCCAGTTCAATTCAATTCAATTCAATTCAATTCAATTCAATTCAATTCAATTCAATTCAATTCAATTCAATTCAATTCAATTCAATTCAGTCCAATCCAATCCAATCCAATCCAATCCAGTCCAGTCCAGTCCAGTCCAGTCCAATCCAATTCAATCCAATCCCATCCAATCCAAGCAAATCGAATCAAATCAAATAAAATAAACAGAAAATAAAATAAAAAAGATAAGGTGCTCAGCGGTCATTATATTATGTTTTCAATTTCATGCAAAATCAAAACGGTGACAAACTTTACGTTCTATTAATTTTTCGGACATGTAACATATAACGCGATTCGATCATTCACAATATCATTGTTGCAACAACAATTAGTTGCGTGTAACAATGGACCCACAAAATGAAAGTAACCGTACCCTGTAGCACAGATTTTTCAAAACAAATAAATAATATGGGCTTGTCAAACGCGATATTGACAGTCATCATCATCATCATACGATCGATACGAGTCGAGTACGAGTACTAATGACAATTGCAACATTAAACAAGAACAATGGAAACTTGGGCCACATGGTACCCTACCTACATAATAATGATCAAATGTCAAAACATATCATTAATAGATAACAAAAACAATTTTATTAGATTTTGCGCAAAAATGCAATATTTTCCCGCATGACAATACGGTAGGCACAGTGGGTTGATGGGAAGAAACATCATTTCTATAACTCTGAACAATTTTCATACAAAGTTTGACGTTTAAATTTTTATAATTTTGTAAAAATATTAATTAATTTCATATATTATTATTTTTTATTTTTATTTATTTTTTCCCCATTATTTTCTTTTTTTCCATTTACTTAATTATAATTTTGTTATTTGCAACATTGTTATTTATTTTCATCACTCCCACCCACCACGTATGATGTTTTTGCATGTCAAGTGATGTTTTTGTTTGTTGAGTTTTTAATTAGCGCGCGCAACAACAACAAACTGTCATACGGCGGCACTTGTTTAAACAATTCCTTTGTAGTGGCATAAAAACAATAACAACAACAGCAACTTAAAATTAATAATAAAATTTTTAATAAAGGCAAACAATTCAAAAAATAATAACTATTTTTTTATCATCAATGCTGGGCAGCACTTCTGGTTATTTACATAATTGTTTTAATTTTTTGTCACATGACGCGCATTATTTTTGCTTAACTTTCACTTATTTTGTGGAAAAAAATATTTGTTAAAATTTAAATAAAAGGTTTTGACAATATATTGTCTTATAAAATGTTCTAATTGGGCCTTTAGAAAACTTTGCACTTTACTGCGAAACACTTTAAAGCATTTAGCCTGCACTTTTAATGCGTGTATCTTCTCATGAAAGTCGGTAATTTGAGGTTTTTGATGATGCTGATTACAAATCTGAAATCTATTTTAAAAAAACAAAATGGCGGATCCAAAATGGTGAACTAAATACTGCTAAGCTGCATATATTACCACCAAAAACGGTACATGGGAGTTTCAGATGTTGCTTTTAACGAATCCGAAATCTTGCTTACGAAATACAAAATGGCGGATTCACAATGACGAGCCGTTTAGTGTAAAACTATATTAATCAATAAGAAGAGAATTATTGGGGTTTTTGGGGTCGCTGATTGGAAATATGAAATTAATTTTTATAACACAAAATGGCACATCCAAAATTTTGCTCAAAATATGCTGAACAGCATCTTTATCCACAAAAGTTTTGATTCTGGGATCAATTAATACAAAAATTAAATACTTTACAAAAGTCCTTATAACTTTCTCGCCGGCACCTCCCGGCAGCTAATTTTTTTACAGGCTTGTAGAAAAATGTACCCTGAATAAGATGCATATCAAAGCTAGACGGATGGCCGTCGATGCTGTAACATTTATCATAATAAAAACTCCTTCAACAATTTTTTTTGTGTATATATTTTCACGAAACAGTTGCCTATTTATATAAACTGTGAACGAGATAAAACGCTTTAGATTTGAGAAACATATTAAATAAACCTACACTGAGAGACTCCATTTCGTTACATTGCAAAAAGATGAACAGAAGTTATTTTTTCCACTTCTTTATTGAGACGTTTTATAATAAAAAAAAATAAAAAAATTCTTCGCAATAATAGGTGAACTTCAAACTCAAACGAGAAGTGTTTTTTAGGCACAGAGGTCTTTCTGACCACTAAAACGAGCAAAGTGGATAATATTCCACCATTACCAACAATTAAAACTGCAAAAACAATAACTTTATTTTTCGAATTTTGACCAGCTTTTTTGATTTTCCGACCAGTGTGCCTTGGTACGTTTTCGTATGTAATTCATACGTTGAAAAGCATCACAGAAGTCGTAAGCTGTTTGTCATGGCATGTTCTAAACGAACAAAAATTGAGTTCGTACTGGGTTAAACTTCTTTATTGCAAAATGTGATGACTACCTTCTTACAATTGCTTCAATTACAAGAAAGCTTTTAGATTAATATATCGAATGTTGCCAGGAACTATATAAGTCCATTATTTTACTCGCCTTCCTCCAAAAACCTATAATGGTCTTTCAGTCTCGGTTGTCATCACCAAATATGGGGGTTTTTGGGACATCCTGTTTACGAATCTGAGCTTCGCTTTTTTCTATCCCATCAGCATTCTTGGATATTATTAATTCAAAGTGCAAAAGTCACTGTTTCAATTCATATTTGTTGTTACTCTTACTGTAAATAGTGTTATTCATTTTTGCCAAAGGCGAAATCATCAAGCCTTGTCTGTAAACATTGGAATCTATATTTTTCAAGTTTTCCAAAAATTTCTTCAGTGAGCCACCTAAGAATTTAAACGTTCATAAGGTTTTTAAAAAAAAAAAAAAATTTGTAGCAGCCAATAAAGATTTGTGAAAAAAATGTTTTTTTCTAAAATATTTAACATAGACCTAGGAACAAAATGGTATTTTCTTTTTCAGAACCAAAATTATTCAAATATTATTGAAAATCCCTATTTAAAATAAATAAATAAAATTATAAGCAAAATCTCCGCCTCTGAGAAATTTATAAAAAATATCTAGGAACTATATTCCAGACAAAAAACTGTTGGTAATCCTTATTGGTTCAAAAGTTATTAACAATATAGTGACGCCGAGCAAGTCTTTTTTCAGTACACGGAGAAAATCCACGTCATAATTTTTAGTTCACTCGGGTTGTAAAAAAATTAAGGCAATCAACACAAAATTTCAGAAAAAGTGGTTATTTTTATTATGAAAAAATAAGCGTTTTCCATACAAAAAAAAAAACAAAAACTAATTTTTTAAAATTTAAATACATATCTCAAAACTTAAAAAACTGACTTGGTGCTTTTCACTTGTATAGGGATGATATATATATATTATATTATACTTTCACCCAAAAAATATGTAACTAGTTTTAATTTATAATTCTAGTAAAAATTAATTTATTTTTTTCACTACCACGTTTACGGAGAATGAGTGTCATAATTTTTACTCCACTCGGGTAGTAACAAAATTAAAGTAATTAACACAAAATTTCAAACATAACTTATATAACAATTTTGACTTCATAATTTTTTTGGGTTCGAACTTTACAGTGAGGTAAACATCTTAAAAGTATATAACCATTCTGACTTTGAAATTCTAGTAAAAATATTTATGTTTGGACAGACATTTGCTTAATATACAAATAAATTACCTCTTCATCATATGGGCCAGTAGTGCAGAGGATATGTTTTTACCGGTCACACGGATGAACCACGGTTCAATTCATAGTGCGATCAGTTCGTTTTTTTATTTTTTTTTTTAACTTTTGAGTTTTTGAATGGTTTTTTTTTTTCTCTTAACTTTATGGTAAGGTAAATATTACTTGAGTTTTTTAAAATTAATTACTAGACTGTAAGGTCATTCGAAAATTCTGAATAACTAAAACAGTAAGGTACAATTTATTTCAGTGGGGAGTTGTTAGTGATGAGCAAACCAAGACCAAGACTAAGGTCAAGACCATAGCAGTCTTGGTCTTGGTCTTGGACATTAAGTCTTGATCTTTGCCTTGGTTTTAATATTCACTCTTGGTTTTGATCTTGGGCATAAAGTCTTGATCTCGGTCTTGGTCATGAAAACATTTCTAGAGATTATTGAGTATCCAAAGTGTCGAAACCTTATTTTTCCAAAGCAGTTGGGTTTTAAGATGCCAAATTTCAAATGATGATTTTGTCTTCGAAACGGGAGTGAAAAACCTCTTAACTATAAACTACCAAGACTGAAAAGCAGTCTTGGTCTTGACGATTATTATAGAAATCGTGGTCATTGTCTCGAAAAATTACCAAGACCACGAGCAAGACTCAAGACCAAGACTAATTTTGCTCATCACTAGGAGTTTTCAAAATTTTGACTTGAAATTCGCGTAGAATTATCCAAGTACTTAATGGGGGTTAACGTGAATCAAGATTCCCGGGGAATTTTCTTAAACTGCAATAGAGAATGCACGGCAGTCTGACAAAATTCCCCGGGAATATTTATTACGATAACCCCCAATATGTGTGCAGTAAGTGGGTTTTGGGTTATACACCCCCATAGGCAAACATTTTTTTATGCCCAACAGAATAAAATCCAAAAAATACAGTAAACTTTTAATAACAATTACAAATAATACAAAGATTTTATATAAATACAAAACTTTTTGAAAAAACGCGCTATTTTCTTATGACTTTATTATGTACCCCTACTGACAATGTAAATCCCATTACAGCTGTTGTTGTTAACTCTTTATCTGACAATACAATACCACGTATCACACTAACAATATTAAGTAATTTATAAATAAAATAACTATTTTGTACACATTTCTTCTACTTAAACTCTTTATAAATACAAAACACATTTATTGTATTAATTGTACTGTTATTCAACCCATTGATGACAACAACAGAATGAAGAAAAGAAAGGTCGAAGATAAAGAGCAGAGGAAAAAAAATTAAGCAAACAATTAAAAGGAATTACAGTTGAAACATATGGCAACACTACAACAATCAGATACATAGCAACAGCGCCATAATTTTGGCAATTTCAGTCGGCACACTTTAAAACACAGTTACAATGTAACAGCCGTAGGCGAATTAAACGTGTATGGCTATATATTGTGTAACCTATACAAATAAATGTCTGTTTTGTGGGTTAAGCACATAAAAGGATTATTTAACTACATAGAAAAGTGATTTGTTTGCAATTTTTTAATCCTTTGCTTACAATATTGCATCAACATTTCATTCAACAAAAATTGATTTGATCATCAAATCAGGGTTTATTGCTAATTATATTGTTAATCGGGGATATGACACAAGCAGCTGCTTATTTTGGCTTACTTTGTCAAAATAACAAAAGCAAACAAATTCGTTTATACTTAAAGTTCTATTCGAGAATGTTATTAAGAGAACAGGCTGTAAAGCTCAGGTTTTTTTGAAAATAGAAGTGAATCGAACAATATGCACTATTCCACAATTTAGTTGCAAAACATACTCTAAAAAAACTGTGTGAAACTTGTTGCAAACTGTGTTGAATTTCACACAGTTTTCGAGTAAGTAGGGAGCCACATAGAAATTGAATTTGAGCAGAGTAACTTCAAGCAGAAATTAATTGTTAGATGCAGTAATCATGTTGAGAGATGAAATAATATTGTATTATGGCATAGTATTTTTTTACACATTACTGTGCAATATTTTCACACAGAAACTGAGTATAATTTTTTTAGATTTACTAAGAGCACCGAAAGCACTTAAAACATTTTTGAGAGTAACTCGAAGATGCTAAATTTTTTGTCAAAATTCATACAATCTGTGAATTGACATCAAACGATCTATTCCAGCACAGAGCATTTGTTTCAAAGCTTTGTTTCAGCAACAACAAAAAAATTGCTAACACGCAATATCGCATGCATTTTCCTTGCAATTGTTGCCATGTTTTCATGGCGTAAATAATTCTAATTGCTAATTTGTTGATTTCATTATTGTTGCTGTTTTTCAACAAAACTTCTTTAGTTTTTTTGTTTGATACACAACAAAGTTTTTAATTAAAAATTCTAATAATATTACGGATATAAAAAATTGTACATAATGAACTGAAAACATGATATTGCAATAATTGTTGCACACAAAAATAATAAAATATTGTCAATTAAATATTTAATTAAATGCAATTATCATTTGAAAAAATAAATAAATGAAAAACTGAATAGTATGACCCAAAAAAGGCGAACAAACATGATGGGGAAATACCTTCAAGTTTGCTGAAAAGATGGGCAAAGTAGTGATATGATTTTTTAGTAAAAAATTTTGGTTTTATGAAAAGATTAGCTGGAAAGAGAGACATGTTAGGTCGCACTAGGAGCTGAGAACTATAGGTGACACACTGGATATTAGAACGACCATATGCGCAAAGTTGTGATTTTGCTTGCATTACATTCATTTTCGTAAAATAGACAGCAAAAAAATAAGACTTAAAAAAAAAAAGTTTGGAATAGGTAGTGGAAAAAACCCAGCCGATTTTCGATCAAATCATGAAAAATGAACTAAAACAAGTCAAATTGCTTTAACTGCACATAACTTCCAAACTACTGAACTTTTTGGAGACCTTAACGAGTCAACTTTTGTAGAGAATTACTAAGCCAACATTATTTTCTTAGAAAGTTTTGGTCCAAAAATAAAATGTGCTTCTGCTTTGGTACAAAAATAGAAATTTTTTAAGAAAATGTTCATTACTTTTTTCTAGAAGTTGGTCATTTGTAAGGGGCGGAATATTTGTTCCGGAAATCCTATGTTGTACGCAGTCAAATTTATTTGAAACAACGCTCCGACTGCAAAAAAATTCGAGCACAGCAATTTAAACTGTTTGAAAAAATCCACTGACTACTGTAAATCAAACTTTCATCTTGTAGGAAATTCTCTGTAAACATAGAATCGAGAGATTTCTGGGTTTATCGAACTTTGGACTCATCAAATTCCATTAATATTTACATGGATGACTCAAAACAGGAAGCAAGAGTAGGAGCTGGGGTTTTCACTCCTACCAATAATGCACCACTAAAGTTTGAAATGCCACGCAACTGTAGCATCTTCCAAACTAATTTGGAGGCAATTAGCAAAGCGGCGGAACACGTGAATGGCAAGAATTGGCGAAGAACGCATTAATTTCTATGTGAACAGCCGTTCTCAAGTTCCTTACACAGTGCGACACATGAAAAGTGAACTAAAATCCGTTATAAGGCGACGAAGTACTCGCCGAAACAAGTAATTCTGCCAAAGCGTTATGCAAAGTTGACTCATATAAGGATTTTATGGTCATTTTTGCGATTTTAAGGCACTAGATGAACTTTTTTCGGTTAAGTTTGTTCGGCATTTTTTTCTTCTGTTCAATAGCTACAACATTGCTGAAGTCATCAAAACAATATCTCGACTCGTTACCGAGATACAGCCATATGAAAAATCGCTCAAAATCCAATTTGAGGCAAAAAGTTGCAATTTTCAGCTGGATAATTATAATTATAATGCTGAAAATTGCAACTTTTTGCCTCAAATTGGATTTTGAGCGATTTTTCGATTTTTTCATGTGGCTATATCTCGGTAACGAGCCGAGATATTGTTTTGATGACTTCAGAATTACTTGTTTCGGCGAGTATTTTCGACGCCTTATAACGGATTTTAGTTCACCGTCAATGACTTGAAAAGTGTTGCACTGTGTTATGAACTGTACAATTAAATCCAAGTTAACCCTTCAATGCTACAATTTACTTCAAGCTCTCCGCAGTAAATTTGTTACACGCCTAATCTGGGTACCCAATATGAAAATGGAATTACAGACGTACAAGCAAAAGCAGGGGACCTTATAGGACAATAAACGTACCACTTCCTTTACAGCACTCCAATATCATATTTTAGAAAGAGCTTTAAAGTGAGGCCAACTTGAAATTGGCTAACTCAAATCCATGCAAAATAACCAAAAATTGTTGGCCTTTCTCCAAAGATAAAGCAGAGTGCCTCCTCTGTTTAACTCGTAAAACATGTAGAACTATTATATGAGTCATCACTAGTCACTGCCTTTTCGGATATCATGCCCACAGAATGGTCCTTTTGGTGGACAACAGGTGTTGCTGGTGGGATGACGATGAAAAGAAGAACTTGAAACATTTACAGTCACTGTCCTGCCTACAGTAGAACAAGATCAAAACTCTTGCGCAAATGTTATAGAAGAATCATCTGAGGTCAATCTTAGATCACTCAAAGACTTCGCTTAAGCCAAAGAGAATTAAGCACCTATGTAAAATCCATCTGCGTGACTAAAAGTCCCAGATGCTGTGGTACCGCTATGGATCTTTCTGGTTTATGTGAGGCCACGGCTATGTGGAATCGATTTTAGTTTTAAGGGATATCACCCGTGAGTTTTCTTTTGAATTAGTATCTGGAGACCATCAGTTACAATACCCCATTTTCCAAAAAAAAATTGTACTAGAAACCCAATTTAAATGAAATTTTGCATATTAGGATATCTTTAAAACCAGATTCGGATTCAGCATCAAAAACTAAATTTAAAAGTAGTCGTTTTAATATGGAAAATTTCAATTAATTGGGTTTTCTCAAAAACTTCCACACGTGCGATTTTATGAAAAATGTGGTATTGTACCTGAAGGTCCAATTCAGAAGAAAACGCTTGGGTGATGCCCCTTAAAACAAAAATCGGCTTAACCTAGCCGTGAGGCTTTGTAGCCGTCACTTGAACTTAAACCTTTTGGACTTTTAACTATGTATATTTATGCTGTTTTTCGATACTTTTGAACTTCTACGGATTTCTTTGATATTTTTCGATATTTTTGGACTTTAACCGATATTTTAGATGTTTTTCGATATTTTTCGATTATTTTGGACTATTAACGATATTTTAGATGTTTTTCGATACTTTTGAACTTTAACCGATTTCTTCGAAATTTTTCGGTATTTTTCTACACCATTGGACTTTTAACGTTATTTAAGAGTTTTTTTTGATAATTTTGAACTTTAACCGACTTCTTTCGTTTTTCGATACTTTTGGATATTTTTTACCGATATTTTTCGATACTTTTGAACTTCTGCCGATGTTTTAAATATTTTTCGAGACTTTTGGATGTAAACCGATTTCTTCGCAAGTTTTTTTGATGTCTTTCGATACTTTCGTACTTTTAACGATTATTTAGATGTTCTTCGATACTTATGGATTTCGACTGATTTCTTCGAACTTGAAACTAATCGAACCTAACCTGCTATGGGTTCTAATAGACAATTTTTGTGCAAAATAAAAATAATTTTTTCAAATTGGTCATTAAAAAATGCCAATTTCCATATTGCTGGCGAAAAAATATATTTCTCAAGAATTGCAAAAAAGCAACATAAAATTGATGGAGTAAACTCAAAATTCTTTACTTTGTATGATTTTCATAATCTTAGCACGGCCAACATTTCAAAAGCTAGTATGAAATTCACTTTTAGTTATAAAAAAAAATCATAAATAAAGGTTAAATCAGAAGATATACAAATTTGTTTCTTATACCATAATAAAATCGTCACGGATTTTTCGAATTTTGACGAACCATCACTTAAGATGACTGATCATCGCGTAAAAATATAAATATCATCACCTTCGAAAGCGAAAAAGCCGTAAAACCCCCAAGACCATGAATGATTAAAAAAAAATTTCTATTAACCCGTCATTAAAGCCAGGCATTGTTCGTACAACAAAGTAGCCAACAATAAAGAAATTGGTAGAAACAAAACGCTTTGAACAAAAGAAATCTCATCAATGCAACAAAATTAGAAAATAATGGTGTGGCTTTGTTTAACAAATTTGGTAAGATTGGTTGATTGGTTGTACTATGGTACTGATGAGATTTTTGAAAAAGTCTACATGACTTTAATTGCACAAAATTAGTACGTTTCAGTTTTTATGAACCAAAAAATTTAGTAAAATTGAAGCATTTCTGCAAGTTGTAAAATTTAACTAAAATTCTTAAAACAAAGCTTTGCTTTTGTTAACAATATGATGAATTATTAAAACAAATAAATAAACTTATTAAGAAAACATGATTTCAACACAAAAGCTCACCATTCTCACATCAATCGGAATTTGTAAATCTTTGTTTGATTTACCACACGTTTCTTTTCGTATCAATGAAACCATTTGAATGTTTATTTTTAAATTTAAATTGGCAACACTGCTGTGTGGTCACCACATGTGGTTTATTAATTTATTAATTTTGCTTGAAATTTGATTTGCAATTTAATTTTTAGTTGTTTCCTTTTGTTTGTTTTATGTGGTTTTTTAGTGCGTTGCTATAAATTTTGTGTAAAAGAAAAATATTTTGATTGCTTTTTTCTTTCTTTGGTTTAATTTTTTTACGGTGTAGCAGCCATTCTAAAAAGAATTAGGCTGCTGTAGTTTTAGCGGTTTAGCGGTTTAGCGTAATGCTATTGTACTACTGTGCGTTCATTATTTTGTGAATTATGTATATCATTTGCAATATAAATATTTTGCGACAATAAAATAACACGGATAAAAAAAATAGTACTCGCTTCTTTATTTCTCATAAATTTTACCAGAATTTCAAGTCAGAATAGTGACAACTTTACACCGAAATAAATTTTACCTTACTGTTTTAGTTAATTCAGAATGTATGTTTGCTAGTAATTTTTTTAAAAAAATTGGCGTGATATTTACCTTACTGTATGATAGTCAGATACATATCCTCTGCGCTGCTTACGCATGTGATGTAGAAGCAAAGAATATAAAGAAAATGTCTGTCCAAAAATATAAATTTTGACTAAAATTATAAAAGTCAAAATGATTTTATATTTTTATGATATTTACCTTATTCGAGTAAGGTGACAATTATGGCACTCATTTTTGTGCGTGAAAAAAATAAAGTTATTTTGACTAGAATTATAAATTCAAAATGGTCATACATTTTTTTTCTGAAAGTATAAATTACTTCACATAAAGTCAAATGTAGGAAATTTGTAGTAAATATTCCTTTATTATTTAACTACATTTTATTTGTAAATATGACGTTATGGATCCATCAAATAGTTCTTACGTAAGGTAAATTATACTTGAAATTTAGTGTTGATTACTTTAATTTTTCCACTAGCCGAGTGGAGTAAAAATTATGATGCGTATTTTTCTCCGTGTATATGAGCTTTCTAAAAGTGTATTTGGTTATATAGTTAAAAAAGATTTCGCAAAGTTGAGGATCTTTAAAGTTGATGTCTGAAATTATTTCTTATTTTTTGACTTTGGCGGCCATTTTAGTATGAAAAAGATTTAAATAACATACCCTTTTATAATTTTTTGTGGACTTCTCGTTAGATTTCCTTTAATTTGGTAGTAAATTTCTCTTACCAATTTTGTTAATTTGAGGTCGGAAAAAATTACTTTTCTATGTAACACACGGGTTACTCGTATGAGATACGCTGCCCGCGCTGCCCTTTATCTACTGGAGTCTTCAAACAGATTTTTCTTGAAAAGTATTTCTTTGACCCCAATCAAAACAAATGGTATGACAAATGTGCTACTGAATTGAATGAACTTTAACAAGGCTTCCAAAAAAAAATAAATTATAAAACGGTATGTTAATAAGACATGTTTCGTCTTAAAATGGCCGCCAAAGTCAGAAAATCCACGTTTTTTAGTGATAAAGATTATAACATTGAAACAATAATGCGTCTTATGATTAAATCAATCGCATTTCTGGTAATATTAATTCTGTGTGTAGTGTTAAAAGTAAAAATATTGATGCTATTAAATTAATAGTACGTAAGACTATTGCTTTAGTATGATCTACATATTTGATAAACGTATTATTGAATCAAAGGACGTACTACTCATATACCATTTCATTTCATTTTTTTTCTGAATGAATAAAGAGTCAATCCAGCAAAATGGTTTGAACAACTATATTCCTCATACTCAAAATAGTTAAGAACGTCTTTTCGTTCTACTTGTTTCACTCCAACAAAGCATGTATTTAAAAGAAAAAAATCCCACATAAACGGAGGGGTCCCATAACCGGACATTGAGATCATTATTGTATATTACGGAAACTTCAAATGCGCCAAAACTAGACTAAACCTTCTATTTCTAATTGTTGCTCCCCTTCTATTTCTAATTATGGCTATATATTTTTAATCTCATCAGATGGACTTGCATATATATATCGATACGGAAAATAAGCTTTTTATATCATCACTTTTTCATAAATTTGTTAAGAATCAAAGCAAAACTTAAACTTAAAAGCCCAAAATTCAAATTTCTCTTTTGTACAAGGGGAAGCAAAACTTACACCAACCATAATGTAAATTTGCAACCATTTTGTCAGAAATCAAAAAATCGGCTCTGTTTTCACAGAAAGTTTATTTGAAGCTGTAAAATTGATGACAATAAGTTCAAAAATGATATCGGTCAAACGACCACCTCTGAGTTCATGCAAATTTATGATCGTATTGAAGAATTTTTTAACCTTGCTCGCCAAACATCTGGCTGCAAATTGGTTAGCAAATTGTCAAATAATTCTTAATCTGTCTACAGTATATATGTACTTCAAAGCACAAGGATATAGTTATAAGGTTGTGGTAGTGAACATGGGGATATTGCGGCGCACCGCATAATCACAAATAGATACCTTAGGTTTCATCACAAAAATCCACACCAAATCGACTTTCTCACCACTTGGTTACTGATAACTGAAATAATGTTGAAAGTTTCCACATTATGAAATTAAAACATAACCAGAAAAAATTTTAAAAGTGATAAATCACCGGTATACAACCAAATTTGTCACTTGAACAAAAGAAAACAAATTCATTTATGCGCTGCTTTTTGCCACACCCGCTAAACGGCAGCAGCTTGGCAACCATCGAGAAACCACAAATGACAGACAAACAGTCAGGGTGGCAACGCACAACACAACACAACATGAATGGCAACAGTGGCAGCAAACAACAACAAAACGCAAATAAAACACAAATCAACGAGAAAATTATGACAAATTTATGCAAATATTTTTGATGCAACGCCACCACCATCCCACCCTACCCTCTTCACACTGCGCCTGCTGTTGCAGCACTTGAGATTTTATTAATGATACAGGGTGGTGAACTGAGCACATGACACACTATGTTAGCTTATTGCCAGCATTAATTTATACGCCACTGAGCGCATCCCGGAGTAGGATCAATTCCGGCTTATCCTGAGTGTCCTGCTGAGAAATTGAAAAATGAAAAAAAAAAAAAGGAAAAATCTAAAAGAAAAGGTTGAACAAAGGAATAGTAGCAGAAAAACAGGAAACAAATTATTTTCACAATTGTAAATGCGTTGGCAACACTCGCACTAATGGAAGGAATTCCGCTAAAAACATATTTTGCTGTTTGCTGCCGTTGTTTCTCGTTGTATAAAAAACACAGGACATTACACAGAGAGAATTCGTTTTTGAAGAGAAATTTCTTTGGCCGTGATTAGGGCAAAATTTCAAGGTTCGATGCTTATCAGTGGCGACATATTTTTAGAAACTTTTTTGGCAACACATTTTTCGACACTTTTTTTGGTGACACAATTTTCGACACTTTTTTGGCGACACATTTTTCGGCAATACATCTTTGGACACTTTTCTGGCAACACATTTTTGGTGAGACTTCCCACGACACTTTTCTCGCAATATATTTTTGGCAACAAGTTATTTGACACTTTTTTGGTGACACATTTTTCGACACTTTTTGGTGACACATTTTTCTACATCTTTTTTGGCACACATTTTTTGTCACTTTTTTTGGCAACACATTTTTCGACATTTTTGGCGACACCTTTTTGTCGAACTTTTTTTGACACTTTTTTGGTGACACATTTTTCGACAATTTTTGTTTTTGGCGACACAATTTTGGCAACACGTTTTTTGGCACTTTTTTGGTGACACATTTTTCGACACTTTTTGGTGACACATTTTGCTACATCTTTTTTGGCACACATTTTTTCTCACTTTTTTTGGCAACACATTTTTCGACATTTTTGGCGACACCTTTTTGTCGAACTTTTTTTTGACACTTTTTTGGTGAGACATTTTTCGACAATTTTTTTTTTTGGCGACACAATTTTTTGACACTTTTGTTGGCAACACATTTTTCGACATTTTTGGCGAATCATTTTTCGACACATTTCTGCCAACACATTTTTGGAGACATTTTACGGCAAACATTTTTCGACACTTTTTTTGGCGACGCACATTTTTGGACACTTTTCAGGCAATACATTTTTGGGAAAACATTTTACGGCACTTTTCTCGCAACATATTTTTGGCAACACGTTTTTTTGGCACTTTTTTGGTGACACATTTTTTTGGCGAAAAATTTTCGGGCATTTTTGGCGACACATATTTTGACACTTTTTTTGGCGATAAATTTCTCGAAATTTTTATATTCTCACCGTGTAGTAGAAACGACAAAAACCTAATATCACTGATAGTGTTGCACATGCGAGTGCCGTCGCATCCTTTTGTCCTTTGTGTGCATTTTCAATATTAGAAAACATCCTGTGTGTCATAATGTGCGCAGGATAATAAAGCAACAACAGCAACAGTGACAATAGTAACAACAACGAATGACAATAAGCAGCCAGCAATAAATAAAATTTACAAACAAAGGATATTGTTGTCATTATCCTTGCTGCTCCTTACTTGTATATATTCATGCACACGCAATTAACGATATAATTTTGAAATATTGCATATTTTTTGAAATTCCTACTTTCTCGAATGGATTTTTTTTTCACTCGCCATTGCCATGTAAACACTGCATTAAATATAAAGTACTCAAGCACGCGTTTTTTTATCTGCGCCACTCCCCTTTGTATTATTGCCCCCTTCCCCTCTCCGTTTTCATATGATTTTTGTATTTTAATCATTTTATTTGTTACACGACAGTAGCACCACCGCTGGATATCGCTTTGTTATACAGCTCTGTATGCATCCTTTGTCCTTCTCTTTCTTTGGTCGTACTCTCTCTTCTCTGTTGTTAACCAAATTTCAAACAAAAGTCTTTTGGAGCGCCAATAAAAAGGATCAAATTGTACGCTTCAAAGGATCATTTAAGCTGACTGCTTTTGCTTTTTTTGTGTTCTTCTGAGGCGTAAGGATTTACGGGATTTGCCAAACGCTTTTGAAGTCTTTGTTTAGCAAGCATTACTTTTTAATAATTTTGTTTTTTTCTTAAATTGCATGAAAATCCGTATTGTTCCTGTAAGGGTTCAGTTGTTTCACTTTTTTTGTTCATCTTCTTATTTAGCAAAAGAATAAATAAAAAGCTTTAGATAATAGCGAAACTGAGTCCAATAGAGTTAGGATTACTATTAAAACTTCGTGCGGCTTACTCTGAATTTTACACCCATTTTTCTATATAATGCCTCAACTGAGATATATAAGTGCTTTATTTTACTTGATTTGCTGGGTGCAAAGCGTCAGTTCCTCAGGAGAAAGTGGCAGGCTGGAGATAGACGTTACGATCTTTGGCAGCCTTCATTGGATTGCTTGGAGAAACATTCTATATGACGCTGAATCAATCTCGAGGTATGTTTTCAGAATATGGGAGACATCTTGAGCTTTTTTCTCTACTGCACAAGGCAACCCCTTCTTCGTTTTTGTTTCAATACTTTTTAGCGCTAATGCATTGATTAATTGTGTGTACGTCACTGACAAATTCAAATTGAAACTTTTTATACCACTTTGTTTGTCATGGGCGTAGACAGAGGGAAAGAGGGGCCGTGGCCACTCTTAATCATAGCCAAAAAATGTTTTTCGTTAAATATGTTTTCGTGATTTTATATTTTTTAAGTTTCAATTTTTTGAATTTTTCAAAGTTTTTTTGGTTTTTATATAGCCTCTGGTTAACAACCTCATGAAAATGATTATGTATATATCACATAAGCTTACGAAGCTCCAAGGAGGTGATAGAGGAGGCCTAAACTAACAAAAAATTGTACCTGAGAGTAGGTCTAAAATGTGGTCCTGCAGAGTTTTAAAATAGTAAAAAATAGTTTTTGACATTATTTGGTTTTGTGAAGTTTTCGAAATAATATTTTTATAGAGATGATCCATTAAAGCAGATAATATGACAGTAAAAAAGTACAACACATAGGTATTAATGCTTTTATCAAAAATCCGTAAAAATATTTTCGACTATTCATCCCCCCTGCCTAAAAACTAGCATACGCCCCAGTTTGTTTGTATATCACTAAGAATCATTTTTACAAATGGAACGCATTGTTTTTTCATATTCTAACCATTCGCATAGAAACTTTATATTCATTAATCTTATGCATTTTTCATAATTAATCGCTTTGAAATCGCGCACTGCACGCTTAATGATGATGTTGACACAAGCAAAAAAAAAAAATAAAATATCACTGCAACATCGTCTAAGGGGTTGACAACCAACGTGTTTTGTCAACACCTCGCCACAAAGTGCATCCTTTGACACCAACAAAACAACTGACGACTGACGATGAGTTCAACGTGTTCGACAATGTGTTTCAATTACATTTATCTTCTTTACCTCTCCAAAAAAATGTTTGTAATAATTTGCATTTACGAGTGTTTTTTGACAAATTCTGAATTGGAATCATAAATCACGGCAATTTAATTTAATTTTTTTCTATTACCGCCGCAGCAGCTTGTCGACCACACCATGCAAAATAATCATTAGCATATAGCGCCGAGCGCTATCAACAGCTTTTTAGTGTGATGAAACATCGTCATCAACATCATCTACATAGCATAAGCGTCATCTAACGCTTTCGAGTGGTGGTGTGCGCGAAATGCCAAAGCCCAGCGAAGCATGTCGAGAGAATTTACTTTTTTAATTAATGGCACTCGCTGTGCACTCGGTTCAATGCATCATGTGATGCCGCATTTTTGATGCTTCCCGATTAGACTGCGAGAGATTTATGACTGTGGTGGTGATAAGTATTATGCTGTTTGTGATTTTTTGGTCGCTAGAATTATTGCAATAATTAAGCAATTACTAAGGTGAGTGAAACTGAGATAAGAAATTTTTTTTGGAATTTAAATTTTTCTTTAAATAAAAAAAAAATATTTGATTCGAAGTCCGAACACCTGCGCATTTTCTTCTGAATTAGTTACTGCGATCCTTCCATATCCAAAAGTCATTTGACAGAATACCTTCAGTGCATTCGTTTTCGAGAGATCAAAGTTTTTTGCAAATATCTCACTAATCTAATGTGCAGAAAAATATCTTTCAACAATTTATAGCTTAAGAAATTGACTACAAAAAAGATTCCTCAGTATTTTCGTACGACTCATTGTTTAGAGGATATACACTTATACATGGCATATATACATTACTAAGTTTTTTTAACATTTTTATATTTATGCAACAATTATTGATTTTTGTAACATTTTTCGCCTTTAGCAACATTTTTTCGACTTTTTTAACATTTTTCGTCTTATTCATTTTTTTTTTTTTTTTTTGATTTTTACAGCATTTTCAAACTTAAGCAACATTTTAAGATTTTTGCAACATTTTAGTCCTTTCCCAGTGTGCCAGACGCTTCAAATGTCCGCTTTTTTATCCGTTACGGATCCGTTACTGATCCGTTGGCGGGAGAGATTCCCAAAAAAAAAGCGAATCGTTATTTTTTTTTTTTTTGAATTTCATATCTTACTGATCCGTAACGGATAAAAAAGCAGAGATATGAACCGTTTGTCACAATGGGAAATTTTGATTTTTACAACTTTTTTCGACTTTTGCAAAATTTTTCGACTAAAGCAACATTTTCCCATTTGATTTTTCGGTTCGATTTTTTGATTTCGACATTTTTCGACTTTATCAACATTTTTGGATTTTTAAAATAAATTTTTATTTTTCCAACATTTTTTAACTTTAGCAACATTTTTCAACATTTTGCAATATTTTCGACTTTTGCAACATTTTTCTTTGGATTTTTGAAACAATTTTTGATTTTACAATATTTTTTGACCATAGCAATATTTTACGACTTTTGCAAAATATTTCGACTTTGGCAACATTTTTCGAGTTTTCTAACATATTTGAGTTTCCGCATCAATGTTTGGTTCTTTAAACATTTTTCGACTTCAGCAAAATTTTCGAAATTGCAACACTTTTCGACTTGCAACATCTTTCGTCTTCTTCAACATTTTTGGATTTTTGAAACATTTTTTTATTTATCAATATTTTTTGACCTTAGCAATATTGTAAGACTTTTGCAAAATATTTCGACTTTGGCAACATTTTTAGATAATTCTAAAATTTTGGGTTTTCGGACAAATTTTTGGTTTTTACAACATTTTTCGACTTAATCAAAATTTTTTTACTACAGCAATATTTTCGTAATTGCAACATTTTTCGTCTTATTCAGCATTTTTGGATTTCTGCAACAATTTTTGACTTTTATATTTCTCGACTTTGCCAACATTTTTCGATTATCGCAACATATTTCGGCTTTTGCAACACTTTCCGTCTTTTATAGCTTAGGAAATAGCTACAAAAAATATTTTTTTTTTTTTTTTTTTTTCTTACATAATACATCTTATAACTCCTTAATAATAAGTCGTACGAGAAAAAAATATATACACTATTTAGTAGTAAAATTATTAAGCTGCATAATTCTGAGCTATTTGTAAAAATCAGATTTCTTTAGATGAAGGTTTTTTGCAAATATCTCACTAAGTCTCTCGAATTTTTTTCCACATAATTCATTGTTTAGGAGGTATACATATGTACTTATATGCGGCATTTATACATAACCAAGCCTAGGAACTCTTTAAAACGACATAAACCCTAAATGATAAGTTGTACGTAGCAAATTTTCTAAGCTACATGTATGTATGTATGTATGTATTCTCCTTTAACTCCTAGGAGGAGCATAGGGCCAATAAAGCTACATAATTGTTGAATAATATTTTTCAACAGCTTTAACAGTTAACGAGATATTTGAAAAATGAATTTTAATGAACTTTGACTTTGAAATTTTTCGAAAACGGCTTCGCTTAAGATTTTCCATCAAATGGATTTTGAGTATGTTAGTTTCTTTGAAACAATTCAGAAATTAAATTTTGAAAAAATAATTTCCCAAAAGATTTACTTAAGCATTAAGGATATGCAGCTTCTACAAGAAAAGCCACCCCATATCCCAATCAAAATACAACTGTCCCAACTTTTTCCATTCACATTAAAAAATTATAAAGCTAAACTGATTCTAAGCCATAATAAATTTATTTACGTGGTCATAACAATCCCAAAAAATGTCATAATTAGTTGCAAAGTACCGTGTGTGTCTACTTAACAACAACCAACAGCGACGTTAACCCTCCTCAATTTTTGAATACGAAATAAACACCCTTGAAAATACACAACAAAATATTCGTGATACAAAAAATAAATTCAATTTTGTAACCGACTCTTAACCCACTTGTGTGGCACTCATCTAAATTACCCAACAACAACAATAACAACAATCCAACAACAGTAATAATAATAACAACAACACCCAAAAAAAGAAAAATATGTTCCAAATCCATGTGACACTCAACATTCGAAATTATTTTATGACAATCGCACCCGCACAAGCAACCACCAACTACGGCATGCCATGCCATGCCATGCCACCCTGTGTGCCCTCCAGCCATCCATCCTGCTAGTATACACCCAACCCAACTTAGTGACGTGACGTGTGCCAAACGTCCAAGGACCGCCATATTGTTAAAAAATGTCACAAATGCTAGTTAGCTTTTGTTACCCTCAAAAGTTTTTTTTCTTTTTTCGGCGGGTAGATTTTTCTGGGATATTTCCATTTTAAAGAGTGAAAGGTGGAAACTGGGTGCGTTGTTTCGCAAATGATTTTCATAGCATTTTGTAATGCCAACTACATACAAATAAATGAAGCAGTTATACCAAACAGAAAGTACTAATGACACCTTCACCACTAAAACTGATTTAAGCTGCTGTTAGAAGTTTACTATATATGTCTGGATTTTGTGGAATTCAGTATTTTCAGTGATGCAGTGACTACAAAGATTCTTGTTCCCGAAAAAAAAAACCGGTTTTTTGGATATTTCTTAATGAGAAATTCAATTTATTGACATTCTCGAAAATTAAGTTCTCCTAACAATATAAAAGGATTTTTTTTAGGAAGGAGGGGAGGGTTGAAAAAAGCTCTGTTGTTCAAGTACACATATAAAAATCACGAAATGAACGTTACTTATACATAATATTGCAAGAGCAACGCAAACTTCGTGGGGGATGAGCCCCCGAGTACCCCTAAGCGGATGTAATTTCTACATATGTGACCGTCCGCATGAAAAGGGACGTTATCTTCACTGCTAAAATTTTACAGGAGATCTAAAAATATGCCATAACTCAGTCAACATGTGGAATATTTCAGTGATCGAGGTGTCATTTCATTCAAAATTGTATGTATTTTTAGAAAATGCAGAAAAAACAGTTTTTTATTTTGTGAATATAAGGTACCTTTTCCATTGGACGGTCACATATCGTCAGGTTTAAACTACAACTAGACATCTACATTTTTCATATTTTGAGAAGAAAGCGTTTTAAGTTTTTTGAAATTCGTTTTTTGTATGGGATTTTTCTGGGTGGCGACTACATTTCAAAACACCGACTAGACTGGGGCGTAGAGCCAATTTTTCTTCATGTTTCTGTATACTTAACTCAAAACATCAATATATGTAGATGTCTAGTTGTAGTTTTAACACGACGATATGTTTTGGATATTTTTCCTCGGGCTGTGAGCTCATAGTTCAGTGGAATAGAGTTCAATTCAAAAACCCGTGCATCTAGAGCAGAGTTGCTTTTTTGTACTTTTTTAAAAGAAAAATAGTACCTAAATGAACCAAATTGTACCAAAAAGATGAATTTTAATTTATTAAGCAAATCAGCAGTAAAATCTTTACAAAGCTTCTTTCTATAAAGTATATTTTTTCACCTAAAATCATAATAACAAACATGCTAAACGGCTGGCCCCAGGCTTTACAAAAAGTACGCTGTTCTATTCGGTACACTTTCCAGTAAAAGTATTCATAAAAAAAATCAACCTCGTATTCATGTGTAAAATTCAGGACATTTCATGAAATTCCAAACAAAACCAAGTCAACGATTACATTACATTCTCGATTATTGCTGTGTTTGTTTTATCGGAAAATGTCTCTTAAAATTTTCTCACAGGTCTTCGAGATTTTGCAATGAAAATTATTTTCATTTTTGTGTAAAAAAAAAATGCCAAATCGGGTTTAGAAGAATTTAATATTGTTCAACGTAGTTTCCTTATAGAGATATTTCCAACTTCGTCAAGATCCTACGATTTAGATTTCACTATTTGAAGTTTCTAATTTAAAAATTGTACCTAATTGTACCTTTTTGTTTCGAAAAGCTATACATAGACCAAAATGAGGCCTCAAAACTTCAGAATATAAAGTTTGCCTTAGAATCATCTACAACTGAAATATTTCCCAAATATATCCAAGTAACACGACTTTTCCCACACTGCCCTTAGTTACTGAGCATTAGCGACACACTTTGACCGTTTAAATTGTGAATTTCCTTGTTAAGCTTCTTTTTATAACGCGTTTATTTCCATTTTTTTACAAATCCGTTGCATATTTTTGTGTGCTACCAACCAAACGCGGGGTGAGGTTGTAATGCCCACTTATGTTTTTCACAAAAGCTGCATTTGCACTTGGTCGTCGACGTTCGTTATCGTCACTTTGTGACCCCTCTAAACGACAATTGGCTCTGGGATTTTCATTTAAGCGTATGAATGCAGTCAACAATAAAAATTGGATTAACGCTACTTTTCTACAATTCGTTTGTTGTGTTGAGGTTACACTTTTTAACATCGCTGTTTTAATTTTGTGATACTTTTTTATGATTATTTTAAGCCATTGTTTTTATTTCTTAGGTATACTCGTACATTAATGGAGGTTTATGGCCTCAAATAATTTAATTTGGTCATTTTGATTATGATTTTTAAGAATATTTTTAGAAATTTTTAATGTTGTTGAAAAGAATTTTACATTGTTAAGGTTTTAAGAGAAATGTTCAAATAATTTATAAAAAAATTCACATTGCAACCCTAACTTAACCCAACAAAAGTGAAACTAAAACTACCCGCCGCTATATGGTTATGACATAAAGACATAAAATAGAAAGCATTTCAAAAATGTTATAACAAAAGTTGAGTTTATTTTCAAAAACAATAACGCCTACAAAAATAACACAAAAATCCTTATGATACGCTAATCTTGCCAGTTTAAAATCGCTAATCCTTGGATTAACGAACGCACATGCCATGTTTTTTTTACAACATCCAACTAATCTGGGTTTTAAATGGAAACATATTTTCATGTTTTTCACTTTTAATTTTTATTATGAAAAGTTATATTTTCTTTTCAAAGAAATCGCTGTACAGGTAAAAAGTTAATAAAGGACTTTATTGAGTTGTGGGTTCGTTCGTTAGTTCAATAGCTCATAAAATAAGCCTCTTCGATTGTTTTGAAGAAATTATAAACGTACACACGCCGCCACCATCACTATTGATAGAGACAATTTCAGTTACTTCGTCCACGGTTTTGTATTGTTAATGGCTTACGTGGACGCTAAATGAAAACGAATTTTGCATTAAATCCGTCGTGATTTCGCGACAAACCGGATTAACTGCAACACTTTATGAGTGCTCGATCTCATAAAATTTAGCAGCACATCCCTGGAGGTAGTCACAAAGTGTTTCGCAATAAATCAGTATTGATTTAATGCTGTATACTTTTGTTAGAAATCCAGGAAAGGATATTTAAGATAAGTGCAGTTTTACAATGCCCGGATGGGTTTTTAAAAAATGGTAAAAATTTAAATTAAAAAAAAAACCATAATGAAGGAAGTACAGAAAAAAATACAAAAATAAGTGGTGGCACTCAAAAGCGGCCAAAAAAATAGCGGCCAAAAAATAGCGGCCAACAAAAAGGGGCCAAAAAATAGCGACCAAATAAAAAAGGGGCCAAATATAAGAAGGGGCCATAAAAAAGGGGCCAAAAAATAGCGGCCAAAAAAAAGCGGCCAAAAGAAAAAAGAGGCCAAAAATGGTTAAAGTGTTAAATTATCATTATTTTATTAAAAATCAAAGACATTAGGTAAAATAGTAAAGTAAATTGACTAACTAATTAACTAACTTTTTCCATGTATTATTTACACAATTTGTCAATTTACTTTGCTATTTTACCTAATGTCTTTGATTTTTAATAAAATAATGATAATTTAACACTTTAACCATTTTTGGCCTCTTTTTTCCTTTGGCCGCTTTTTTTTTTGCCGCTATTTTTTGGCCCCTTTTTGTATTTGGCCCCTTTTTTTCTTTGGCCGCTTTTTTTTGGCCGCTATTTTTTGGCCCCTTTTTTTTTGGCCGCTATTTTTTGGCCGCTTTTGAGTGGAACCAAAATAAGTAGTAAATTGTTCGATTGGAGAATCGCGTATTAAAAGGATGATATACTCGCATACAAAAAAAAACTCTTCTACACGGAGAAAAAAAAATAGTACGTACTACTGCGTACAACTTTATTTGTAATAAATTTTTCCAGAATTTCTAGTAAAAATAGTGACAACTCCCAACTGAAGTAAATTTGACCTTTCCGTTTTAGTCAGAAAGGGAATTTTTGCATGACCTTACAGTCCAGTAATTTTTTTTTAAAAATTGAAGTGATATTTACCTTGCTGTAAAGTTCAAACAACAAAAAAAAAATATTTTATAACTTAATTCGTGCGGTATTTTTCAAAATTTGAACGTTTATTTAAGAAAAACATGTACAATAGTATTATTCAAAGTATTGTCCATCGTTAGCCACTACTTTTTCCCATCATTCCGGTAACGCATGGATTCCGCGCCAAAAGAACTGCTCCGGTTTTGAGGCCAAAAATGAATCAAGCCAATTTCTGATACCCTATTCTGAAGTGAAGCGTATCCCGGTGAGAGCGTTTTGCATAAACCGAATAAATGATGGTCGGATGGGGCAAGGTCCGGGCTATAGGGTGGGTGAGCCAAAACTTCCCATCCAATATTTTCCAAATAGTTTTTAACCGGTCTTCCAACATGCAGCCGAGCGTTGTCATGTTGAAAAATTATGACTTCGTGTCTGGTCGCATATTCCGGTCGTTTCTCGGCTATGGCTCTATTTAAACGGATCAATTGTGTTCGATAGAGGTCACCTGTGATTGTCTGGCCCGATTTTAATAGCTCATAATAGAGCACACCCTTCTGATCCCACAAAATACAGAGCCATTACCTTGGCACAATGGATATTTGCCTTTGGCTGGGAAGGTCCTAGTTGTCCGGGCTTCACATAAGAATGTTTGCGTTTCGGGTTGTCGTAATGGATCCTTTTTTCATTCACAGTCACGATCTGATGCAAAAATGACTTCCTTTTGTAGCGTTCAAGCAGTATTTTGGACATGCAAAATCGTATAGCACCCAATTTCCTGCTATTAAACGTTTTGAAATGGCTTCTTGAGTGACTCCCAGCAATTTCGCAAGTTCTTCTTGTGTTTGGCAACAATCTTCATCGAGTAATGCTTCTTATTCTTCGTCTTCAAACTTTTTTGGCTGACCAGGACGTTCTTCACTTTCTAAGCCAAAATCACCACTTTTAAATAGTGCAAACCACTTTTGGTATGTTTGCTCAGCTAGATCATGTTCACCATAAACTTCCACCAAAATACGATGACTTTCGGCAGCAGTTTTCTTCATATTAAAGTAATGAAGAAGAACTCCCCGCAAAAACACTTTTTCAGGCACAAAGTTTGACATATTTGAGTGAAAAAAAAATATTGTCGTTTACGCTTCAAATGAATGACATATACTGAAAAAGACGCACAATGACAGTAGCTTTCCAACGCATGTTCGAAATATTGGAAAGATCGAATAATAATCAAGTAACGCCATCTTTAAGCAAACCGCACGACCCAATAAAAACCATAGAAGTTCAGTAAAGTTCCGAAAAAAAAAAAAAAAAAAAAAAACAAAAAAAAACTAACTGACCGCACTAGAATTCGATCCGTGGTCCGTCCGTGTGATAGCTAGAAACATATCCTCTGCACTACTGGCCCATATGATGAAGAGGTATAAAATTTGTATATTAAGCAAATGTCTGTCCAAACATAAATGTTTTTTTACTAGAATTTTATAGTCAAAATGGTTATATGTTTTTGTGTATGTGTATGGCATTACTTTTGCCTTTTTATGGACTTATTTCACTTAAAAAACTATTAATTTGATTTCCAAGAATCAATGCATTTTTTTTATTCATTGGCAATAATGCTACTTCAGTGCATTGAAAAATAATGCATTACGCCCAAATCTGGTACACACAGAGTTATATCGAGTACAATAAGGTACAGGGTGTCTGTTGAACCTCTTCAATATTTAAGATGTTATCATGGCAAATTACCTTATTTTTCTTGGCATTTTTTCACATGATATTTCATTATGTTAAGTGTATTTGTTTTTCAAAATTAATTTCTCTTATAAAAATCAAATTTATCAATAAAAAATCAATTGTGATAACAAAATTTAACGCTTTTATTGGAAACAACGAAAGAAAACACTTTGCACTCTGCTGGAATTCCTATTGATATGAAAATCGAAAAAAAAAAAAAATAAATAAATTGTTTATTCTTCACTCATACCTGCCATAGCTCTTTCCATTATTATAACCTTATACTTACATGACTTATGTGCAGTAATTAATCTCGAAATTCGAATTTCGAAAATGTTTTGTTGTTGCATTGAATTTGTCGTATTGTTCTATCCAATTGTTTAACTGCCAGGTTGCAACCATTGTTGTTCAGTGTTGTTGTTACCTCATTTTGCTTGTTGTTTGTATTGCAACTGACAGTTTTCTTTAAAATTTCTTTTCTTTTCATCATAATGTGAAAGATAAAAGAAAAATAAATAAACAAAAAAACAAAGAAAACGAGATAAAAAATTGCCGCAATTAATAACCAATAATAAAAATATACGATGTACTTGTTAACTTGGCTAACAAGTGTGAATGCCTTACTTATGTTGCTATACCAATGAAAAGACAAAAATTTGGTATAATTGTTGCAATTGTTATTGTTGCTGTTGGTGTTGCTATTGTTATTAAACAAATATTAATTAGAAATTTTGAAGTTACATTAAATTACGGCATAATTACACATTTTGTACAAAGGCAAAAGTAAAACCCCCTCCACGAATGATAAAATCAAACAATAACGAATCAATAGTAGGTATGTGTCGCATGAAGAATGAAGATGTGCGTGGTTGATTTAAATTAATTGGATGTCATTATAATTTACAATGTGTAAGCGACATGTTCTGACATATCCTTAAGGGTATATATGAGAAATACTTTTCCACGAATGCAATTTAAATTTTAAGCAATTTAATAACAATCCAAGCTGGGGCAATAGTAATGTCCCATTGTAAAAGTGACAAATTATTTGCAAATGGCTCCGAATATCATTGTATGTGTGTATTCTCCTGTAACTCCTAGAATCCTTTACGATCCTTTGTAATAACTTTTATCTCTTATTGCGACTTTCCCACTCCTTATCCTACCTTCTCCTGCACGGAGAAAAAAAATTGCATACCATTTTATTTCTAAAAAATTTTACCAGAATTTCATGTCAAAATAGGGACAACGTCCCACTGAATTAAATTTTACCAGAATTTCATGTCAAAATAGCGACACCAACCCTCTGAATTAAATTTTACCTTACTATTTTAGTCAATTATTATTCAGAATTTTCGAATAAACTTACAGTTAGTAATTTTTTTGAAAAAATTTAAGTGATATCTACCCACAAAGTTCAAACAACAAAAACAAAAATAATGTACCATACAAGAGCTACCAAAAAGCAAGACAAGAGCACAAAAAAAAACGAACTGACCACACTAGGATTCGAACCGTGATCCGTCCGTGTGATATGTAGGTGGAAACATATCCTCTGCACTACTGATCCATATGAAGTATGTAGAGGCATAAAATTTGTATATTAAGCAAATGTCTTTGTCTTCCCAAACATAAATATTTTTACTAGAATTTAAAAGTCAAAATGGTTTATAAGGTAAGGCAATTTATGTTTGTAATTTAGTGTTAATTACTTTAATTTTTTTAATAAAAAATGACGTGGATCTTTCTCCGTGTAGTCTCGGATACTTTGATATTTATGCCGGCATTTTGCGATTCTAAGACAAGCTTTGCAATCTTGATTTGAAAATCTAAGTGCTTAGACGATAGAAGGCAGATGTCATCAGCAAACAGTGGTCCCAAAGTATGTTTTTTATTTAAAAATTTGTTGTCCGCATGGAGACGCAGTGTAGAAAGATTTCCATGATGAAGGCTTATAGGTAATTGAACAGGGAAAAAATAAGCCACCGTTTTGAAAAAAATAAATAAATCGTTTTGACCACCTTTCTTGAGAAAAATCGAACACGGAAAATTTATAGACCTCTACAACTCGAGAACCATTCATCCGATTTTTATGATTTATTTTTAATGGGTAGCGTTGCCCATTGGGATATTCAAAATCTTAACAACTCGGACACCATTAACCCGATTTGAATGACTTTTTTTATATGAAGATATGTTGTCCGGTGAGGTTTTGTGAAATTTGGTTTTTCAAAATTCTCTCGGCTTTGTCCGGGAAACCTTTGCTCTGACCTCTATCTTTCCTCAAAATAAACCAGTTTTCTAAAATCTTTCTCGAAAACAAAAGAACAAAAATTAATTGATTTAATATTTTAAGTAATGAAAACAGCTCTTAGTAAAAGAGAAAGTCTAGAAAAAAACTCTCCATTGATTCAAGACAGCATCTGCAACCATCCATTGGAAAAGGTACCTTATCTTTACCAAATTTAAAAACCTTTTTTTTGCATTTTCTAAAAATGCATACAACTTTGAATAAAATGACACCTCGATCACTGGATAATTCCAAAAATTGACTAAGTCATGCCATTTTAAAATCGTAACATGAAAATCTCAAGTTTGTAGACGAAAAAAAAAACTCTAACCTTAAGACCCTGCAGGAGCTAGTCACTTTGGCCGATATCATTTAAGCAACTTTATTTACATATTTAAGTAAACGTTTAATGAAAACGGAGTCAAAATGGTAGTGAAGTCACAATATGGCATTACTTTTACCCCACCTTGCAGATTATGCTTCAACGTCAAAAGTCCAACTGAATTGATCATTCTATTGTTATTGAGATAACCCACATCGAAAGTCGTAATATGTAAATCATCGCATAAATATTTCACGAAATCTTCTAAGTTTTGGAATGAGCTGAAATTTTGAAATTACTGTAACAATTCAGCGAAAGGAAAACAAAATATCTAAAAATGTAAATAGCAGCTTTTGAAAGCACATCATTCAAATATACATATGCCACATTTAAAATCTTTTGTTTAGAACTTTCAATATGTAAGTAGATCAAAATACCTACTACTGAAACTTTTAGTAACATTAAATGCCAAAATTTGTATTTAATCCCTAAAAACAGTTACAAATATGTGAATTGATGTTAATTGACGATTACACGTGAAATCATTAGGTCAGTTACTCGTCTAATGAACCCTACTTTGTAAAAGACAAAGATGTAAAAATACACCCTAATCGTAATGTATAGTTTGCTATATTTTACGAAAGTTTTGTTAAGTATTGTATTTTTATGCTAAATTAATTCAGCCAAATTCGTAAACAACTTACGACAAACAGAGTAAAGCATTGTAACCCTTAATAAGCTATTATTACTTTAATTCCATAATTCCCTTATTGTTGACAGTTTTTTCAACTTCAAAATCTGACATTATACGTAGTAACAAAAGTCTTGTAAAGCTTTAGCTATAAAAATGCAAATACCATGCTAAAACTTATCGGTGACGCAGTCTGACAAAACCATACTTAACTTGTCAAAGAAATTTTCAGTACAAGGCAAAATATATCTTTTAGTCTAAATATCATATGATTTGAGTTCAAACATAAATCGTTAAATACATAGCATAAAGACGACAAAGAGGAGAATTTAGAACATCTACTGGGCCATTGTCCATCCTTTTCCAGAGCAAGATTTAAAACTCTTGGACAAATGTTTTTAAGTATGTATCTTGTATAACTTTCAGAGACTGATCTTAGACCAGATAAAGACTTCCTAAGTGCTTCCAAAGCCTTTACGCTCAAGACAGGTTAGGTAAGCTCAATCCAGACAAGTGCTAAAAACCAATTACATCTACGTGGCTCAACGTCCGAGATGATTTCGTATCACTCTGGATCTTTTTGACCACTCAAACCTAACCTAACCTTATATAAAGATTAATATTTTCGAACCCGTTAACCCGAACAGTTCCGAACTTGAAACTCTGTTATATTTTATGAACCTCGTCATTCAAAATGCTTTAACTTTGTCAATCCTTAACATATTGCCGCAATTTTTATGTCCTTCGCTTCAGAATGTTGTCCTTCATGGTTATGTCAGGCTGCGTTACTTATATAGAACTTTGGTGATGTTGCTGCAAGTCTTTTGAGTGATGATAATTTTGAATTTAATTCTTTTGTTATTCCTAGTGGGAGCTTAGAGCGAATATTAAACTTCTACATCTAATGTGATCCTTTGCAAGAACAAAACTGGTTCTTTTTTAGCAAGTGATTCATCTCGAGTTTCATAATCAAATTGTAGTTTACCATATAAAAATTAACCTTGATATTTTTGGCAATTAAGTTTCGATCGTCAGAACTTCTGCAAGGTTTGTGGCACCACTGACTATTTTTTTTAGACTTTATTACTTTCGTAACTTATCTCACTATGGAGTAAATAGCAAATTTTGGCAAAGCAACTCTTTTGAAAGAGAGACATATTCTCTTGAACGGTTCTAAAAACCCGCTTAATGTGACTGAAGTAAATCAAGTGCCAACCCACTTAACACTTGTCCCCATTAGAAACAAATCCGTTGACCTTTAAAAAAAGTGGAGCCAAAAATCATAAAGATCGCAAAAGAATAAAAGTCGAAGTTGAAAAATTGCCGAAAACTTTCAGAAAGTGACTTTCAACTTCTACAAAGGCAAATATTGGACCAGTATTTAATACCCAAACAATATCAGCACAAAATTATCCGCTAAAAAATTTGTTCCAGAACCTTCTCCAAAGTTACTCTTCTTTTTCAATATCTGTAATAAGAAATGAGGTTAAATTGATAGCGTGACAGAAGCTCAGATCTCAGAAAATGAAAAATTTGTCCTTAAAATAAGCTGCTGGAGCAAGGATTTAGAAATTCGTTGAAAGAAATTCGATAAGAAGAGTTAAAAGAATTTTTCACATGCGATTTAACATTAGCAACTGTGGACGTGGAGAATACGTTCAAAAAATAGCATGCCTCAAAACCAGAGTGTGTTACCAACTAAAAACAATTAGCAATTTTCTCACAACAGATGGCGCCAAGTGAGCTTTATGATCTATACATAGAGCGTTCTTGTACGGTGGCATTTGATCTTGACGATGCACTATGGTTTTTTTTGGACTAAAAAGTGCACACAAAAATAATTCACTACAAGGACCCTTTTTTTAAAAAAAATCAAATGCAAATTTAAAGGTTATACATTGAGCTATTTGAAAAGATGCCCGCTTTTTCTAGCATTTGATCCACAAATTAGGGACAGAGGTCGAAATCTCATAAATTTTGAAAAAAACTGTTTTTCTGTTTAAAAATATTAGTCGTATTAAACGCAGGAGTGATATATGAATAAATTTATGTGCATTCAATCAAATCAATTAAGATGAAATCAACTAAAAGTGAAAATGAGCGGTACCACGCCCCATAAACAAATTCGTCATATTCGTCATATCTCCGAAACTATTGGACGCAGATAGATAAGATTCGGTATATTTGTAACAGGCACAGAGAAAAACAATATCCACTAAAAAAGTGGGCGGTGCCACGCCCTACAAATATAAAACTTATCATATCTCCGAAACAATTTGAGCTACAGCGATAAGTTTCGGTATATACATAAAAAGTAGTGAGTCAAATAACATTTGCTGAAAAAAAGAGCGGTACCACACCCTACAATGAACATATCATTATTAATAGAAACTCTGTTCTACAGGAAACAAGTTCATTCATGTAGCTCTGCCTGTGGGCGTGGCTCCACATATTTTTTCAGCAGACATTATTTGTCTTGATGACTTTTGTATATAAACCCAATTTCATCCACATGGGTCAAATAGTTTCGAAGATATGGTGTGTTTTATATTTTTGGGGCGTGGCACCGCCCACTTTTCTAATAAATATTATTTCGCTCTGTGCTCATTACAAACACACCGAGTCTTATCTATCTGCGTCTAATAGTTTCGGAGATATCAGGAATTTGTTTTTGGGGCGTGGCACCGCCCATTTTTATAATGAATTAATTTTTTCTTGCTTGATTTCATTGAATGCATATAAATTTATTCATATATCACTCCTGCGTTTAATGCGACTAACATTTTTAAACAGAAAAACCGTTTTTTTCAAAATTTATGAGATTTCAACATATGTCCCTAATTTGTGGATCAAATGCTAGAAAAAGCGGGCATCTTTTCAGATAGCTCAATATATAACCTTTAATTTTGCATTTGATTTTTGTAAACAAAAAGGGTCCTTGCAGTGAATTATTTTTGTGTGCACTTTTTAGTCCAAAAAAAACCATAGTGCGATGGCCGAAATGGTTAAGCACTGCATCTCTCATCAAGGGTTCGAATGTAGCCTCTGACAAGAATTAACTAAAACTGATCTGATGAGGCTTTATACATGTTTATATATGAAAACATATCTGTGGCATTTTGCAAAACAACCTAACTCGAAATTGGCAACTTTTCAGGATAGCTAAAAAACTGTTTAACTGCTTTTAAATAATGTGGCTCAAATTCGTTGATCCAGAGTTGAATCTTCTCTTTCAATACATTTTCACTTATTTTCAACTGTCAGCTGTCAAATTATTTTCTCCTTTTGGTAAGCAACACATCACCGCACGAATGGCGCTAAGTTCAAATCTTGCTTGAATCTCTGGAAGTAGAAATCATAGAGATATGGTGATTATTCCAAAAGAAGCGTATTTAAATTTTATATTTATGACTAAATCCTGGAGAATTGTCTTATCTCGAGTTAGGTTATTTTGCCAAAATTCCACAGATACAAATACGAATGTGGAAATAGCCGAAACATATGTAATCAATTTCCATGTTAACACTTGTTTGCGTCTGTTGTTGGAAAACTTCAAAAATGGCTGTTTAATAAGTTCAATTCAAATTTATCATGTTTCGAAAATTTTACAGTTTGTTAATATCTGAGAGTTGTGCTGCTTTATCCTATGTGAAGAGATCTGTAGACAATTTAAAGGCAAAGCTTGCCCCAATTTCGATTTTTTTTTCTTACTTTTATTAGAGAAGAAAGATCGTCATTTTGTATGGTTTCCTATTAAGAACTTATCCCATTCCAGAAAATATATCAAAATATTTGAAAATAAAAACAGATCTCTAGTTTTTCATTTAAATTTTATTTTATAATTTTTTCAATGCACTGTCGAGCATAAAATTATATATAATTTGTTTTTTATTATTTTTTTTTTTTTAATTTTAATAATAACTTTATCATAATACTTTTAAATGAATGATTTTAGTAATGCTAAATTTTGTTTTGCTTTAAATGAATTTAGACTATTTACAATAATTTAATAACTATAAAATTTTTTCATATTTTTGCTTCATGAACTTTTCATGATTTTAATGTGTGAATTTAAAGAAAAACTAATGATTTTGAAAGATTTAAAGCAAAAATGAACATTAAAATAAAACATAAAATAACAAACAATTAGCAATTAATACTAGTTAATAATAGAAATATAAATTTACAATAATCATAGCAATAATAATAGGATGATATTATTATAATAGCAATAATAGTAATTAGGACTTTTAAATATATAAATACAATCATTATACTTTAGCAATTCTAATGTATAAACTTTATACAATTCGAGATATAGTGCCTAAATGCTAACAAAAGGAATTTTTTCTTTTCTACATACAATTTTTCGGAAATAATGAGTACTATAAATAGGTAGTGATGTTTGTTTTCTGTAACTCTAAAACTAAATTAAGTTTCTTTGTCTTATGATTACGAGATTTAAAACCATATGATCACTTTTGGACTCATACATCCCAAATCGTTTTTTACTTTTTCTAGCAAAACAACATTCGGTCAACTATTAGATAACAATTTTGTAAAAATTTAACTAAACAAATTGTACTTTCCACAGCGCCTCACAGTTGTCACGTCTGTAACACTCCATCACTTAGTACAGCACTGGCACTGGCCGTCTGAGCGCATTGTCCATTGAAGCTTCCATTGCATTTGGTGTAATTGTACCTGGCGATGAACCCGGTGATGAGGTGGACGATGAATTGTAGAGACCCGCCGCTGCTGCATTCGCCGAATGTGCCGCATACAAGGAAGGCGCTGAAATACCCGAATAGATGCCGGAATAAAAACTACTCAATGTAGTGGGTGGCAGCTGTTGCGCCTTTTGAGCTTCCAGCACATTATGTGATTGATTTGATGCTGCTGCTGCCGCAGCCGCTTGTGTCTGATGCAGCTTAGACAACGCCAGCGGATCGAAACCTCCAAAATAGGGCACTGGGTAAGGTTGATCAAGATGATGTGATGGTGCAAAATATGGTGGCAGCTGATGGAATGGATTGTAAGCACCCGAACCGGCACCACCCTGAACGCCCAACTTCTGTTGACCATTAGCCTGCATTTGTAGTGCGCCCTGTGGACCACCAGTTAAAGGATTCTTAGGTTTGCGACGCGGACGATATTTATAATCGGGATGCTCTTTCATATGTAATGCACGCAAACGTTTCGCTTCATCGATGAAAGGACGTTTCTCCGACTCAGCCAGCAGTTTCCATTCAGCGCCTAAGCGTTTTGAAATCTCAGAGTTGTGCATTTTTGGATTATCCTTGGCTATCTGACGTCGCTGTAAGCGTGACCATACCATAAAAGCATTCATCGGCCGCTTTATGTGACCCTCCTGGCCAGGTGAGGTGGGATGTGCATGATGACCATGACCGCCTGCGGTGCCCGAACCATGTCCCGCCGAACCCAATGAACTTTGACTGCCCATCGAACCGGCAGAGCCAATAGATGAATTTGGTGAGAGAGTTTGATGACCGACGGTTGTTTGCATATGATGTGAAGCCCCGCCGGCACCACCTAAATGATGTGCGGAATGGTTTTGAGCAGCGTGACTCATGTGACCCATGCTGGCAGTGCCCATGAAAGAGTTGCCATTTGAGGCGGCATGCCCACTGACCGGTGAACCGCCCATGGCGGCGGAGATGGCAGCCAAACTGCCGGATTGTGTAGAGAAATGCATTTGAACGCGTTTAATGTCCATTTCACGTTTGATATCCATATCGCTGGGACTAAGGCCAGCTCCTTGTGGTGCATAATCACCGGGTGCGGGTATGTCAAGACCTTGACTTATATGAAAGCCATAATTCGGATGTGATGATAGAGTTGCCATATTGGAGAAAAAGCTGCGATGCGACGGTGAAGACGCGGCGTTGGCGTAATTCTGTTGATAGTGGCGAGGATAAATTTTTGTGGTTGAAATTTTGACACTTTTAAGTGAAAAAAGTTTTAGATTGTATTTTTCAATAGAGTTTTTCTCAAGAGAACACTTTTTGCATGGGTAATATGCGATTTTTACTTCACTTTGTAATTTCAAAGGATTTTCTTTCAAATTTTTAAATGTTTGAATCAACTGAAGAGATTGTTTTTGTTTGATTTTGAATCAAAAGTATTTTCCTTTAATTTAAGTGGAAATTTTTTTTATTGATTTCTTTCGATTGTAAACCAACACACTTAATATTTTTTTATTAATTTATGTCTTTTATTATTTAATAACACACATCAATTATTTTTTTTATTATGCGCTCTCACACACGTTTGTTCTACTCGCTGCGATTGCTAAACAGTGACTGATTTGTCTGTGCGTTTAATTGTCACTGACACGACTTGAAACAAATCCAGTTTTTGGTTTCAATGCTTTTTTTCTTTTTCCTTTATCTCGCTCTGCTCTCTCCGCTGCCAATGCTGTGTGTAACTGTGTGCCTGTGTTGAATGCTCAGCAACTTTTGATATTCGTTTTACTTTTAATGTACAAAACTATATACAAAAACAACAAAAAAGAAAGAGTAAAAAGAATGAAATAAAACACAACACTAAAAACCACACTATCACGCACATACACAGGTAACACACACAGCCAGCCAGCAGCAAGATTAACAGTGAAGACAGCAGCAATGAATGCAAAAGCGCCACATGAAAGAATGAAAACGCTGCTGCTCTCCGCTAGCATACAAATAAACAATGTAAACACACAGTGCAGCAACATGTTGCGTAGGTAGGATAGCAATAGCGAATGTTGCGCTTAAACAGTAAAATGCTGCAAGTGCGAAAAGGATAGAAACATTTTGATATAAAAATTTACCTGTGTGGTGGTTGGTAGCAATGGTTGTTACGTACGCATATTGTTGTTGTTACTAACATTGTTATTGTTGCTTTTATTGCTCTATCTTGTATGCGCGGCGTCGTGTTTTTGTTGTATTTATATTGTAACAACGTCAAATTACAAGCAGCAAATCTATTGAGGCCCACTGTTGCTCTGCGCTCTGTATACAATGCATTGTATTGGGGGGCGCTCCTGTTGTTGTTGTATTTTATTGCAATAGTATTTCAACTCCGTATATATGTATGCATAGATGTTTATTATGTTGTATCCCATACAAAAGGGGTGTGTTCAATATAATGGACCATAGTGTAGCGCAACAAAACGGTTTTATTTGTCAGTCAGTCAGTAGGTATGTTGCTGCTACATTTATTGGCGCTCTTGTTTGGGAGCAATGTATATACATTTTTTGTTGTTCTTGTTGTTGTCGTTTGGCTCTCATGCAATATGCATACCGATAAAAAAAGGATTTTTTTGTTTATTTGTATGTAATAACAAAAATCTTTTTTATGTACAATGTAACATTTTATTGAATAAAGCAAACAATTTACGTATTGTAAGTAAAAATAAGTATAATGTGTTAAAAGAAATAGATATTTTTGAAAAAAGTATAAAAAACTCATTACAGCTTTTACTCTCTTTAAAGTTTTGAAATTATCCTATTAGGAAAATATTTAATAAGACCATGCTCGAAGCTCTGTTTTTCGATACATTCGGATTTTAAAACATTACACAAAAAACATAAACCGTCTGTGACCATTTATTCAACAACCTATTCAGTTCATCCAAATATCTTCGTTTCGTAAAATATTCTTCACTTTTTCTAATTTAATGAGAATTTTTAAGTAACTTTCTTCCTCCTTGTTATTTTAATGTTGCAGATGTGGCATGATTAAATTGGAAAGAATACTCATAACTTTTGCAAATATTAAGAAAAATTGTTAATAACATATTACTCATACGACATGTTGCATGTGATTAAATAGAAAAAAATTTCGAAATGGCTATAACATATGCAATTATTAAATTAAATTTTCCCCTTTTAGAGATAAAACCTTAAATTTATAGAAAAAGCGACGTATGTACATATATGACATAGATACATGACGTTGTTTATGGGATGAATCAAAATAAAATAAAAACTAGTAAGGGTGTAAATTTTGGCCTGGCCAAAAAATAAATACCCTACACTGCAGTATTTTGAAAATTTTGCTTATATGGGAGGTGCCACGCCCTCTTGTCCGAGTCCACTCAGTTTTTGTTCAGAGCTTGCATTTATAGTTTTTAGTGTCAGAGTGAAATTTATTTGGATTATCTCAAAAAACTCTTTCAGTACAGCATTTTGAATCTTTTGCTTATATGGGAGGTGCCACACCCCCTTGTCTGACTTCACCCAATTGTTGCTGAGAGCTTTCATTTATAATTCTTAGTGTCTGAGTCAAATTTGGTTTGAATATTTCAAAAAACGCTTTCAGTATAGCGTTTTGAAGCTTTTGCTTATATGGGAGGTGCCACGCCCTATTGTCCGAATTCGCTCAGTTTCTTATCAGAGCTTGCGCTTACAATTCGTAGTACTTATGTGTATTGTGGTTGCATTGTCGTGAAAAATACTCCTAAAATTGCATTTTGAATATATTTTTTGTATTGGCGGTAGGCGTGTCCGTTGACCGATTTTGCTCACTTTCAATCCCCCGAGCTATCTTTAACGACGGAGGCAGTGTACCCAATTTCATTGAATTATCTTGCTCAGTTTTCCCAAAAAGTATATTTCAACACACACCCAGCCACCCAGCCAGCCAGCCAGACAGAGGGACATGGCTATATCGACTCAGGAGGTGACGCTGATCAAGAATATATATACTTTTCTATACCTGCCACGCCTCCTTCTCTGCGTTACAAACGGAAGGACAAAGTGAATATACCCTGGGTGTAGGGTATAAAAAGTTAGCTGGTAATTATTTTTGTATTTTTCATTTAATTCTTCAACAGTAAATGACATTTTTACGAAAAACATCCATGGCAAAGGCATAGCTCGGTAAAGCCATTTTAACACTTAAGTGACCATATGAGTTTCAAAACAAATTTTTAAGGTTTTGCCGCTCAGGTTTGCTGCCTGTAGGTGTAATAGACACCAAGTAAAATGCATTTTTTTGGCTCTTTAAGAGAATCTATGTCACGTTGCAGGCATACTTATTTATATAATCAAAATTTACAAAACGTTTCGTGCTGAAAACTAAAAAAAAAACAAATCATTAACTAGGGATATCAGCCTTTTTTACGATGTCACTTTGTTTTTTGAGATGTTCGGGTTGTAGAACTTTACACAAACGACCCTCAAATACAAGTGTTTTTTGTTCATTACAACCATTTATTCAACAGATAACTACACGGAGAAAAATACTCATCATAATTTTTACTATGGTTTTCAAAAAATTAAAGTAATCAATACTAAATTTCAAACACAAATTACCTTACTTATGAACTATTTGATGTGTCAGTAAAGTAATATTTACAAATAAATAAAATAATATTTAGTCCAAATTCCCAACATTTAACTTTATAATTCTAGAAAAAATTATTTTGTTTTTTTTTTCACGCACAAAAATGGGTGTCATAATTTTCACTCCACTCGAGTAAGGTAAATAAATATTACAAAAATATAGAATCATTTTGACTTTTATAATTTTAATAGCAATTTCTATGTTTAGACAGACATTTACTTTATATACAAATTTTATGCCTCTTCATTATACGTGCCAGTAGCGTAGGAGGATGTGTATCTACCTATCACACGGACGGGCCAGGGTTCGCACCCTACTGCAGTCAGTTCATTTTTTTTTTTTGTTTGAACTTTACAGTAAGGTAAAAATCACGTAAATTTTTTCGAAAAAAATACTAGCAAGCATACATTCTGAATTGACTAAAACAGTAAGGTGAAATTTACTTCGGTGTGGATTTGTCACTATTCTGACTTGAAATTCTGGTAAAATTTATGAGAAATAAAGTAACAAATAATTTTTTGTTTTCTCCGTGTACACAGGAAAAATTATGCTATTTTAATTTTAATACCAAAAAGTATTCATATAGAACAATGACAAAAAAAGTATTAATTTAAAACTATTTGGAATAAATTTCAGACGTTTTTTTGTAAAAAATTTTGAATTTAATACCAAAATAGTTTGAAATTTATACTTAAGGAAATCAAAAGTCGTCACAAAAATTAACTTTAATTTTTGAGTATGTACTTAGTTCAGTTTTTTTAATTATTGAGTGTTTACGATAGCTGAAAGTGCAGAAAAGTGTTAATAAAAGAACTTATTTTCCTCATATTAATTAAATGTTTCTCATCCGATATGAACATTTCCATGGTATCAAACGTGACCGCCGTCGAACAAGAGTAATGTAAAAAAAGTCTAAATAAAACATATTGGTGCTAAGTTTGATTTTGGTGCAGTTTTCGTTTTCTAGATAATTGCAAAGGGATTGAAAATGAGCAAAATCGGTCAACGGATAAGCCTACCGCCCATACAAAAAATATATTCAAAATGCAACTTTTGGAGTATTTTTCACGACAATGCGACAGCGCAAGCTCTGAGCAAAAGCTAGGCGGACTCGTACTAGAGGGCGTGGCACCTCCCATATAAACAAGTTTCCAAATCTTATACTGAAAGCATCAAAACAGTATATTAAAGCTCTGAGAAAAATCCAGGCAAACTCAAACAAGAGGGCGTGGCACCTCCAATATGAGAAAAAGTTTCAAAATTCTGTACAGAAAAGGTTTTTTGAGATAACCCAACCAAATATCACTGAAACACTAAGAATATTATTTGCCAGCTCATAGAAAAAACTAGGCAAAGTCGAACAAGTAGGAGTGGCACCTCCAATATGCGCAAAAAATTCAAAATGCTATGCCGAATGCGTTTTTTGAGATAATCTAGCCAAATTTCACTCAGATACTAGGAACAGTAAGCGCAAGCTCTAGTCAAACACTGGGTTAACTTGGAGAAGAGGGCGTGGCACCTCCCATATAAGCATAAATTTCAAAATGCTGTTCTGAAAGCGTTTTTCAAGATAATGAAACTTAATTTCACACAGATACTTGTAATAGTAAGTGCAATATTTGTGCAAAACTAAGTGGATTCAGTCAAAAGAGCGTGGCATCTTCCGTACAAGCAACATTTTCAAAATACTGCAGTTTAGACTATTAATTTTTTGGCCAGGCCAAAGGTTTTTTTACTGTTATTTTTTTTTTTAGAAAACTTGGAGAGTTTTTTTGGGTTCTTTATATAGAATTTGAAGACTTTTTCGCCCCTGGCATAAGCTACGGTTGCTACGCCACTGAGTAGACAACACATTGGAAGTGGCATGAACTTTTGAATCTTTAAATTTTAGTTTAAGCGCATGTCTTCAAGTTTTCTAAGAGTTAACTAAATGTACATAAAGTGTTAATACAAATTCACTAGCAAGAATTTGAATCAGAATCTACAACGTCCACGTAAACTCACGATATGAATGGTTGTCACTAAAAGGAATAGAAAATGCTTGTTCTTGTGTACCACGGCCTAATATTTTCACAGGCTTGCCCTAGATCAAGTGTTCACTTAAGTTTTGGAGATACAAACACTACTATTTACGAAAATTTTATAAAAAATGTGTTAACTAGCTCAAGTATTTCATTACCATACTGGGAATTGTTCTTTAAAGCATTCTAGCCATATAAGCTGACTCTTTTATCTTCCTTCCCTTTCCCGGAGCATTTTTATGTGTAGATAATTTCAGTACCTCTCAATTTAAATAATTTTAAGCCAATGTGCATAGAAACTCGACGGTTTATGGGCATATTTTGCTTTTCTAGGTAACGAAAAAAAAAAACTTTTCAATTCTTTTTAATTTAAAAAAAAAATAAAACAAAACACGAAAAAAGAAAAATAACATCTCCAAAAAACAGTAAGAAAATAGTAGTTTTTAGTACTTTTTTCGTATTGTTTTACACAAAGTATTGTTTAACTTACACTTTATTCATACACTTTAACACTTTCAGTGACTACACACCACTACAGCACTCTTTCACACCACCATCACCACAACTCATGTTCGCGCACACAAACATTCATACTTTCTCTCCTGCACTGCAATGCAGCAGCAACCTATATAAAAAACCAAGTTTCGTGAGAACACTGCGCTTAATGCAATTTTTCACACTCACTCCCATTTAGACTACGTTTTTTTGTGTTTTGATTTTTTTGCTGCGATTTCTTTTTTTGTGTACTACAGCACCTTACTATACACACCATTATGTTGTTGTCATTCTTTGCTTTCCATTCTCTATACTCTCTATTCTATGTATTCTATTCATTCTTTACTCGTCGTCGTCGTGCATTCATTTTGTCATTCACTCATTCAGTCATTCTTCTACTTGTATTCATGCTTTCTTGCTTTCATTGCTGCTGTTGTCCTGCTTTTTTGTTTTAAACATTTTTACTCTGCAGTGTTTTGTATGCGAGTATGTATCCCCCTATTAAGTGCGCTTTACATGTGTGTCTGTGTGTGTGCCCGTTGCTTTTTAACCAATCACAATGGCGTTTTGGTGTGAATTTTTGTATGGCTTTTGTTGTTGCGCATAAACTGTGTTTCCATTCACACACACACACACTCTATTCACCATTCTTTGCATTTGTGTGCCAGAAAATATCCCCAACATCTACATAAGTGTTAGATAGGAGGAAAAACAGAACTCCTTTTAAGCCACCCATTTTAGTTTCACACATATAGTACACCTTGTTGTTTGTGTTTTTTTTTTTTTCTACTCCTCTTTTCTGCTACTTTTTTTTCTTCACGAATTGCCACAGGAAATAGCAAAAATAATGCTATATAATAGCAATTATTTACTACTACCACCCGCCACTACCACTACTTTTTTGTTTGTTATTTTTTGTTTGTTATTTTTTGTTTTTTATATAAAAGTGTGTGTCGGCACTTTATCATGATTGTGTGCGCAGTATTTTAATAAAAAATGGAAAAACTTTTTCATTTTAACAAAAGCACTTAAAATGTTAACTTTAGTTGTAGCGAATTTTTAGTGCTTTTTTTGGAATATTAATTGTGCTAGGTGTGGGATGTGTATAATAGAAGGTGGGCTGTTTTGAGGAAAAAAAAAAATTTTTTTTTAATGTGTTTTGGCTTGGAAATAATGAAACATACCTACTATAAAGAAAATATACTACTATTTAAATACTAATATACTACTATTTTAAGCACTAAGATAGTCTGCTACTTTTTTCGAACCCACTACCACCCGAATATCTTGAAAAACAGAGCCAAAGGGTGCTACCGTTGGCCTGGCCAAACATTAAAATTTTTTGGTTTCATTACCTCAAATAACATTGTACAGAATTATATGAATTTTGCTACTATGTGATATGCCACGCCCTCTCGCCAAAGTTCGCATAGTTTTTGCTCAGAGCTTGCACTTACTTTCCTTTATGTCCGAGTTAAATTTGGTTCGATTATCTCAAAAAACGCTTCCAGCATGGCAATTTTGAAACTTTTGCCTATATGGGAAGTGCCACGCCCTATTGTCCGAGTTCACCAAATGTTTGCTCATAGGTTGTACTTATATTCTCTAGTATATAAGTGTATTTTGCTTGCGTTATCACAAATATTGCTCTTAATAATGCATTTTTAATATATTAATATGTACTTTTTTGTATGGGCGGTGGGCGTTTCCATTGACCGATTTTGCTCATTTTCAATCCCACGAACTAATAAAGTCAATGTGCCAAATTTCATTGCTTAGTTTTCCCGTGAAAAATATTTTCACAGACAGGCACCCGCCAGACAGACGGACATGGCTATGAGGGCTCAGGAGGTGACGCTGATCAAGAATATACATATATACTTTTCTATACCTGCCACGCCCCTTCTCTGCGTCACAAATGGAAGGACAACGTAAATATATCCTGAGTGTAGGGTATAATAAACACGAATGGTCAACTTCACTCCGATAAAGGGTCTATCTCAGATCTGATAGAAAAAAAATCAAAACTACTCGAAAAAAGTTATAAGGATCTCAGAGTTCGGAAGCCTATACCTTAAAATTGGTACACCGTATATGTTTGACGTCTTCAGTAACCTTTACTATTTTTAAGGGGGTATTTATATCAAATAAACCTTGAACGTTTCCTGGACCGTTTATTTGGGTAGTTAAATTCTCAAAAAAGGATTTCTAAAATACCCAAAATGGTAATGAGGGGGGGGCCCGGGTTAGTTTTTATTTGAGTAAAAAAAAATTATGTCCAAGTCATCAAGAATGTAGGAATTGATTTTAACAGACTTTTGAGCATATCAATTTCTTTACAAAAAAAAATACCCCACTTGCGGCGCTCTCAGACCTGATAGAAAAACACGGATGCCAGATTCGGAATCAGCTACACTAAATTATTCAAAAAAGTTATCGAGGTTTCATTCATAATACTGAGTTGCACAGTGTTATTGATTTTTTCTTTTTAGTTTTCAACACCAAACACTTTGTAGATTTTGATTGTACAAACAAGTATGCCTTTACCGTGGCAAAGATGCAATTTTTAATGTGCCAAAAATTTTACTTTACTTCAAAAAGAACTTTTTCCGTCCTATAGACAGCACCCCGAGCAGAAAATGCTTATTTTGAAACTCACTCGCTCATTTAAGCATAAAAATGCCTTTACCGTGTCAGGCCTTTGCCGTAGATATTTTGTGTAAAAGTTACATTTACTATGGAATTTCCAGAATTTCGGAAGAAAATTTTTCTTGGCTTTGTCGATGTTTTGCTTTTACTTTTAAGATGAAAACAACCATTTTTTAACAGAGATATGGCTAAATGGGTCGTGTCAAACTAAAGACTATAATACTTTAGACCAGAAATACCAAATAACTCAAGACTCGGGAAAACTGACTTAGTACTTTTCACTTCTATAGGGATGATACGTACAAGGTGTCTAATTGGAAAGTTTATATTTGAATTCAGGACGTTATGTAGAGACGTTTAATGAACTTTTGATGCATTAAATGCAAAACGTTATGGAGAAAATCAAAAGTCGTCGGTGTATGCTTAAAGAATTTTAAAATAGTTGCCAGGAAAAATAATAATACCAAACGCTAGAAATTTATTGAAAAAAATCAAAAGAGTCCAGTGTGCCCGACGAGTTAAGGCCAATGCAGATTTGAATAAAAACTTGCATCTGCCTTCTATTGACCAGCACAGCATATTTCACATATGACTACTTATGCTCAGATGCATCAAGGATACTTATACTCTGATGCATCAAGCATCAATCTCTACCTACCCCAATACAATGTGTGTTAAAATTGATCTAACATTTGCATGCATTCAAATTTGAGGAGCTGCAACAACCCATTAGCCATCTCTTTCTTCTCACCCCACAGAACTTCACTCACTCACTCATTCATTCATTCATTTATTCATTCATTTAGTCAGTAATGCGAGTCAACTCTCATGCATGAAACTAATTCTATTATACCTAAGGAGTACCCGCACGCGCACCCTACAAAAACTGCACCCTGTGCATAACACCACAGTGTAACAGCCCAGAGAAAAACCTCGTTCCATTCATTCATTCACTCGCATACAAAAGTTGATTTGTTCGGGAGAAGAATTAGAAGAAAAAAAAGTTTGAATAAAAACCGATTTCGATTTGTAACTCTATCTACTACCCGTACATTGAAATTGTGTGCTAAATGCATTGCATAGTTAAGGGGATACAATACCGGGTTTTGTTTGGCCCACTGCTTTATTCCGTTGTTCCGTTCGTTGTACATTCATTGACTGTTGTCAGTACAGAGCAGAATTATTTAGCGTTTAACCCGTTCATTGTTGGTGTCTCAATTCAATGTGGACCTACAACACAATCGATTAACAATGGGGACTCGGCTTTCAATGTAAAAAATGCAAAATACAGAACACAATAAAAATGCTGACAATGGTTGGAAAATAATAAAATAAAATATAATCAAATGCTTTATACATCGGAATCGGTATAAAAACCTCAATGTAATTTAAATTAAAATGCAAAACAATGACAGTTTATTCTATTGAATGACAGCATGTTAAAGAGGTTAAATGCCATGTTTTGTGTCTTATGTTTTCATTATTTTTTGTTAGAGAATATCAGTTTTGTTTTTTGATTTTTTTATTTTTTTATTTAAATTTCAATTTTCATTCTGGCGTATTTTTTACAAATTTCAACTAAAGGACTCTATCAAATAATGAAAACATTAGAATATATTCTTTTTTTCAGGCAATTTTTATTAATTCACTTAGTATGTTACCTACCCTATTTCATCGTGCCGGATGCGTCTTCCGGCTAGCTAGCTCGTTCAGGCCAGTGTATGGTTCATCCCAACGCATCCAGTCGAGGGAGCACAATAAACCTGTCTTTCGACAAGTAATCAACAGCGTAAAAAAAAAAATGACTTCAAAACTAAGCCATAAACCGTATGGCAAAAAAAAAACTGATATCTAAGAAAAGAAATATTTGGCCTAGCTTGACTGCCCCGATCACTTTGGCCAATTGAGTCTGGTGTTGCGACTCGATAGCTTCCCTACCCAACCGTAGTAATTATATTTTTAAACGTAATTACCCCTATAACAAAAATCTACGATTTTTTTTCTTTTTTTTTTTATTATCACTATGATGTCATTTTACCCTTCAAAATCCCAAGTCACCCCCTATTATGCGCTCAGCAAGCCATAATAATTTTCAAAAAAAAAACTTCAAAAAGAAAACATAAACCGAACAAAAGAAATATCGAGAAATCTATTTCAGCGCCACCATAAAAACCTGAAATCTTCCAATAGTAACCAAAAGAAGAACAAGCTATAATTTTCAGCTTTGCTGTACATAAACATTAAGTTTTATTATATGAATGATTGAACAAAAAAAAAATAAACAATTTTTATACTTTCTTTTTACATCGAATGTTTTTTTTCCTAACAAGCGAAAAATTTAAATTAAATTTTAACAAAATTTAATTTTTGTTATGATTAACAAAAAAAAATGTCCTTAATTTTTAAGAAAAAAACTATGTCATAATAATCAAGAATTAAACAGAACGACAAAATTCAAACAAAAAAACTGAAAAACCTCTTATCTAAATCTTAAATATAACGAAATATTAAAGTTAAATCTTTGTAGTTTTTCTACAATTAACTAACGCAACGAAAATTAACCTATACTATCTTATGGAATCTCTTTTTTCTTCGGGCGTCCATGCCTCGTCTACGTTTGGATTATTTTTTTTAAAAATTTTATATTTTCTAAAAGAAAATTTCAGATTCAATACCTGCCTACCTCGAACGAGCTCATTAGAGGGGTGAATTTAAATAGGTAAAAAAAATCACGATTAAGATTTATGACCCCAAAGGATAATAAAAGTTTTACATAAGTTCACCTACAAAAAAAATCACTAACACTATTATCCTAATTCCTTTTTTTTTTTTTTTTTATATCACAAAAAAAAATATTCTCTTATTTTTTTTTTTTAATTTTAATTCTAATAGATATTTTTTTTTTAAATAAACATATTTTCAAAATTAATAAATATTATTTCCAAATATAAATAAGAAACTTAGCTGGAGCCGCAATTTTGCTTGATATCCTTCGGCTTCTTATACTCCTTCTTCAGCAATCGTCCATCGATGAAAAGCAGCACCATAACTTTTCTTCCTCGGATGATTTTTAAAATTTTTGTACCAAATGGTATCTTTTGCTTGAGCACTTTAGTTTTTTAAAGGACAATAATTATCTTAAATTCCTTTATATATTTATTTTTTTCGTTTTTAAGGACAATATCACAACTTTTTTTTCTTTTGTTTTACAGGACACTATAACTTTTTGAACATCCTTTCGTCCTTTCTTTTTGCACTACCGGGTTGGCACTTTTATTTAAAATTATTATTTTTGTTTGTTACTTAACGAAATACGAACTTTATTGGAAAAATTTTCGAATTCGCGATTCGTTATATCGTTTCACGTATTTCACGTTTTTAATTTTTTATAAAAACTTTAAAAATCGTGGACTTTTTTTTTGTTCTTTCGCGTATCCTTTTATTTTCATTAATTTATTTGAAGGATCGCACACAGGACACGAATCGCTCGAAATTTAACTTTTTTAATAAAAACAAACTGGACGACTTTGATTTAAAGTTTTAATTTTTGTACGTCCTTTGGACAATAATAATTGTTTTACCGCGTATCCTTTTTTTTTATTTATTTAATTAAAGGATCGCGCGCAAGATCGACCGATTTCTTACTTTTTATCCCGATTCGACAATTTACTTTTAACTCTCCAACCCGACTTTACGTGCAACTAAAAACTGACTGACTCTATTTTTCTATTTTCTATACCTCGTTACTTCTTTTGGCTACACAAATGATTAACGATGATTTCAGTTGGTAGCGCTGAAAATTTTAAAAATCGTACGATTTGCGAAACCGTTCTACAGGGTGAATGTCCTTAGATATGAAACCTTGAATTTGTCTTCTGCGACTTAGAAAAGCATGCAACAATTTTCCTTTTGTTTAATTTTTTTTAAAAAAAAATAACTACAGTTTATATTCATATCTGATGAAGGTTCTTCCTGGTTCAACGTCCTTAGATACGAAACCTTGAAATTCCTATTTTACCTATATAAATTGTTGGTACTACTAAACAGAAACAAATTATTCAATGCCACTAATTAAATCGGTTCTCAGTCCAATCAAACCCTATCTATAAGATACCTAAGACACCTATCCTAACGATGCAATACCAGGAGCACAGAAAAGATCACACACACACTTCTTTTTCCAAAAATGTGTCTGCGCATATCATAAACGCGTTTTATTACTCTAATTGCATCTTCTGTTTTGGTCTGCAATTTTCTAATTTTCTATTGTGGGTGTTGTTGCAATTTTACAAGAAGTACCACTACTCAACTTGTCTACCTCTTTTTTTTTTTTAGTACGCGTATGTATGTATGTATGTACAACCAAGTTTTATTGCTTTGTTTACAATAGAAACGCAAATGCTTTACATTGATCTTAGGCAATTTTGTTTTAAGAATAATTTCTGATTTTTTTGCAATTATGTTTGTGCATACGTACATACATACATACGCATAAACCTATTTTAAGTAAATCGTGTAATTGCAACAACAACAACAAATGAGATAACGCATATGAAAGCTTTGGATAAGCTCAAAAAGAGACTTTACGATGCATAACATTTTAGATATGCAATGTATATTCGATCATGGATCGTATGGATTCAAAATGAGAATTTTTCGAAATTCGACCTAGAGACACACGCTACAAAACTTTTTACTTTCAAGGCCTGGCGACGAAAGGAAAAAGCAAAGTGTGTTCGGTAATTATTTATTTTTTTTTTGTATCTTTAGTTTAGGTTTAGGATATTCGATTAAGGTTAAATAGCCCAACGCGGGGAACACCCACACCCTGAAAAGAGTCTCTTCTACAGATTCAGCCGGGCTAAGAAAATGCGTTCATTTAACTCAATTCAATCGAGCTATGTAAGTGGTTAATCCCGAAAATATCGCTACTATATCATAGAAAAAGGAACTTTAATATGTTATATGGCGGAAACACAAAAAAAAATAAGTACGTTGATGATTTAGCCATGAGAAATTAGTATACATAAAAAAAATTTGATGTTGCTGAAATTTCTATCAGACAAATGCAAAAAAATAAATAAATATTTTGAGCTTCTCACTGCTTCAAGTCTTTTGCATGAAACATGCCTAAAGATTTACCTTGAAGATTTTCAATTTCATAGATATTTTTACCAATAGATCTTACGATTCTACACTTGCTAAATTTTCTGCAGAATTTCGCGTTTATATTGCGTTTAAAGTCACTTAGGACAAAATTTCTTTTGTATATCTCCTGTCCAGGAGTAAATGTAATTTCTCTGGCCCGCTTATTATATTGCCTCGAGCTTTTTTCATATGCCTTATGAAGATTATTTTTAATATTTTCCCGCAACAACTGCAACTTATCAGACCTTTTATAAGTTTCAATTTCCGCGTCTTCTATGGAACTCAATTTCTTTGCAAGCTCATAGTCATATCCATGCGTGTACATATGTTGGCCAAATAAAGCGAAATACGGACTGACACCTGTTGACTCATGAATGGAGCTCCTCAGCGCGCATTCGATTTCTGATAGGAATAAATCCCAATCTCTATGGTCATTTTCTAGATATGCTCGTATGGCTGCCAACACGGATTGGTTAACACGCTCCGAAGCATTTGCTTGCGGGGCATGATACGCGTTTTTTATATGCTTAATTTTATAAGCATCAATCATGGACTGAAAATCTTTCGCTATGAATTGCTTACCATTGTCACTGTGTATTATTTCTGGTGTGCCAAATTTATGAAAAATATCGTGAACGAGAAAATCTACAACATTAGTAGTGGTTGCTTCTTTCATTGCCTTCAAAAAGATAAATTTAGAAAAATGATCGACGACTATGAATACGTATGCATGGCCTCTTTTCGATCGCGGGTATTTTCCCAAGAAATCGATATACAGCTTCTGAAAAGGCCTAACAGTAACAACTTCTGCACCCATGTTTGGTCTCAAAATACAATTTTCAGATTTTGTTTCTTTACACGTACTACATTCTCGCACATAATTCCTGACTTGAATGGTCATTCGTGGCCAAAAGAAAAATTTTCGCAGCCTATAAAGTGTTTTTGTTGCGCCACCATGGGCTGCAGTTTTTGAGTCGTGGGCTCGGGCTATCAAACTGGAGGTTATACCTTCAGGGACCCATAATTTCCACTGGTTCTCATCAACTTCATCTAAATTTTTTTCCACACGCTTATAAACTTTCCCGTCGCTAACTTTCAGATCAGGAAGTCTGTCTTGATTTTTTTGAACAGTTTCTATCAGCTGCAAATAATCTGGTGAGTTAAACTCAGTGGTTTCAAACTCGAAAAAATTTTCAGATTCAGAATTTTCTACGTCGATGGATTCTATGGCACGTGACAACGCGTCTGCAACGATATTTTCGCTGCCCTTTCTATGCTCGATATTAAAGCTAAACCTTTGCAGTTCTAGGGACCAACGTGCGAGACGACCACTCAAATCACGAAGATTCATCAACCATTTCAGGCTGGCATGGTCGGTTATCACCGTGAACTGCATCAGTTCAACATATGGCCTATATCTTTTAACCGCGAGCACTGCAGCAAGGCATTCTTTTTCTGTTGTGCTATAATTTCTTTGCGCCTCGTTTAATTTTTGAGAATAGAAAGCGATGGGCCTATCGTTTTTCTCATCATCTACCTGAAATAAGACAGCTCCAACACCAAGTTGAGAAGCATCGCATTGAATAAAAAACCTACGTTTAAAATCAGGATGGGCTAAGACCGGTGCGGTTGTTAACGCATCTTTTAGTGCCTGAAATGCTTCAATAGCTGACTCAGTCATCTGAAATTTAGTGCCTTTTTTCTTTAATGTTTCTGTCAGTGGAGCTGCTGTGATGGCAAAGTTTTTGATAAACCGCCTATACCACCCAGCGGTACCTATAAATCGTCGAACATCTTTTGGTGTTTTAGGAATCGGTATTTTCGAAATAGCCACGACCTTATCAGGATCTGTTCGTAACACGCCACCACCTATGACAAAGCCTAAATATTTGAGCTCTCTAAAACAGAATTTTGACTTTTTAAGCCCAATCGTTAGATTGGCTTTACTGAGGCATTCAGCTACATCTTTCAGTATTTTTATATGTGTAGGAAAATCTTTCGAAATTATGAGCAAATCGTCTAGATATACGTATACGTTCCCTTTTAAGCGTTGCGGAATTATTTTGTCCATTACCCGGCACAACCTCTGAGCCGCGTTGCATAAACCGAATGGCATTACAACAAAATGATACAGAGGCCGGCCTGGTATGGTAAACGCCGTACACTCTTTACTTTTCTCGTCTAACTCGATTTGCCAAAAGGCATATTTCAAATCTACACTGCTAATAAAAACTGTTTCATCTATTCTACTCAATATTCCCTCTATATTTTGGATGGGATACGCGTCTTTTACTGTGCGCTCGTTTAATTTGCGCGCATCTAAACAGAATCTGTTCTTGTCCGGCTTTCTCACAAGGGTAGTACGATGACTCCAAGGACTTTGACTTTCTTCAATCACGCCTAATTGAAGCATAGTATCGACTTCAGCATATAATAGCTCTTGCACAGCTGGAGATACAGGATAATACCTATCTTTTACGGGCTCTGCACCTTCAATCAAAGTGATCGTATGTTTTTCTACATGCGTCCTTCCTAGTCCGTTATATTCGTATGTCTTAAATCCTTTTTTAACTTCTTCTAATTTTTGCATTTGCTCATGCGTAAGGTCATGTTGTGCATGGTTCTGTTTTCTGTCTTCTGCCTCTGATTTTTCCAACAAAACTTCAGCCACTCCTACTACATCAGGCGCGAGTTCAAATTTTCGCCAGAAATCTATACCCAGATAGATTTCCTGGTCTAAATCTGGACAAACGAAAAATGTAATATCATGGGTGATATTTTGGTACCGAATTGGTAGTACAACTTTTCCTAAAATCAAGTGAGCGCTTCCGCTTGCGGTTCGTACACGTGAATAATATCTGTCAGGGACTATATTTAAACTTTCTAGTAATTCTCGGCTGCCACGACCAAGGATACTTATCGAGGCTCCAGTATCTAAGAGACCTTTCAATGCCTGACCATAAATTTCGACGTTAGCGTACACTCGTGGATCGGAACTAAATATTGACTTAATAGAATTTACAACATGTTGTCGCATTTGTCGACGCCTTTTATAATTTTCCCTCGCCTTCTGAATTTTTTTCGATATCATCCTCATACCACCTAATTGTTTCTCTTCAAAAATTTTCTCGCGTATCTCATAATAATTTCTTATCCTATCTTTAATTGGCCTTATAACTTTAAGATGCTTATTGCTCTGATTTTCCTTATTTACCTTATTAAAATTACTAACCAAAATTTTATTGTATTTTTCAGGACACTGAATTTTTTCAGCAGTTACATTTTTGGTGCATTCTCTTTGGTGGGCATCTGGGTGTGTCGTGACTCGCCCGCCTTCATCACGCCCATTTTCGAGTTTCCCCCGTTACAATTTGGACAATTTGGTTTTATTACCGCATTCATACCACATTTGTAACAAAATATTTTTCGCGGCGCTGCACAATCCTTGTAGGTATGCCCTGGCGCATTGCAGTTCCAACATTCTAATGTTCGTTCCTTATAAACGGCATTTATATGTTCCATATCCTCAGTATCAAAATTATGCGATTCGTCCTCATAATGAACTTCGCTTATTTGAGCCTTCGATTGATATCTCGGCTGGGCTTGCTGGGGTTGAAAATTTCTACCTTCCTGTCTTAAAAATGTCGCCTCTGCCTCATGACATTCCCGCCGCAAATCTTCAATACTATAGGCCGCTGTTGAAAATACAATACTGGCTAAAGTTCTACGCAAATTTCTCTTAAGAATCTTAATCATATCGTGATCTGAAATTGGAGTTTTAAGACGCGATCTAAGCTTTTGCATCTCATGAAAATATTTATCAATCGATTCACCTATGGTTTGTTTTCTTTCGACAAGTTCGCGCATTAACTCGAAATCACTGCTATAGCCTTGAAATTGTTTTGTTAAAGCAGATTTTAATGTTGGCCAATTCGGAAAATTATTTTCTTTGACAAATTGCCAGTACCAGTCTCTCACTTGGCCACTAACAAGTCTATGAAAATCCCTTAAGACTTCGTTCCAGTCTACTTTATATCGATCCTGCAAATACTCGATTCTAAAAATAAAGTCTTCAACAGTCATTTTATTTCGATCTCCATCGAAGACCACATCCCATTTGTCCACGTGCACCCTATAACTATAAAAACGGTAATCATTTGCGCCACTATTAGGATTTGACTGTTGGTATTGAGCATTCTGATTTTGATTTTGCGAAATATTGTTAGCATTGCGACTATCGCTAAACTGCAAGGGTTCGCTTGTTGCATTTCTGGCTTGACTATAAGGATCAGGCATAAAACTAGTTCTAGCATGGTTATGGTTATGGGTTGAAAAATTAATTCCCGTCTGATTTGACTGTTGCCGCTGTAAATTAATATTAAGATGGTTATTTGAACTACAGTGAGCGCCATCGCTTAGTCCCATAACGCTTACATCATTTTCTTTCCGCTTAGCACCGTTGGAAATATTCAGACCAGAGTTATGATTCTCATTAATTGTATTAGTGTTGGATGGAGCGGTTTTTTCAGCATAGGAATGACGAGGTATCGCGCCATTTCCGCCCGACTGATTCCGAGAATTGTGGGACTCTTGTAAAGGCCTAATTAAATCGTTTATATCTTTCATAAAGCTAACAAATTCTTGCTTCATAGTTTCCATCAAAAAACTATTCTGCGAGGCCCGAAAACTTTCATGTGCCTGTGCTATTGCATTATTCACAGCGGACATGATTTCACTTGGCAAAACATTATTTTGTGACCCATTGTTACTATTTTGTAATGGTATATTTGAAGCCTCTTCCGCACCTATTTGAACTATATTCTGAGTGCTTTGTGTTCTTGGGGGAGGTCGAGAAAAATCAGGGAATGAGTTTCGATAGTTTAACTGTTCCATAATATGTCTATTTCCTAAATTTTCATTGGCAGATTCACGTCTATTATCCTCGGTTATTTCAAGACTTCTCAAATTCTCGACATTCTGTGCCGCCTGGGCTGCATCTCGGCGTTGAATGGACTTAGACAAATCTCTAACAGTGGGATCCGAAAAAATAGACCCTGAAGGAGGTGTACGTTGTAAAGGCATGGCTGCGTCAACAAATTCAAAATTATTATTTTGGTTCCGGTTGGAGTCAAATTGTAAATTTCTTCTAATTTGCAAATTTCTCCTTTCCTTTTCAGCGCTATCCAGCATCATGAAGAAAAATTCACGCAAAAAAAAATATTTCTCTATTACCACAAAATTAGATATATAAATTCACTATAAACTTGAATAACTTTCCGTATGGGGGTACTTGAGTAAAATTTTGAAAGGGCAAACAAAAATTGATGACGTCATAAATATCGCTATAAATACAAAAAAAATATTGGCTTTTGTGATCGATCAGTCTTCAAATTTCTAAAATACAATTTTCACGGATGGACAAACTTGTTTTTCCTAATGCATCGCAGCTCTCGACTTTCCGACTCTGGGCCACTAGTATCAAACAAGTAGATTTGAATTTAATTTTTATTATTTCTCACCAAAATTATTTTAAAGGAAAAAAATTTTGTATTAATTTTCTATTGTGTGTGTGAAAATCTTTTAGCTTTTCCCATGCTTTTGGTCTACCACGGTGCAACTGATATATTGAATTCAAAACCAATTTCAGGTCACCGTTACCAAAACAAACGGGCTTTGCCACTAAATCTTCAGAGACACTCAACCAAAAATTAAAAAAAAAAATTTATATCAAAACTACAAAAATTTTATTTTAATTTCACATTATGGTTTATTCACAGCTTTAATGCATACAGTGCAATTAGCCTAGTAGATTTTTCCACTGCTAAGTCACTGAAGCCAAAACAAATGAAATCCACCATAATGACAAAAAAAAGTTTTTTAAAGAAAAGCTACGACCGTGATATTTATTTAAATTTTGGATCATCGGATGCAATTGGCTTAGTAGATACGATTCCATTGCCAAGTCACCGAAATCCAAACTTAAAACTTTAAAATTCACACAAAAAAACCAAAATTTTAAAATGAAAAAATCTAATTTCCGATATTCATTTTTCTCACGCTGCATACGGGTTCCAGATATCACTAACCCGTTTCTTAAAATTCACAAAAAGATTGGGCGCCATTATTGTTACCTACCCTATTTCATCGTGCCGGATGCGTCTTCCGGCTAGCTAGCTCGTTCAGGCCAGTGTATGGTTCATCCCAACGCATCCAGTCGAGGGAGCACAATAAACCTGTCTTTCGACAAGTAATCAACAGCGTAAAAAAAAAAATGACTTCAAAACTAAGCCATAAACCGTATGGCAAAAAAAAAACTGATATCTAAGAAAAGAAATATTTGGCCTAGCTTGACTGCCCCGATCACTTTGGCCAATTGAGTCTGGTGTTGCGACTCGATAGCTTCCCTACCCAACCGTAGTAATTATATTTTTAAACGTAATTACCCCTATAACAAAAATCTACGATTTTTTTTCTTTTTTTTTTTATTATCACTATGATGTCATTTTACCCTTCAAAATCCCAAGTCACCCCCTATTATGCGCTCAGCAAGCCATAATAATTTTCAAAAAAAAAACTTCAAAAAGAAAACATAAACCGAACAAAAGAAATATCGAGAAATCTATTTCAGCGCCACCATAAAAACCTGAAATCTTCCAATAGTAACCAAAAGAAGAACAAGCTATAATTTTCAGCTTTGCTGTACATAAACATTAAGTTTTATTATATGAATGATTGAACAAAAAAAAAATAAACAATTTTTATACTTTCTTTTTACATCGAATGTTTTTTTTCCTAACAAGCGAAAAATTTAAATTAAATTTTAACAAAATTTAATTTTTGTTATGATTAACAAAAAAAAATGTCCTTAATTTTTAAGAAAAAAACTATGTCATAATAATCAAGAATTAAACAGAACGACAAAATTCAAACAAAAAAACTGAAAAACCTCTTATCTAAATCTTAAATATAACGAAATATTAAAGTTAAATCTTTGTAGTTTTTCTACAATTAACTAACGCAACGAAAATTAACCTATACTATCTTATGGAATCTCTTTTTTCTTCGGGCGTCCATGCCTCGTCTACGTTTGGATTATTTTTTTTAAAAATTTTATATTTTCTAAAAGAAAATTTCAGATTCAATACCTGCCTACCTCGAACGAGCTCATTAGAGGGGTGAATTTAAATAGGTAAAAAAAATCACGATTAAGATTTATGACCCCAAAGGATAATAAAAGTTTTACATAAGTTCACCTACAAAAAAAATCACTAACACTATTATCCTAATTCCTTTTTTTTTTTTTTTTTATATCACAAAAAAAAATATTCTCTTATTTTTTTTTTTAATTTTAATTCTAATAGATATTTTTTTTTTAAATAAACATATTTTCAAAATTAATAAATATTATTTCCAAATATAAATAAGAAACTTAGCTGGAGCCGCAATTTTGCTTGATATCCTTCGGCTTCTTATACTCCTTCTTCAGCAATCGTCCATCGATGAAAAGCAGCACCATAACTTTTCTTCCTCGGATGATTTTTAAAATTTTTGTACCAAATGGTATCTTTTGCTTGAGCACTTTAGTTTTTTAAAGGACAATAATTATCTTAAATTCCTTTATATATTTATTTTTTTCGTTTTTAAGGACAATATCACAACTTTTTTTTCTTTTGTTTTACAGGACACTATAACTTTTTGAACATCCTTTCGTCCTTTCTTTTTGCACTACCGGGTTGGCACTTTTATTTAAAATTATTATTTTTGTTTGTTACTTAACGAAATACGAACTTTATTGGAAAAATTTTCGAATTCGCGATTCGTTATATCGTTTCACGTATTTCACGTTTTTAATTTTTTATAAAAACTTTAAAAATCGTGGACTTTTTTTTTGTTCTTTCGCGTATCCTTTTATTTTCATTAATTTATTTGAAGGATCGCACACAGGACACGAATCGCTCGAAATTTAACTTTTTTAATAAAAACAAACTGGACGACTTTGATTTAAAGTTTTAATTTTTGTACGTCCTTTGGACAATAATAATTGTTTTACCGCGTATCCTTTTTTTTTATTTATTTAATTAAAGGATCGCGCGCAAGATCGACCGATTTCTTACTTTTTATCCCGATTCGACAATTTACTTTTAACTCTCCAACCCGACTTTACGTGCAACTAAAAACTGACTGACTCTATTTTTCTATTTTCTATACCTCGTTACTTCTTTTGGCTACACAAATGATTAACGATGATTTCAGTTGGTAGCGCTGAAAATTTTAAAAATCGTACGATTTGCGAAACCGTTCTACAGGGTGAATGTCCTTAGATATGAAACCTTGAATTTGTCTTCTGCGACTTAGAAAAGCATGCAACAATTTTCCTTTTGTTTAATTTTTTTTAAAAAAAAATAACTACAGTTTATATTCATATCTGATGAAGGTTCTTCCTGGTTCAACGTCCTTAGATACGAAACCTTGAAATTCCTATTTTACCTATATAAATTGTTGGTACTACTAAACAGAAACAAATTATTCAATGCCACTAATTAAATCGGTTCTCAGTCCAATCAAACCCTATCTATAAGATACCTAAGACACCTATCCTAACGATGCAATACCAGGAGCACAGAAAAGATCACACACACACTTCTTTTTCCAAAAATGTGTCTGCGCATATCATAAACGCGTTTTATTACTCTAATTGCATCTTCTGTTTTGGTCTGCAATTTTCTAATTTTCTATTGTGGGTGTTGTTGCAATTTTACAAGAAGTACCACTACTCAACTTGTCTACCTCTTTTTTTTTTTTAGTACGCGTATGTATGTATGTATGTACAACCAAGTTTTATTGCTTTGTTTACAATAGAAACGCAAATGCTTTACATTGATCTTAGGCAATTTTGTTTTAAGAATAATTTCTGATTTTTTTGCAATTATGTTTGTGCATACGTACATACATACATACGCATAAACCTATTTTAAGTAAATCGTGTAATTGCAACAACAACAACAAATGAGATAACGCATATGAAAGCTTTGGATAAGCTCAAAAAGAGACTTTACGATGCATAACATTTTAGATATGCAATGTATATTCGATCATGGATCGTATGGATTCAAAATGAGAATTTTTCGAAATTCGACCTAGAGACACACGCTACAAGTATTTTTGCGATTTCCAGCTCATCTTCCTCAAGCTAATTTCTGCAAGTCTCCCCTTCCCTCAAAATTACTCTATTTTTTTTCGAAAATATGAAACTTAATTGTACTGCAATGTTTAAATATAAATAGCACACTTTACAATTTTACGCCAAAAAAAGGCACATTTTCAGAATCGTATCATTTTTGATAAATGGACAATATAAATAGCACAGTTTGCAATTTTTCGACAAAAAAAAAACAAATTTTAAGAATTGTATGTATTATAAATATCAGCGAATAGTTGCACAGTAGCACAAATAAATATTTCTATACCACATTTTGTGATCTTGTATTGAGGATCGATTTGGACAGTATAAATAGCACACTCTCTTAAATTTTTTAACAAAAAATTACTAAAAATTGGTTGTAATGAAGATATCAATTTGAAAACTTGTATTTACCATTTCAGTGGTAACTGAATACTACTGTCAAAAAATGTGAGTGATTAAAAAAGATAACATACATTTTTTTTCATGATTTCAGTGCAAATGTTCATTATAACACTTCAGTCATTGTAAAAAAAAGTAGCCTTTGGGCAAAATATGGGCATAATTTTATTTTTTAAGTCTATTCTATGAGTATGCATGCTCATACTGTATGCTTTGTCATAGCCTAACCACGCCCAACTTGTAAGTTATAGTCTATGAAAAATTCAAGATTTTGAAATTTGTCTTACCTTTTAGCTGATTATAAAATAATTTGATTACAATACTTAAGTGCAAATGTAAGGGTTGTGTATAGCAAAAATTTTTAGTGAAAGTATTGACCTTTAATGCAAAAAACTTTTTGCCAAAAAACAAACGCGCACAACTTCAATTTGATCGCTCAAAGATTTGTTATCGATGCAAGCTTGAAAATTTGTTTTTGCATGCTGTTCAATAGTACGTGTTTGATAGCTGTTATCATGCCAATGACATTTATTTTATTCTTTTTTATGCTTATTTTCGTGACAATTGGAGTATTTTCTAACAAATTACAAAATATGATCGATTTTGAAGCACATTGTTTTTTCCATTTTGACGTCCTAGATTGGCAAAATCTCACACTGTGCGACGTCCAGTAATACGAATGCTCCGTATTACGAATGTCCAATAATACGAATGCAATATTTCTTCCACATGTGATTCCATAATAGGAACAGCGGTAAATTTTACGGTTCGATTATACGAATGAGATTTTTTTCTTAGTAGGCTTTGCTTTTTTGCTAAGTTTTAAATGCTTAGATTCCATAAAAGGAAACACATGAGACTTTTTTCAGAATTTTTAGAACGTTCTGAAATGCTTTTTTCTTAATGTTTGGACTGAGAAAAATTTTTGGAAAATTATAAAATGTTTCGAAAAATCTGAAAAATATGAGTTTTTTAAAAGCAGTTTACAAAAAACACCAATTTCGGGACCCTGCTTTATGACGAGAAATAACACCAGAGCAAAATCCTTGCATGCTTATAACGTTAGGCATCGGTAATACAACAATGCCGAATTTTAGCCAAATCGGTCACATCATGCTTTTTTAACTGTTGCAATTGGCGTATTTTACTTAAAATTTCTTCTTTTAGTGGAAAAATTTTGAGTTTTTTTTTTTTTTTTTTGTGTTATGTAAAGCTCAAATTCCATATTTTTTTCCATAAAATATTTTTTATCAAAATATTGTGTTTTCCGTTTCTCTACTATATTCCTCAGAAGCAAAATTCATAAATTTCCTATTTTTCATACAATTTTTTTCGTAAACTGATGTTTTCTCTCAAATAAAATATTTGAGTTATTGAGTTTTATCTCTTAACCGACGATATGCCTCAATATAAAAGAAAACAGGTCTAAAATTTCGTTGCGATAATACGAATTTTTCGATTTTACGAAAAAGCCTGACATTATATAATTCGTATTATTGGACGTCGACTATCGATATTATAATAAATATTGGTGATGACTGAACGATAAAAATTACACATTGTTATTTAACGACAAAAATAAAATATTGTTAAAATATCAGTGACAATAAAATTAACAAACTTTGCAATTTTAAGACAAAAAATTGCCTATTTTAAGAATTTTAACTATTATCAATGTAATATTAACGATGAGTGGACGATATAAATAGCAGACTTTGCAATTTTACGACAAAAAAATTCACATTTTAAAAATTGTAGGCAAGTAGATTAATAGCACACTTTGCAATTTTACAACAAAAAAAGTGCACATTTCGGAACTTTAAGTGATATAACATAATGTTGGTACTTTTTGGAAAGCATTAGTACTTTTTTTTGCTATTTGGTACAAAATAGAAAAGCTCATTTATCATCCCCAGTACAACGACAATTGTGAAACGAAAAGAAAACAAAAAACACAAAGTCTGTGTCAGTCAGAATTTTGTCTTTCTCTTTGTGCTATATCCTCTTTTCAACTCTGTGTGACCGCGTATTTTGTCATAGTTAACATTGAAAAATTTGTATATAATTTTACCTGGCTTAATAGCAAAATATTAAAAGAATTTTAACTTTGTGCAGATTTACACACAAATACCTTTCTAGTGGTGTATAATTCAAAGACGTGCTCCATTTCTAACATATTAAACAAAGTAGGACAAATTCTGTCTTGCGTATTAATATAGTATATAGAAATTTCATTTGACGAGTAAATGTACTTCGTGATTCGTAATAACGTCTTTGATGAGGTGCTTGCTTATAAACTGCATGCCACTTCAAACTATTTTTCAAATCACGTGTCAAGTGGTTCTGTGGTGTGAGCTTACTGTTCTGTGTTTTTGAGTAAAAACAACAACATTACAAACAAGGCAAAATGCATAGGTAAAAAAACCAAAAAATTGTTGGTTTTCGATACGTTTCACCCATAACCATATGGGATCTTCAATCGAATTCACCTAATTTTTTTAATGTTTTCTGTAAGTTCAATAAGTTATTTTCGGTCTTTTTAAAGTTTTTATAGGAAAGATATGTTTAAATTTGCTTAAAATGGAACCATTTTCTGTATCAATAGATATTTTTGCTAAGCAAAAAAATGTGCTGAATTTTTTTATTTTCTATATATAAATTTGCAACACATTATTTTTTTGAAAAAAAAAACAAACTCCCACACTTAGCTCATGTGTAATTCCTTTTATCTCGCATGACGCAAAGAGCAATTGGAATGACCAAACAAGAACTCTATAACATTTTAAGAAAACGAAATAGATTGCAAAAGACGCAAAAGGTGTATCCTTCCGTATTTCACTGGAAATGCGGATGTTGCAATCTATTTCTTTTATTTTTCTTGTGTTTATTGTTATGTCATTGTTGGATTGTTTTTTTACAAAACCCACAATGATAGGATAATGTACGGGATAATGGTGCAAATTGTGTTTGGAACTAACAATCGTTTTTCTAAGACACACAAAGTGACTTGGATTTGTGGGGCGCGTTTGTTTTACGTACGGAAAATTTGTATTGAAAATCTACACCAGTTTCAATTCTTTTATATAAAATTCTTTTAATTTTTCGTTCAACTCAAATTGCTTGGCATAATTGGTCGGCTTCTGACCCAGTCTTCTGCATTTACAAAGATAAACAAATGACCCATGGTAAAGGTGAGCAGCCAACTTAAAAATGTCCTATATTACACTCCGGAAGTTGACCTTTGTTTGCATAGCAATCTTTTCATTTCGTTACTGTTATTTAACATTGTTGTCATATAGGGCTGGTTTTTTATTTTTTTCTTTAAGGATGCGCGTGAGAAAATGCTGATTTTATTTGGGTTGCCGTATCCCAACTTCCAAATTCTAGTTCTTGTGAGTTTTTTTGAAATAAAGCAAATTTTTTGTCAATTGAATTTTGCAGTTTGCAATATTTGTTTAAAGGCTTAGCTTGTGTTTCCATTTTTCCTATGTACTTTTATCCTTTTTGTATTCTTTGCTCATGTAAACATGTGTAATTACTTGGAATTTCAATTTATTTGTCATTTGATTTGAGAAATCTTTTGTAATGCAAACAAATTTTATGAACTCTTTTGATTGTTTTTGTTTTGTGACTATTTTCTTGCAGTTAGCAGTTTTGGAAACATCACAATTTTGAATTTGAAGCAGAATATTTTGAATCTGCTATCGCCAGACTCAATGGAAAATATTGCTGCATTGATGCAAAATTATGTCGCATAAATTCAAAAATCAAATTGCAAAGGACTATAGTGAGTTAAGCGAAATATCTCATGCGATTCTATGAAAACAGAAGGTAACCAGAACTTTCGTCAAATGCTGCGGTTTGACATTAAGCGAAATAAACGAAGCTACATATATAACATACACATGTGGCGTGGATGCAAAAACAATGTTCACATACATCAGTGATTTGCATTCCATAGCTCAATTGAGATCTCAATTTTCTATCTATCTCTGTCTATCTTTTTCTATCTTCCATCTATCTTTTCTCAAACATAAACTCTCTCTCTTAAATTTGCCGGCCACCGACATACATTGAAAAATGTAATAAAAAGAAATTACGCGAAATTACGCGTGCGATTTTGTCGATATTATATTTTAATTATACATGGTCTAAAGAGTCAAAGTACGTATGTACTTAGTTTTTGGCGGAATCGGGGAACGCCTAAAACGAAAAACTATTATGTTTCTGGTCTTTTGAGCAACCTTCAAATGACATCTATTTTAACTTTTTTACGACGTAAATTTTTTTTATGAATGTTGGACAAAAAAATGATTGTGGACGGCCGATTCAAAATACTTTAACTTTTTTGGGACACTCTAATGTGTATGTCTATCCATTAATGGCTCGGAAACTATCCGACCGATTTTGATAAAATTTTTACGGTTTGTTAACATCGATAAGGGAAAGGTGTGAAAAATGGGCGATGCCACGCCTCCAAAACACATAATTCCTCATGCCTTGGAAACTATTTGACGCAGATAAATGAGATTTATTATTGATATAAAAGGCAGTGGAACAAATTACATCAACTGGAAACATGGGCGATGCCACGCCTTTAAAAAACAAAATTTGTCATGTATCGGAAACTATTTGACACAGATGAATGAGATTTTATATTGATAAAAAAGACACCGGAACAATTGACATCTATGCCCCTTAAAAACGAAATTAAGCATATCTCTGAAATCATTAGACGCACTGTACAAACTTTAATCAGCGAAAAGAAGAATTCAATTTAGTATTGTCACCCTTGAGCTTATCAACTACAATTGGCTTTGGCCGGACTTTTGCTATGAAAATCTTGTTACTTTCTATGTCCAGAATTGTGTTAAAATAAATGATATTCTAGAACTTACAGGCTCATCAATAGCTTTGTTCTGAACATGATTACAAACAGTGAATTCGAATTGAATTTCGTTGTCTAGAAATCAAGTACATTTTAGTACTCTGCAGTTTCTGATCTATAGGCATACACGGTGTGCCTTAACCCGTTCTAAATCGGACGTCGTAGCACATCAAATTTTTTCCAGATTCTGTTTACTTATCGTTCAAATAATGTATAAAAAAATTTTCACTCGTGACTCTTCGACTAAATTTTGAGATAATCGCTTTTCCAATTGGGACATTTTCCCATACAAAAAGAAAAAAAAATTTTTTTTAACTACATTAAACAAAAATTAAAATAATCACAATCGCTCACATGTACCGATCATGTTAATAATGTGGTCAGTAAAATATATTATATACTACGCAATTTAAGAAAGTCGGCAGAGTTCACTCCCATTGAAACTAAAAAAAAACTCGTGATTCAGCTGATCGTCCCAGTTATAGCCTATTCAGATTTAGTGTACAGTAAGCTCGACTCAAGCTCACAATTAAAGCTGCAGATTGCTTTTAATCACGCGACACGCTATGTCTATGGCTTACGGAAATATGACCATGTGTCAGAGTTTAAAAAAAGAATTTTAGGATGTGACATAATTACATACCTGAGTTTCAGAAACTGCGTCTTTATGTATAAGCTGATACACACAAAAACGCCAGGATATTTGTATGACAAACTTAATTTTAGCCGATCTCAAAGAAGTCAAATGCTTGTTCTGCCAAGATTTAACTATCTTAACTCCACACGCTTATTTTTCATTAATGCCGTCAGGCTTTGGAATTCTCTGCCATGTCATTGTAAGACTATTATTGGTATCAGAAAATTTAGACAATCTATATTTCAGTTCCTTGCTCAATAACGCCGCAAACAAATCACTTTCCTTCCTTTTTCACTTCTTCTATTTCCGCCTGTCTTTTAGATTAAAAAAAAAAAAAAAAAAAAAAAAATAAAAAAAAAAAAAAAAATAGTATAAGTATTTATTTATTTTTATATATTTTGTATTTATAATTTAATTATAGTCCATTTGTACTTTCTCTAAGTTATTGAACTTTGTATTTTAAAAGAATTTAATTCTTATAATACGTATGTTTTTTAAGCCAATAAATTGAAATTGAAATTGATGTGTTTTGCGATGTGTTTTGCGAATCCAACCTCAGAATCGCTCTATCGTGTATAGTTTATGAGATATTGTATCCTAAAGACCAACAAAAATTCGTTTTTTGCCATTTTTGAAGCTATATAACTATGTAACAAATCGTTTATTCGTCAAATATGGCTTAGATACTTGAAAGCCTTAATCTTTTCCTTTAAAACCTAATTTTAATTATATTTATATCTCCATGCTTCTAAGAGATATCGTGGACCGAAATATTGTCAAAACGGGTTTTTTGCACTTTTGTGTCTTTTTAGTTTAGGATATCTTTGAGGGAAAAAAAAGATATCAACATAATTTAAATTAGGTTTTAAAGGCAAAGATTAGAACTTTAAAGTTGCTTACCAGATTTAACGAAACTAAAATTTCTTTCACATTTTAAACATGTTCAACGAACCGACTACTTCTAAATTCAGCCGTTTGACACCCCGAGTGTTGTTGTTACGTGTATGGCATACGGCTGAATTTTGAAATGGTCGGTTCGTTGAACATGTTTAAAATGTGAAAGAAATTTTAATTTCGTTAAATCTGGTAAGCAACTTGAAAGTTCTAATCTTTGCCTTTAAAACCTAATTTAAATTATGTTGATATCTTTTTTTTTCCTCAAAGATATCCTAACCTAAAAAGACACAAAATTGCAAAAAACCCGCTTTGACAATATTTCGGTCTACGATATCTCTTAGAAGCATGAAGATATAAATATAATTTAAATTAGGCTTTAAAGGAAAAGGTTTGGACTTTCAAGTGTCTAAGCCACATTTGACGAATAAATGATATGTTACATAGTTATATAGCTTAAAAAAATGGCAGAAAACGACTTTTTTTGGTCTTTAGGTTACAATATCTCATAAACTATACACGATACAGCAATTCTGAGGTTGGATTCGCGTTTAGCATTGCAAAACACATTGATTGTGATTATTTTAATTTTTGTTTAATGTAGTTAAAAAATTTTTTTTTTGTATGTGAAATTGCCCCAATTGGAAAAGCGATTATCTCAAAATTTAGTCGAGGAGTCACGAGTGAAAATTTTTTTATACATCAGTTGAACGATAAGTAAACACAATCTGGAAAAAAATTTAATGTGCTACGACATCCGATTTAGAACGGGTTAAGGCACACCGTGCATATTGATGTATTGCTAAATTCTACAAACTAAAAGTAAACTTTAGTAAAGTTTTAAATATCCTAAGTAAACGAACATAGTATTAAATCATTTCAAAATGGCGCCGTTCGATATTTTTATGGGAATTAAAAAATATTAAACTTAAAAAAGAATGCACTTCTAAATGCATTTATCAAACGTTTAATGGGAACAAATATATTTCCCACCATATTAATTGCATTTTAAATGCATTACTCTTCACATTACATTGGTAAGGTTATGGAAAAATCAATCTTTAGAAAAAACTGAAAAGGTGAAAAAATTGAGGACGTGTTAAAGCGTAGAAAATACGTCTATTACGGACTGACACTTATACCACTCAGTACTCATAATTCATAAATCATGGTTGCTTAATTAATAAAAAGGCCACTCAATGCCACAAATGATTAAAATCAATAAAAACAAAGAAAAGGCCATGTAAAATTCAATGTAAACGACGTTGTAAATTTCTGATCATGTGAAAATTTTTGCATATTAAAATATTGGCATGAAGATGTGGAAAAAAAGGATGTCAAACCACAAAAAAAAAAAAAACAAAATCAAAGTCGACAGGAAATCAAAAATTTCTCGCGCCATTAAAGGTACTCATATATCATTACGTACGTACAGACCGAAATGAGCACGTGAAGAGGCCCACTCAACTAAATGACGTCAATTCAAATCACAGTCGTCGTTGCCGTCGTCAACAATTAAAGGGGTGAATATGAATGGCAATATATAAAGGGTTTTTTTTTTTTTTTAATTAAAAAAAATATGATTTGAAAATTTAAAAAAGTGGCATAAAGAGAACTTCTTTAGAAAGCGGACCAAGAAATTGTGACGCATTGAACACGATTTTATGAAAACAATACACAGCATTAAACTACCACTTGAAGATTTTATTTTTATATTTTCTTAATATGTCTAAAGGACTTTCATTTAAAGGAGCCCAAAAACAAAAAACAGTTTTACATGGTAAAAAGTTTTTTGTTTTTCGGAAAATTTTACGCAATAACGAGGCAGATAAAGTGCAAAAAAACTGGAGAGAAAAATTTGGAAAGAGATCTTGATAACTACTTATGATCAAAAGTTTTTCCCTATCAGGTCTGTGATCCGAGTTATCCTTGCTTTAAAGTGGAAAAAGCTATATTTTTAGGCATATGGTACATACCCAGGTAGAGTAGAGTAATTCCTTTTTAACAACGGCATCGGATATCGGATATCAATAAACCTCTTCTTTTAGCTTTTTCAATTGGATCAATATTTTTCGAGATATACTCCACTGAAGTGAAGGTATATCTTAACTTCATACAATTTAAATTTAGTCCTTTTCATGGCGATACCTTAACTTCCATCGATTTCATGTATCTTGGAAAGTAATGTTCCAATTGAATAATTTAAAAGTTGTTTTAATACGGAAGATAAGGAATATTCGATGAACTGCACCACTTCCTGGGCGTGCGCCATATATCTGAAGAAAACATTTTCTTCATTGATTTTCATGTTCAGACCATTTTTGGAAAAGTATAGAATCAAGCTATAAGCACAAAACAAGTGTTTTTTATTTGAGAAAAAGTACTACTTGGAATACTACTTGGAATACTATTTTAGTACTAACCCAGTGTGCCAGACGGTTCTTATCTCCGCTTTTTTACCCGTTACGGATCCGTTACTGATCCGTTTGCGGGAGAAATTCCAAAAAAAAAAAACGATTCGAAACGGATAAGCGGAGACACACTGGGTACCCAATGTGCACAAAAACGGATGAAGATCCGTTTCGAACCCGTTACGAGTTCCTAAAGGGATAAAAAACATAATCCACGGTAACGGATCCATTTCGAAACCGAAACGTACATCAAAAACGAATTCAAAACGGATTTGCTCTTGATAATGTTAATGCTATGTTTAAATAAAAAAAAGCATTTTGAAGCACATTTTAGCGATTAAAAAAAATAAATAAAAAGAAAAAAATTATCGATCCGCCTATGGTAGGATTCGAGCCCGGGTAATCCCTCAGTACGGACTCGTTTCGAATCCGAAATCTATGTAAAAACGAATTCAAAACGGATTTGCTTTTAAAAATGTTAAAGCTGTATATTTACCCAATGTACACAAAAACGGATGAGGATCCGTTTCGAACCAGTTACGAGTTGATAAAGGTATAAAAAACGTAATCCGCGGTAACAGATCCATTTCGAACCCGTAACGTACATCAACAACGAATTCAAAACGCTGTGTTTAAATAAAAAAAAATAAAAAAAATTGTGTAGCGCTTATTAGCGATTAAAAAAAAATAAATAAAAAGGAGAAAGTAATCGATCCGCCTATAGTAGAATTCAAACCCGGGTAATTCAGCAGTGCGGGCCCGTTTCGAATCCGAAACATATGTAAAAACGAATTCAAAACGGATTTGCTTTTAAATATATTAATGTTGTATATTTACAAAAAAAAACCGTTTTGATGCGCTTATTACCAATTAACAAAAAAATTAAAAACAAAAATAGGAAGAAAAATAAAGGGTAAAAATCCACCTGTGGTAGGATTCGAACCTAGGTAAATCCGTTTCGAATCCGTAAATACTTCAAATACGAACTCAAAACGGATTTGATTTGTTTTTTTTTATCTTTTTATTTTATTGCGTATGATTTTTTGTAAACTTTTCAAACTCTTTTTGAAGAAATGTTTTTGATTCCAAATTTGAGTATATAATATTTTTTATCAAAAGAAGGGAAGAGGAAGAACACAGGATACTTATAAAAAAACAACAGAAATTTGTTTAACGTAACGTACATCAAAATTGCATTCTCATAGGTTTGGCCTGAAACGAAACTATATACTAGATTTGAGCGATATCCGAGAGGACTAACCCAATTCTTGTTTCAAAATGCACCTAATAATTTTAACTGTGTAGCATAAAAACTCAAGTTCTGTTTTTGCATTTTGCGCGACTTTTGTGTAATTGACGAAGCCAATTTTAGGGGTTGCACAACTTAGCAATGCAAAAGTACTTAGGGTTCATTTGCTAAAGTCGTCCAAAAGCTTAATTGTGTAGTTAAAGTTTTTTCTTTTTTTTCTCCACTAAGAAACACTTAAAAAAATGTTCCATTTAATATAAGTTTAAAGTATTTTTTTTTTTTTATTCAAAAAAAAAATTCGACGCAGAGTGGCCACTTAACTTTTGAGGTTATTTTTTTTTCGAAGGTTTTTTAAGTACCACGCACGACGACAGCCTGAGAATCCCACGGTTTGTTTATGCCCACAAGCTCAGTGGTTGGCATGTGAACTATATGTCAAAAGGTCGGTATGTTGTTTAACTTTTAACACATAACATTTAACGCGCCAAAAAATTATAAGTCTTTTTGTATGAAAGCAGATTTTGCATAAACTCCGTATTGAACGAGAAAAAAACATAAAACTCCCACTTCCGTTTTTGCTTTGCTGCATTTGACACTGAAATTTTGGCCTCAGGCTAAAAAAAAAGAGAAAAGAAATGAATCTGTTTCCAATTTTTATCCCAATTTAATTGCGGTTTTTCGACACCAATAATAACAACAACAACAGCAGTCAGCCAATGTCAATACCATACGTTTTCCATGCACTCCGTCCGACATGTGTAACGTCGTAAAATTGTAACTGTAACTGAGCTCGCCAAACACCATTACGTCGTTTGGCTGCCTTTTTTTATGATTCCCTGCTGCGTTTTTCAGCAATTGCACTTTGTTTTGTTTGCATCCCTGTTAGGATTTTTTCTTTGAATGAAAGGCAAAATGTGTTGATTTTTGCACGCCCACATTTTTTGCTGGTCGAATTTCAAATACAAGAAGTTTCAAATATTTTGTTATGAAACGTTATTATTCTTTAAAAATCCTGCGACTTTCGACCTTTTATTTATTTTAAACAAAACTCATCAAGATCAGACCATGAAACTTAAAAGCTTTTATTTCAAAAAAAACATTTAAAAAAAAATATTTTTAAGTGATTTTTTAATTTTATGTTTAATAGTTTTATTTAAATTTTTAGGCAAACATTTCAAAAAGTTTAAGGTTTTTTTGAACTTTTTAAACGGTGTGTTTCAAGGTCTGATCGAGATTGCTTTAAAGTAAGGAACGTCTTTCCCTTTAATAGAAGAAACCTTAAGCCATATGAAGTCTGGGTCAATTAAAAACTAATATAATGAACACTGGACCTAAATAATACCAACTATAAATGTAGGAACGGTGCTAGACGGACAACGAAGGTCCCAAGTTAACCAACGACCTAAATAAAACACGACGAACAAAACTTGACAAAAACATTGTAAAGAACTTTTTCAAAAAAAGAAAATCAATGCAAGCAAATCTAGAAGTACTTTTTGAAACGTATTATTTTTAATTTTTTTGGACCAATTTTTGAAAAGTCATAAAATGTTTCAAAAAATTCCGAAAAAATTCACAAGTATTTCTTCGACGATTCTAAGTATCGACCTTGTTTTTTCTCTACAACTGAAAAAAGAATTGAACGGCTCACTAGGTATATTGTTAATAACTTAATAACTGAGCATCTCAAAAACCAAAGGCACCATTGGATACTGAATAACACTATATGTGTGAAGCTGAAGTCATTCAGATATGATAACACTTATAAGGCTGACAATTAAGATATTTGGCATAATCATCGTCTAATGGTATAACTCGCAAACTGCATAAGATATCTTGAAGAAAATTGATTTGATTTTAATAAATCATAATAAATTTAGATTAAAAAGTGCCACACCCACTCTTTAGCAATGTAAACTTTTTATTCAATACTAGCCTTCCTTGCCCGCTTCGCTAGGCATGTTTGTTTTGTTTTTTTCCCAATAGCTTAGAAGGTATACAGGGATAAAATTTTGATTTACGCCACTGCCACATCACCAATAAAAATTTAGGTATTTTGAGAAAGTTTATTTCATTTCAAACCATCTTAAAAATTGGCAATGGCATAGCTGGAGTGTCCCAGGAAACCTTCAATTAAGGCTTGTTGATAGTTTGCCTTAGATGTTTTTCCTGTAGTACATCTAGATATTCTTCGTTTTGACTATGAAGCCTTCGGGTGACCTTCGGGAAGCATTGGGTGTTCCAAAAAACTATCAGTTAAAGTTTGTTGATAATTTACCGTAGATTTTTTCCCTCTCGTGTACCAAGATATTCTTCGTTTTGATTATGAAGCCTTCGGGTGACCTTTGAACACCTTCGGGTGTCACAAAAAACTATCACTTAAAGCTTATTGATGGTTCATTATAGATTTTTTCCCTCTCGTATACCTAGATATTCTTCGTTTTGACTATGAAGCCTTCGGGTGACCTTTGAACACCTTCGGGTGTCACAAAAAACTATCACTTAAAGCTTGTTGACAGTCCGCCATAGATGTTTTCCCTCTCGTATATCTAGATATTCTTCGTTTTGACTATTAAGCCGTCGGGTGACCTTCGGCAAACTTCGGGTATTCCAAAAAACTATCAATTAAAACTTGTTGAAAGCTTGTCATAGATATTTTCCCTCTAGTGTACCTAGATATTCTTCGTTTTGACTATTAAGCCTTCGGGTGGTCTTCGGAAAACTTCGTGTATAGCATAAAAACATTTCCATACCTAATATATACTCATTTCCAAATTTTCAGCTCAATTGGACGAATGGTTTCTGAGTGATAATGCTTCACACAGACACACACACAGTCATTTTTATATACATACAGTGAAAGTCGCCTATAACGACTCCGCTTGTAACGTCGAACCGCTTTTAACGACCATTTATTTCTCAGTTGTTTGGTTTGTTTCTTCATAAACCTTAATAGCATTTTGTCGGTTATAACGACCGCCGGTTAAAGCGACCGGTTTTGCGCGGTCCCTTGACCGTCGTTATAAGTGACTTTCACTGTATATAGATTACTCAAAAACGGCTGCAACGATTTTGATGAAAGCTTTAAGCTTATTACGTATTACCACTAATAACGATAATTAATGTGTGGAATATAATGTTGTTTGGAGAACTCGTTGTAGGGCGTGGCACTGCCCACAAAAGCTGTTACTAAATTCACCGACTCGAAATTATCAGATTTTATTGCAAAACGAGCAGGGAACGGTCTCCAGGTACTAGACTCTTAAAGCAAACAGGATCATGCTAAGCAAGAGGGGATCCGATTGACTACATTTCTAGATAATAATAATAACTAGTATCGCCGGTGGCCAAGGGAAGAATTACTAATCAAAAATTGTTGTTTGGATCTTATTTCGTATATAGCTTTTAGAAAAACCGGTATAAGTTGGAAAACCTTTGATGGATTTCAAAAATATTAGCGTCACATGATAGGCTATAAAATTGTCGTACAAAAGTTTTAAATTTGAAATACATTATTGATAAGCACTTCGAATCCACTGTTAAAAAGTTGAAGAGTTCTTAAAAAACAGGTCGAAATATTCCTTCCCAAATTATTGCCGATAACCTAATTTTCCAACGAATTTTGCCCTTACGAAAAGATTTGCTGCCGATTGCATGCTAGAAATCTGAGAAAAATTTCCGAGAAAAGACCCAATATGAATATATTATATGTTATTCTTCTCACAATGACAGTTTATAAGATACTACTAAACAAAACATAAATTGGCGACAATTTTTATGTACATACTTCCATCGAGTGAGAGATTTCAGAAAGAACACGATTATGCGAAGCAGATATTACAATTTCCTCACAATTTAATACATTCGATACAAAAAATTATTCTAACAATTCTGTCAAAAAATCAATTTTTAAAGAAACCGAAATTTTTTATTATTTTGTAGCTTCTCGTCATATTGAGAAATTCCGAAAAACTCCTTCCTCTTTTCCAACAATCTTCATGATTTACATTAAAAACTTCAGTCATGATTCGCAAACATTTATCACCTTCAAATGAACAAAAAAACAACAAATAAATACAAGTTGGCCGCATGACCCTTACAGATTAAAATATGTAGATATGTGGGTGCACCCCCTTTTTTACAGCTGGTCAATTGATACAAGTTCACGCAACTAAATCCATCTATTCACAGAGGAAACTTCATTTCATCATTTGAATAAAATCGAAATGTATAACACAAGTGAATTTTGAAAAGAATGAATGTGTGCTATTGAATTGGAAATTTCCCAAAGGACTAAGCGGCGACCTTATCATCTACAGATGAAGGTGATTTTCTTTCATTTGTGTGTATTTTAAAATCTGCAACATATTCAAATCAGCACGTTCCCCCGTATACGCCAGAGACGCACAAAATGCAAAATCATTTGAAAGTTGCCGCTTAACGCTCAAATTGATTTGTTGTAATCGCATTGAGTTTTTAGAAGAATTATGGACTTTTTGGGGTTTTTAATGGCTTGGAAATGGATTTATAGATTTTGCTTTATATGCTGTTCTAAATACACACGTTCTTTTGAAAAGGAAAGTACATACATGCGTGTGGGAAAGTCAAACGAGAGCGCAGTATGTGAGGATTTGTTTTAAAAAAAGGCAGCTGAGCGTTGTTGCAAAAATTACACTTTTTTTTGGGATTCCCTCATATATTTAAGCGATAAAACTATCACTGCAATCTCCCTCCTTTTCTCACTTCCCACTTCGTTCAAACAATTTTAATTAAATATCCGAAATTTTCTCGCTCAATAGCACTTAAGTGCCCCATTGCAAAACCACGAAAATAAAACGAAAAATTGTGCGCTTATCTAAAAAACTCAATCAATTCAAAACCACTTCAGGACTCCTGACGACAACAACAAGGACTCTTCGACAACATAAACCAACAGTGAAAAATATAAAGGAAATTGAAATGAAAATAGCGCGCCAAGCTTATTTACAATAAATACAAACTCACTGCACAAACAATGGTTTTCTTCTGCCCCATCTCACTCTCACTCTTCCTCTCCCGTGAAGGGTCCTTTTGCGCAAAAAATTAAATAACTTTTTGCGAAAATTCTATGACGTCGCACGTCGAGTTACCTGGGCGCGATTTGTCAATATTTTCTTTTTATTTCATGTAAATCGTTCTTTCGTCCCTTCGTACAATGCGAGAGAAATGCGCGTGTTTGGCTCAATTTACAAACGTGTCTATTTTTTTTCGTCCTTTCTTCACTTGGCACATCATGCTTTGTTGTTGTGTATTTGATAGAACAAGTTCGGCGGGCACCCCTGGGGAGCCACTTTCAAAATGTTTGCTCAGTTGATTTAACACTTCAGGGTGAGAGATTTCGCAAAAAAATACCAAAAGTAAAATATATTGGATTGACAGTTTTTGTGAAAATTAAAAAAAAATTCCAACAATATTTCATGGAACTGTGAAACTTTGTCTATTGGGTGAATGCAAAGTCTGAAAAGCCAAAACTACAGTCGAGCACTTATCACATATTAATGCTAATCTACTCTTGCGCTTGCGCTTAGACATAGAAGGAACTTTGGTCATTTCAATTTAGAATCGCTTGACTCACTATCTGGAGTGTGGCTTAAATCCATATGGAAGTACATACATATGTACAACCAAGTGGTTCTCTTAGACTTTCTTTGATAAAGCTCTTAGCATCGGGTACACAATATGCACTTTTTCGAGGGCTAATTTTATTATCTCCCGGATCTAACCTTACCTAACCTACTCTTGCCTCGTAAAAAAAAACTGACAATAAACCAACTCATTAGAGCCATATGTTTTGCGAGTAAAAATTCAAAATACTGTAAAACGACACAAGTGTGCATTAACTCAGGAGGTGATCATTTCACCTATATAATTTTTAAATTAATGTCAGCAATTTCACATTTTCAGAATAACCTCCTGTGACAACACAGGCCAATTTTGTTCATTTATGGCGGTGGCACCGCCGACTTAAAAACATAGTGGTCATGTTATCTTCCTTTGTGATGGACCCTACATGCAAAAAATTATCCGGAAAAATTGATTTTCAAATAGCACATAGTGATAATAATCTCATGAAAATTTACGGTATTTTGAATGAATTTTTACGGTTTAGTTTTTTCCGTGTATCTCCATACTAAATTTCATAAATATCAGTGCTGTGTTTTAACCGTGAGATCGTTTTTGCCGTTTAGGGGCGTGGCACCGCCCACTTTAAAACAAATATAATCTTATGCACTGCTCCTCTTCACAACCTTTCCAACAAACAAAAAATCAGGTGAATATGATGAGATTTAGGCAAAGAAACAGGAACTGAACCGATATCGTTTGCCTATAAATGACATTATATTTAGAAGACTGTTCGAGAAACTGCCGACAAACTTCGTATTTTTTTTTCGGCCTTGTCATTTATTTTAAATAAAGTTGTGCAAGACAGAAACTAAGACCGAAACTTGACTTGACACTTCTCTGGCTGGCAACAAACTTCTAAAAAAGTAGTAATATAAAAAATTGTGTTAAAAATACGTAAGTAAATACCGCACAGTTGTCTAGAATGCTATTCTAGCCGGCCATACGTTTTTCCTGATCATTTTTAATGAAAAAAATTATCAGATTTTATGTTTTTCGGGTCGCTATTTCCAAATCTGGTAACCATATTTCAAAAATCAAAATGGCGGATCCAAAATGCCGGAAAATTTTCTCAAAAAATTACTATATCACGGCAAAGTTATGGAAGAACGCTAGAACAATACGATCAGACTCACTGGTCTTGAAGAGTCAGAGGCTATCGAAGCAGAAATAGCCGATAGCCGGAAAAACTGACAAGAGAACAATGGGAAAGCAATAACTTCTTAACATGATGGGGAAAACTTTGAGACAGGAAGGACTTGGTTAATTTACAGTCGAAAATATCATACTGTAGAAAATTGGAATTTGATTGGACGATACTTAGAAAGCGTATTTCGCATGGCGAAGATGGACTTTGATGCATATCAAGCTGCCAGATATCGAGAAATGTAAGTTTTAACATTACAAATAACCAGTCACTGGCGCACTTTGATTTTTTTCGAGGTTTCACTTTTAGAAATACAGTCTGTATATATCTTCCCAAAAACCGCTGACGGAACAACTTTGTGGAGCTTTCACCCCTTTTTACAAAGGGAAATATGGTGAAAACCTGAAGTAGCCTTAGAAATACGACGAAAAAAAGGACTGCTGAAAAAATTACCCGCCTTCAGACGTTCATTGGCGTTTGTCAACAAATTAACACTTTTTGATACATTTTATCTAAAATTGACACGTCGGTAAAATGTGTTTATTTATCTTTGATGAAATAATTTCAATATTATTCTTTAAATTAGAACGAAATTTATATAAGGCGAAAAACTGAATGAATTGAGCGTTATAGCCTAACCAGAAATTTAAAGTAAATCAACTTCAAAAGTATGAAAAAGATGGTCCACAATCACCTCTTATATGAAGAAAAAGTAAAGATCGTGTGTAGACAGTCATTTCTGATAAAGCGTTAACCCTCCTAATTTGTCATTTTAAATGCGATTAGTAGTAATTATCAATATTAACTACAATTTGAGTTTCCACCCACATAAAAGAATTTGTTAACCACAAAAATGTTTCCTTAAAGTGAGACTGCACACTTCAAAATTTGAAAGCCCAACTTAACCCCAATAAATACCACAAAATGATATAAATAAGTTGTCATATCTGACATGTCAAAGAGAAGTAGCACAGTTATGACATCTGCCGAACAAACTGGATTACATTGAAATTTCAATGCCATCGCATACTTGAGCTCTGCTGATACAAATCCTTTTAAATTGATGTGCTCGGTGCTCTAAAAGGAAATGCAGCACACTAAGCTGCCGTTTATACAATATGCTGAATGATGAGAATGATGTTGAAAGGATAATTTTAGCGTTATTTACGGTTAATTGAGCGCATTATTTGATTTGATGCGCAAAATTTTGGACAAACTGTAGTTTATTGAGGGAAAAAAAATAAATTTTAATAAAATGCGTTTTTCGAATCCCAAGTATTTTCTTTATTAAGTGGCTGTAGCTGGCATGTCTTTAAAATATTTTGATTTATATCTATATAGGAACTGTATTCATAAAATATAAGAACTTCGCAAAAATACTGCAGAATGTGTTGTTAAGAGAAGCCCTGTAAGTTCCATTCTATTTTAGAAATATTTATTAATAGTATTTAAGTTAAATTTTGGCGCACTATGGCCAATTAATCTGCCATAGTTTATGGTTAAAAATTGAACTAATGTCCGACGTTTCATAAATGCAGTTGTTTTTAAAATTTTATATTCACACTAAAAAATGATAATTTACTTTACTTACTTTTGATTCCCTTTAGTATTGATTTTAAATTTTTTTGGTATTAATTCCGATTTTTTTCCAAAAAAGTATGAAATTTATTCCGAAATAGTTTAAAATTAATTTTTTTTTTTGGCATTGTTATATTCAAATACTGTCAGGACATTTGCACGCGACACTGAACTTAAGTATCTGATAAATAAAATTCGGGTACAAGACTTAACTTATTTTGAAGCGAAATGTCTTATAACGCCTTGTTACCTAGTAAGCACTAAGAGAAATTTGTTTTATTTTGTGTTTTGAGATAACGCGGAGCAGATCAGTATTCAAATGCACAATAAAAAATTTTGTTTAATTTAAATACCAAAAAGTATTTAGAATAATGAGAAAAAATGTGTTGATTTTAAACTATTTTCGAATAAATTTAAAACTTTTCTGGAATAAATTTAAAACTTTTTTAGAAAAAATTAAAATTTACTATCAAAATAGTTTAAAATCAAAATAGTTTGAAAACAATAGTAAGCTATAGTTTTTTTGTGTATTCGTTTGCCCGTAAAAATTGACTTCTCTTAAAAAAAAACTTTTTTGGACGTTTCAATGTAAAGCAAGCTGTCAAAATTAAACGCTTTATATTATTTGTGATTACTTTTTTTTTAGTCTAAAGAGGGGCTACAGCTCACTACAAAAAATATACTGGTCAGTGATTTCTTCACATTTTACAATTCTTTCGCAAAATAATTCTATACCTTCATGTCGGATGTTTCAGACAAAGGATAGTTGTCATAAACCAGGATTAATAGTTATAATACTTCCGTTGAACTTCTTGCAGAAAATGAAAATAGAGTAATTGAAGAGCGTATTTATAGAGGTTACTCAGGGGCTTGCGTCCTCCCCAGCCCCGAAATTTTCAATTGCCTTAAAAAAATTCAAAAATTCGATAATAATGCACAAGAAAAACCAACTTTTTGATCTCTTCTCCCCTTCTTAAATTTTTTTGTTTCGGGTTGGACTTTTTCAGGATCTACCGATATTTTAGGGGCATTTTCATATAAATAAATACAAGCATATTGTATTACTTATATTAATATGTAAGCATAAATAGTCAACTATTGATTTTTTTATCAAAACCAGGAGAAGTAATAAATATCTTCCCCCAAAATAACAACAACGACATAAAAAGGTCAACATTGCTTACATGACATATTTAACTGTACGACGACTATAGAGTTCTAAGGAGTGGGGAAAACTTTAACTTAAGTAAGCAGAATTCTTTTCAATGCGAAACTTATTTGCATAACAAGAAAAATGTTAAACTTTTGCAGCATTCCCTCCCCCTATTCATAGCAGACCCCATGTCCAATATACAAACATACGTACGTATGTATATCCTGGCGCATATCCTTTACGCCATTGCGTTTGACATTTTGTGATTTTTAAATCAATACCGCAAAAGTAAAAAAATAATCAAATAAAAATTTCACTTTGCGTTTATTTATGCTAAATGTTGTTTTTCTTTTCGTTCTATTCAATACAGCAAAGTTTTTCAGCGAAGGAAGGGAGGGTATGAATTTTCCCGTTTCACTTGCATGTTGATGTTTTCTCATTATGGACTGTTTTTTTTTCTGAACTTTTAACTTTCTTTGGTTAAAAGGTTTACTTCATTGAATGTCACAATCATTCATTCATTCTTTGATTCACTCAATTGTGTGTTCCCTACAAAATTCATTTCTCTGGAGTAACTAAAGTTTTCATTTGCTTTATTTTTCGTTTCACTCAAAGGACATGCTGCTGCTGCTCAATACCATTGGGAATGTTAAGAATTTCTTTTAATTTTTTTTTTTTTTTTTTTTTTTTTTTTTCTTTTTTCAAATGCAATTTTTCTTTTTCTTGGGAAAATCTTTTGTTCAAATCGTCAAAGTCGTTAATTTTTCACTGAAACTTTTTGTTTTTTTTTTTGGGAGGGTAAATAAATTTATGCAAATATTTTATTTGAAAATTTTGATTTATGATATTTAAATGAAGAAAAATATTTTACATTCTGAAACATACTTTCAACAAGTCATTAATTGATGCTGTGTATAGCCACCATTTTAAGGTACGTACTCTTGTCTCAATTAAAGAAGAAGGTTCTCAAAACAAAAGCACAAAACCGTCAACTGCTAGAAAGACTAAATATAGTATTGCAAGACGTCCTTGATTTTAAGGACTCGAGTTCATATAAGATTAACTGTCCTTCTTCTACTCGAAAACCATGAGAAGCGGTTTGAGATTTAGAAAAAAATAATAACTGCGTTTTTTAATATATATCAATTTGAAAATCGCTTACTATTTCCAGAATTTTCATAATTTTTCCCCTGGTATACAAGATAATGAAAAAAAACCCTACGGCTTTTGATATAATTGGTCCACAGAAATTGAAATTAAGAGAATTTTTTTAATCATGTGTTTTTTTAAGTTCAAAAACACGAAAATCCCATTAGTTGTTTGACATGACCCACAGGTCAAGAAAACTGTTTTCAGCAAAAATAAAAAAATACGTGTCTAATCAAATTGATCAAAGTACTACGACAAAAAGTTTCAATCTGATCTGGAACGGAATTTGTTCGTTTTCACGTACTTAGAATCAGTGTTCTGAGTATCTCCTTTTTTGACAAGACACACACTTACTCATCATATGATTATTTTTGTTTGTTGGAGAGGTTGTGAAGAGGAGAAATTTTTTTTAAGTGGGCATTGCCACGCCTTTAAATGGAAAAAACGCTCTCGCGGCTTAGCCACTGCATCCATTTTTATGAAATTTGGTATGCAAATAGGGTTAACACTAAGGAACTATAATATGACCATTATGTTTTTAAGTGGGAGGTGCCACACCCCTCAATAGAAAAAACGCTAATGGCTAAGCCGCTGCATTGATTTTTATGAAATTTGGAATGGAGATAGAGTTAGCACTAAAGAACAATAATACGACCCTTATGTTTTAGTGGGCGGTGCCACACACTTTAATGGGAAAAACGCTCTCACGACTAAACTGCTGCATCGAATTTAATGAAATTTGGTATAGAAATGGGGTTAACCCTAAGGATAGATAATGTAATCATTATGTTTTTTAGTCAGCTTTGCCACGCCCCTTCAACATTTCTTCTCTTTGAAGAACTCGCAATTGCTAACAGTGGCAAACACACGCTGGGAACAATCCCCTACTAGCGCTATAACAAAGCATTTTTGGCCTCGTTTTCACAAAGCAGAATATTCCAAATATATGCTATCCTTGACGCGGAGTGGGTGTAGTTTACTGACCAGAATTGTGACTGATCATTGTCTAATTGGGCATCATGCCTTTAAATTGGGCATAGTCTCGAACAACTGGTGCAGAAACTGTCACGAGCCTGAAGAAGAGAAAACAATTGAACATATATTATGTCTGTGTCCTGCTTTGGCAAGAACTAGGCTAAAATGCTTTGGACAGCCGTTCTTCAACTCCTTACAGGAACTCACTAAAATTCACCTACTCGTAAGTGACATTAAAAGATTCGCTGTACTAACAGGATCCTTCAGTTTGGACAAACATCATACTGAAAGGACCAGAGTTTATGAATAGATTTTAATAAGAGAGTTTGTGGTATCACTATGGACCCTTGTGGTCTATGTGTGGCAGTATTGTCGCCACCCTAACCTAACCTAACTTGCCACGCCCCTAAAAAGAAAATGCATAGACATGGTTACTGATGAGAATTGGTTTGCCTAAGTTAACACAGTTGGGTGGTCTTTTTAAAGTCAAACCGAAATAATGGTCGAATTTCGGCCACTAGGCAAACTCTAGTGTATGTAAGTGAAGTATACTTTGCCAAGTAGAAAAGGTGCACCCAATCTTCAAGGAGGCACATTCTTTTTATACTCGATATTCTTTTGAAACAACTTGCATGGCTTTTACTTACATAATGGTTTTAATTGTTATTAAACATGATTATTTTAACGACTTATCAATTAGTGAGCAAATTCTAAGTTTCATGATTTAACAATGCACTAAAACCGATTTGATAAGTCTATTGGTAGAGTGAGAAAAACATGAGAAGTTCTTAACTTGTCACTTATCATTTTGGGTTTGAATACATAAAGCTTTTCCAGTTTTTAGCTAAAAAATTTCAAATTATATGTTAACTGTCATAAATTTATTAAGTTAGTATTGAAGCAAAACCGATTTTGATAAGCCGAATAATTGAGTGTGAAAAACATGAACAGTATTTCATGTGTCCTTTATCAAGCAGTGTTTGAATAGATAAAGCTTTAACAGTCCTTAGCCAATAAATTTCAAATTATAGTTGTCAAAAATTTGATAAGTAAATACTAAAACAAAACTGAGTTGAGTAAGAAAAATATGAAAAGTTCTTAATTTGTCACTTATCAATTAGTGTTTGAATAGATAAAGCGATTGAGTTTAAAATATTTTACTAATTTATTTACTAAAAAACTTGCAATAATGTGCTAAGTGATAAGTATGCAGCAAAAAAGTATTGTTAAATTACTTTTACATCTCTACTTATGGGCGTTCTCTTACAGTCAAAGAAATCAATTTGATTTACTGTAAAAATACGTTTGTCTTCAAAGGGATTTTTTGTCGGTATTTTTTTTTAACTCGGAAAGGAATAAAACGACTCTCCTGTTGTATTGCGCGCACGTGAATTGTTTTCGTTTGATTGTTGTCGCTTTCGATTTTTCTCCTTTGAGAATCCTTTTTCTGCACAAATGTTGCCTTTACTTTTTGCCATACTTTTAAGGTTTCTTAACTTAATTAATTTTCCGTTTTCAAATGGTTTTTCATTTATTTTGTCTCGATGTCGTTTATTTTTTTTTTTTTTTTTCGCTTACACAAAATTGATTTCAATGATTGCAATCCTTTGATCAAATATTTTGCGAGTGATTAATTTTTGATTGTGTAAACCATTGCTGGTTTTGTATAAAGAAATGAAAAAATAGCGTTTGATTTTTCCTATAGAAGCATTAAAAGCGGTTTAAGTGTCTGCGCTGAAATTACATTTTTCTGATTTCATTTCTATATTACTTTATATGAGTTTATACATACTAGATATTGCCATTTCGATTTGACTTTAAAAAGACCACCCAACTGTTAACTTCTCTTCAGTAACCATATCTTTGCACTGAGCCAAAAAACGCATAGTAAAATTGAAGATATTTGCTTCAAATAAAATATCAAGGTATGCACCTTCAAAAAATATTTTTTCCCTACAAATCTTAATACGCTAATCTTCGAATGTAGTGTTTTACAAACACGTTACGCAAGTTTGCTGGGTTCCCTGGTTCGACTCCCGCCGCAGGAAAGCTTTTTTTTACGTTTTTTATATTATCTTATTTTTTTCCTTTTTTTTTTTTATTGTAGGCCTTTTCTTTTTATGTATTTTTTTTTTTTTTTTTTTTTTTTGTTGGAATTGAATTGAAATTGAATACAAATAGCCCAGGAAAATAAGACGAAAAAAGAGCTTCTGTGCAAAAAAATTCCCAATGGAAATTTTTCACCAGAATTGTCTTTATTTATGCATGATACAGAAACTGTGAAAAGTCCATTGCAAAGTCGTGTGCGCATAAAAGTCTTATTTTCCTGGGCTAAAAATGATTTTTGTAAGGAAGCAGACAAATAAAATATTTTTGAAGATGCATGCCTTCAAATATAAAATTTTGTTTCGAGAGATATTTCTGTTTTAAAATTTTCTTAATATACAAATATTATACCTCTTCATCACATTGGTCAATGGTGTAGAGGTCTAACGAGTTTGTAAATAAAAATTAAATGTTTCTATCTATCATGTGGACGGTCGTAGGTTCGTATCCTCCTGCATATAATTTTTTTTTTTTTAATTGAAATTTAAATTCGTGTATCTTTAATAAAAATATTTTGATCTCTGACCTGAGTTTAAGTTTGCCCAACTTAATTTTTGATAAACTCGTTTAGGTCTCTGTTTTATATATGAAAATAATAAAATTTAAGATGTTTTTCTTCATTTTTATTATTAGTGGCATGGCAAAGCCGACTTGAAAACATAAAGGTCATAATATCATTCCTTAGCGGTAACCCTATCTTCATATCTAGTCGTGAGAGCGTTTTATCCATTAAGAGGCTCGGCACCACCCATTTAAAAACATAATGGTCATATTATTGGTTCTTAGTGCTAACGTTATCCCAATACCAAATTTCATAAAAATCGATGTAGTAGTTTAGCCTTGAGAGCGGTTTTTTTTTTCGTTTAGGGGTGTGGCACCGCCCACTTTAAAAAAAAAAAAAGAAACTATGCACTGCTCTTCCTCGCAACCTTTCCAACAAAAAAAAAATCAAGCGAATATGATGAGACTGAACCGATTTCGTTTGCCTTGATAGCGGTCTGAAAGTCAGAGATGATCGCCTACTAGCCTGTATGCTTTGAGAATGACATAAGCTTCTGCCTGAAAGACGCTAGCTGAATTGTGTAAGCTTAAGGATAATTCTTAGGCATCCAACAGCCGGCTTCCCTGAGCCTGATTATACTGCATAAGGAGTGGCTTTAATAAATGAAAATGGAGGGAGCAGATGTAAAAGAACCAAACTTAAGAACCGTATGTGAAGATTGAACGCACTACGACTTTAAACATACATAGTACCATTCTTGGTTGAAGTCCCTTGTTTTTGATGAAGATCTTTTTGCATGGATAGAAGGCTATACAAACTTTCTTTTATCTTTGTTCTGTGTTATATTTCCAATTCGGATAAAGAAAGACTTCAAGATATTTGTCCAATTTGGAAAGTGGTCGATTATCCTTTCAATCAAAAAACGTTAAAGTTAGCTATTTACTATTTAAAAATAAAACGTAACAAATTGAGTTTAGTGTTGTAATCATAAAACCAACTGTCAGTACAAAAAACAAGCAACACAGTGTGAACGCTGAAGTTTTGTTTTTCTTATTTTGGTTTGGTTAAGCGCTGTGGTGGGAACAATCACAATTTTAAAACACTGAGCTTTGGTTTGCTAAACCAAGATAGTGGGAACAAGTTATTAGATTATAGGGCTGTTAATAAGTAAATTAAATTTCTTAAATTAACCCTTCATGTACATAAATATTAAACCGACAATTACATTAAGTGAAAGACTTTTACGTCAGAAATATGATAAGTTTGGGAATTTCTTATAAAATGCATACCGAAGAATTTATAATGAGTGGGAACAAAATATGTACAATTTTAAACCAAATGACTTTTAACAAAGAAATTACAACAAACATAAAGTTTAGCACAACACAACACAAAGGACATCGTAGTCTCTAAAGAAAATTCATACAAAATAGCAAGAAGCGAAAAAAAAAAAGAATTCACACCTTTTGTGAGAATAAAAAATGTAGAAACCCTGCGAATGCACGTTAAAGGAAGTGGGCGTTAACTCTATCCTACAGTTAAAAAAAAACGAAAAATATTTGAGTCAAACGTTGGCACCCATTGTACAGGGTACACAAAAAAGAAACAAGGCGAACAATTGGATTTTTCTTCTTTTTTTTTTTTCTACTACAATGTACGTAATTAATAAAAAAGTAGCGTGAAATGAAAAAACCAAAATCTACGCATACAATTTTGACACCTTTGTTGTTATTGTTCGCGTAAAATTAAATGTTAAGCACTATAATTAAATTGCACACAACTGGCAACCCTAAGTAAACACATTTTTTTTGCCATGGTGACCAGACTTTATATGAGGAGTTAGTTAGTGTGTTACCCCCCTCGGTTCGGTGTTTTTGTCAAATGTCATTGAAATTCAAATATTGTTGTGATTGATCCAGCCAGCGCTTACTCTCCCCTATAACCCATTTGAGCGAGTTAGTAAGAACGTGGATGATGATGATTGGTGTCAGAGAAATGTGCCAAGCGTATCATTATCGCCGCTGCGGTTCAATTGTCGCACCGCGGAACCGCATTATTTAAAAATGCTAAGTATTCGAAAATAGTTATTTTCATTATGGCAACAGAAAACGCAAAAAGGGGTTGCCAATTTTGCAAGGGGTAAGCTACTATGTACTAAACTGTTGGTGAGAATTTTGTGAACTGGTTTTTTTTTTTTTTCAAATAAAGCATAATGTGTCATTGTGCGCGCTCTATGTCATTTTTTATAGTACGTATACGTGTACATATGTGGACTTATTGAATAAGATATTATTTTGGCTTTTTTTATTGTTGGTCAATAATGTAGCAATTAGTGACACTGCAGCAGTTACTGGCAAGGCAATTTACATTCATCGAAAATGGTAATTCAATTTGTTAATTGATTTCGCAGCTTGTGGTCCATTTGAGAAATCGTTTAACTCTTCAAGTAAATTTATTTTTTTTTTTTAGATCGTATCGTTTATTTTTTCAAGTTATGTCCATTGATCATACTGTCAAATACACGGCAATCCGGCGGCTAAAAAACCTTTTTTCCCATCAGCAACATTATTAGCATTCATAGGACATAATGCGCAACGGAATGCCTTAATAAAAATATACGAAAGTAATGTCATATTGTGAATGAGCCATAATTTTTGCAAATGACTTCATTGTGCTTTGACATTTAAATTCCAGACAGCTGGAGAATTAGTTGACAATGAGCCAACTACTTAATTTCGAGTATATACACTATATTTCACAAGATATCTTGTATTCTTTTTTTGCTCGTACATTTTACACATTTTTTCAAGATTCAAATCTTCACTATATACTGATTTACTTTTTACACTGAAATGCACTGTTTTATTTTATCAATGTTAAAAAAAGCTGACTCAAACAAATACTTCAGTGTACTGTATTTTATACAAACAATACTTCAGGTCAGTGTAAAACATGCGAGTAGATAAACTATAGTAAAATTTATGATAATTTATGATAACACTTGCAAGTTGCAACGCATTGGTAACCCAGTTTTGTAGTAGCTTTCATAGATTTTCGCTAGAAAAAGCGATCGTAAACAAAAACTAGTAAGGGTGGTATCTTTGGCCTGGCTAAAAACTAAATACCCTACACTGCATTTCAAGTATATATATTATTAAACACTTAGTTGATAAATACTATGCAATATTCTTATATGTACATGCAAATTTTTATTAAAATAAATTGTTTTTGAAGTGCCACGCCCCCGTCTCCGAATTTACCAAGATTTTGCGTAGAGCTTGCATTAAGTGTTCTGAGAGTAAAATTCGGTTATGTTTGCATAAAGAAATCTTTTCGTATAGCATTTTCAAAATTTTCGCTTAAATAGGAGGTGCCACGCCCTCTAGGTCTACTTCTCCTACTTTTTGCTTAGAGCTTGCAAATAATGTTCTTAACGTTTGAGTGAAATTTGGTTAGATTATCACAAAAAACGATTTCAGTCTAATATTTTGAAACTTTTGGTTATATGGGAGGTGCCACGCCCTCTTGTCTGAGTTCGCCTAGTTTTTTTTTCAAAGCTTGCATTTATTGATCGAAGTGTTTGAATGCAATTTGGTTGAGTTATCTCAAAAAACGCTTTCAGTATAACTTTTTGAAACTTTTATTTGTTTGGGAGGTGCCACGCCCTCTAGTTCGAATTCACCTAGTTTTTTCTCAGAGCTTTTACTTACTTTAAGTAGCATTTATGTGTATTTTGCTTCTTTTATTGCTAATAATGCTCTTATTATTTCATTTTGAATATATTTTTTGTATGGGTGGTAGGCGTGTCCGTTAACCGATTTCACTTATTTTCACTCCACCGAGCTAACTTTTACGACGAAGGCAGAATACCAAATTTCATTGAATTATGTTGCTCAGTTTTCCCAAAAAATGTATTTCCACGCACACCCAGCCAGCCAGACAGACGGACATGGCAATATCGACTCAGGAAGTGACGCTGATCAAGAATATATATACTTTTCCAAACCTGCCACGCCTCCTTCTCTGCGTTACAAACGGAAGGACAAAGTGAATATACCCTGGGTGTAGGGTATAAAGAGGTACAAGAAGAGAACGAAAAATTATTTTGTCACTAAAGTAACATTTTGTAGTGTAGACTACAACCATACACTGAATTAAACTGAAGTAAATCAAAAAAGACAGTTCTGTGCACTAATTGTTTTTTCTTATTTCATATTCAAGTACTTTCAAGACATTTGCACGAGACTTTTAACTGAAGTATTTGATAAATTAACCCATTAGTGCCCAGAGGTGCCATACTGCACCCAAAACTAAGATAACTTCAAAAATTATTTAAAATTAATCAAAAGAAGTTACGACCTTTAAAACTAGATAATTATGAATATATATATTTTTCCAGCTATTGAAAATTGTTTTTTCGTTTGTTTAAGGCAAGTGTTCGTGGTAGTTATCATTATTTGATTGCTTGTTGGCAGAAAAGTGAAAAATATTTTGATGCCATATGACTTGAGGTAAGGAACCACCATTTATTGTTACTTCGTGATATGTTTTGAAAATTTTTGTTAGCAGCTTTATTTTAAAAAGACTAATGAGTATTTTAAAGTAAAAATCAACAAAATCCGTTTTAAAATAAACGAGTTGTGATGATTTGAAAAACCAAAGTGCTATACGGCACCGCTGGGCACTGGCTAGCAATTTTTTTCTGAGTGCCATATGGCATCGCTGGGCATTACCTAGCACGAAAGTTATTGTTTCTCTGTGTGCCGTACAGCACCGCTGGGCATTAGCCAACAATACATTGTGTATGTTAATGGGTGTTTACTCTCATCGCAACGCAATTTGTATAAATAAAATCTACATGTTGGGTTTTTATTTTTGACTTTTAGAGAATAAGTTTTAATTAAAGAGCCATTTGAATGCTTTAGTGCATCTGCTACCAAGAGTTTCGCCTCAGCAGGATATAATCCTTGCAGTCGAACATACTTTTATTTTTCTTCTTAATTATGCTATGATCTTAGTTTAAAGCTTTCTTTTGACTGGTTAGTGATAAATTAATTGTTTGAATTGCATATAAAAACAGTAAAATTTTCCTGTTACATAAAAAAAACATAAGTATATAAATGCCCAGTGGTGCCATATGGCAACCAGTCATTGAGCTGTTCCTAACTAAGACTTAGAAAATTTTTTTTTTTAATAAACATAGCTCCAGTCCAGGAGGCTAACTCCTGAAAATTTCAGCATCGTATCTACTGTGGTTCTCGTTGGGCATAAATGGGTTAAAAGCGGCTACAAGAAGTAACGTGTCTTAAATTGAAATGCCTTAAAACTCCGACAAGACACCTTGTGTAATCTTATTTGGAGCTAAATGTTTTGCGAGCAACAATTCAAAACGCCTCAAATGGGGAAAATTGGTTCCTGTTTTAATGGGACTTTTTGGCACCTTTTTCTAAAAACTGAGTTCAAATAGTTTAAAGTGTTCTACAAAAATTTCTACGGAAAACTTTACTAGGGGTCAAAAAAAGATAAGCAAAGCCTAGACCTTAATATTGCAAGCAGGTACATATCCTTTTTACATATATACATATTTACATACATAAATCCATTTTCCTTTGAATTTTACATCAATTAAGTTTTATCGCGTAGTCATTAAATTTAACAAAGTAGGCGCGCACTTTTTATTTCACTTAAATGGAAAATTTGTGAATCCCGCCTTTTTACACAACACAACACAACAATAAAAATAAAAACAACGACCATGACTACAACAAACATACGCTATAAAGTCATTAAAGCAGATTTTGCCCAATAAAGTAGGCTATTTATTACTGTTGCTAGCAATTACAAATTAAATTTCAAAACATCATAAAAACATAAAAACGTTAACAATTTAAAAAAAAAAAAAACAAGAACAACAAAAACTATTTGGCGACGTCATTTCACATCCTTCGCGTTTTTCTTTGGAAAAAGGATCTGTGATCGAAGGGCTTGTGCGTAGTAGCGAACATACATAGATACACTTAGCCAGACATGGTCATCTGGAGTAATCATTATAAAATTTGGCCAACATATTAAATTTTAAAAAACATAGTTTTTGCTTTTGCAAATATGTTCACAGAACTAAATTTTTTAGGTAAAAATTTTTGAATACACATCTGTGGACTTTTGAGAAAAAACCTAACTCGAGATGAGACAATTTTCCAGTAATTTTATCATCTATATAAAATTAAAATAAGATTCTTTTGGTGCAATAATACACGCAAGATTTAAATTTACGGCTATTTCATTTTCAATAATTTAATTCTTCATTGGCCCACGAACTTAGATGATTATAATTATTTGACCCACGTGGATGGTCCGCGTGCGCATGCCTTCATTAACCAGTAGTAGCCCTTTCTAAGTGGTATATCGTTGCTTTAATGATTCAATATTGTTTGTAAAAAAAGCGATTTTGATATTTATGTATTGTTTAAATAATTCCAGTGACAATTGAGGAGTGGCCGTACCAAAGGGCCTAAGTACCTAAGTAAGTAATGTCATACTTTTTATGTGCCTAATAGTCTGTTATTTGACTGTTATACTTTTTTCAACATAATGACATCAATTTTACAATATCAAGAAAATTTTTAGTGAAAACAGAAAATAATTTTATTAATTTCTAACAAAATGCCACCCGTTTCATTTTATGACACTACTTTTGCCTCTAAATGGTACTTAGGCCCTTCGGTACGGCCACTCCTCAATTATTGTCACTGAAATTATTTCTTGACTTACAGATGCTGTACGAAGTTTAAAGAGTTTTCATGAAAGTTCCAAATATCACAACCATGTGCCCCTTTCTATGAATATGCAATGCAGTGTTGGTTTGATTGCAATGCGTGAAGCTTAGTTTTAATTTGATTACAGTGCGTTGAGTATTCAAAGCGTTCTACAAGTGAAGTTTATATCTCAAATTTAATTTAATTGTGATATGTGTGTACATATTTTCCAGATTAATTTTTCCGCGTACCTTCTCAGAAAAATCCACACGAGGACCATTATGTAGTGTCCAAATTATCTTTTCGCTTTCTATTGAACATCAAATGAAAAAAAAAGTGTGAAAACATTTCAACTTTCAAATACGCGTAGAAGATAAATCCGCTTGTTTTTTAAAGAAATAACAAGAACCAAAGATCAAAGCGCAAGGATATTAGAAACCAAAATTGTAAAATGAAATCGGATGAATGAAATGTTGCGCGCAATAGAAAAAAGGATTTTTTGTTTGATTTAACAAAATCATAAGAAACTGCAACAAACGTCTTATGTGAAAAAAAAAATATATATATATCCGGCTAATTTACGACGACTTCAAAATTTGAAGAAAATAAAATGAAGCAGACAAATAGACGCTGGTACACAGATATTGCACAATTGGAAAAGGGTCCAAAAACCAGATTCTTGCGCTTCAGGTGTTGTCGAGTGCACTTTACGTAAGCGCGGCGTCGGCATATCAATGAATGGAGGAGCAGAATACGACCCTCAAAACGTAGCATATCACTTACATTCAATGGGATATAACAAACAAAAGGATGTAAGGATATTTCATAGATACAATTTATATAATGAACAATATACTCATAGCTTAAAGGCACAAAAAACACAATGCATCGTATATAACTCGAAAAGTTCTTTTTTATGTTTATTGTTACAATTATTTAATTGTCTGTAATTGTTTGCATTTGTTATTTATGTGCTGACAATGATTTCGTTTTATTGATTTTCTTTTACCTGCTTTCATTAAAAGAAGTGAATTTCATTGATTAGAATTTTCCATAATTTTTTTAGATTTATCAATGAAAGATAAATGTATTAGGGTGGTCGTTAAATACAAGGTTATGGTGGATAATCGTAAATCGGCTCCAAATGCTAAAACAATGACTCCCTAATTTTTTCCAAATTGCAAGTGGAAATAAGCTTTAAGATAAAACTCTTATGGGGTAGACAGACTACAGCGCTAATCCGCATCAGCAGTCTTAATCCAAATTTACTTGTGCATAATACGCATCTTAATGCGCATTTACTTAAGCGCTAATGCATGAAATCAAACTGAATTAATACTGAAATGATTTCAATATGGTAATGCTGTCGAATTGGTATAGATTGAAACGATTTGACAGAAACAAAACATCTGATTGTCAAATTTTAAGCCATTTCATTAAATTTGTAGATTTCACTTCAGTTAAGAAAAAAAGGAAAATGGAGTCAGTAAAAGTGAGTTTTAAGATAAATACAAAATATGAAATTTTTTCATTTCAAGACTGTAATAAAAAGAGCTAGGGCGATAAGCAGGTGCTGCCAAAAAAATAAGTAAGCAAACAAATCAGCTGTTTATTTAATGCAGGAACTTTTCAATTTCATTACTATGTTTTTAATCTAGATTAACGCTGTCGTCTGTCTAGGCGTTAGGAAATACCGCCCAAAAACAAAAACCAAATAACAGAAAAATTATTTTCGCTATAATCATTTCGGAAATAACGCCCAAAAATTTGGGCTTTGTTTCGTTTTCCTTGGGCGTTATTTCGTTGTCTTTTTAGACGAAATAACGCCCAAAAAAAAACGATATAGCACCCAAAAACAAAATGACGTAATATCGCCCAAAATAAAAACGAAAAAACGCCCAAAAAATATGAAATAACGCCCAAAAATAAAACGAAATAACGCCCTTATTATTTTTACATATATTTGGGCAATAATCATTTTGGAAATAACGCCCACAATTTATTTATATGTAAATAATAACGCAAGGAAATAACGCCCACTGAAATAACGACCCAAAACAAAAAGGAAAGGAAATTTCTAAAAGTCAACTTAAAAACTTTTAAAGTTTATAGTATGAGCTTATTAAATTAGAAAACACTTCCAAATTACATGGAGATACTAGGTATAATTTGAGCAAACTCTAGAATGTTTGAAAAAAAGGACATGGCACCTTCTGTATTCGCAAAAATTTCCGAAACTTTTTAGAGAGCGTTTTTTTTTTTTGATAACGAGGCATATCTGTAAGCCTTTGTCAAATTTTGTCCACTTCCATCCACTAAATTCCGCGGTCACAATTGTTTTTTTTTTTTATTTTTATTTTTGGATCTAAGTAGAAGTTACATCACTTTCAAACTAAGCGATTATTTATCTACTAACAAAGAGAAAAAATTCAAAACTTTTTACCAAACTCACCAGAATGATTTATAAGTAGAACATCAAAGGATGTACAAAAACCAGACGTAATAAAAAGAACAAACAAAAATCCATATGTTAATATTAATTTATCATAAAACTCATCCCCCCCAGATACTCCCACAAATAACTATGCACACATTATGCATAGTTACGTACATACATACATACATTAGCCATATTGTGGCCAATAAAATGTCTTAATCAAAACAAACTTATTATTTGTCATAAATAAAGCCAAGAATAAAGCTAAAAGACAAATAAACTGAAGGTTAGTCTACGACAGGGTGGAGCGCTATTTGAATTATGTACGTATACGTATTATTTTACGCTCCCCAAAAAGAAAAGAACTTTGAGTTCCCTTGCCGCCGCCCTTCCATTTTATCCATAGCAAATTGTTATGATAATTCAAATTGGCCATTATTGTCACATAACGGCAATAAAAGATTTTCTATGTCGTCTGCCATTTTCTTGTGTGTACCAACCCCCCCTTCCCCCTCCTAATGTTTTTTATGTTTTATTTTAGCTGCGTTTTTTCCTAAGAAAATGTACGGGCAGGGTAATTGCAATGAATGAAGACGCTGGAATAATAAATGTTTGCAAAGTCGTAAAAGTCATTTCAAACATATCATCGCGAGCATATAACACCCATAAAATGTTGAGAGCATCTCGTCGATAAAAATTGGCATTGGATAATCTCCATTTTACAAAGAATGAATGTGAGTGTGAATACTAAAAATGAATTCATGCAAACGTCTGCTGGAACTTGCTTTTAATAGACATTAGATGTTCATAAAGTAATGAAAATGTCTATGTATATGTCTGCTAAATGATGTCAAATTGAATGAAACATTGTCAGTGGGCATTACTGAAGTTTCTTTAGCGGCACATATTTTTCCATGCAGAATTCAAGTTAAAGGTCAAAGTTTCTCGAATAACTGCAGGATTTTATGATATCCCCGCTAGGAGTCGCGTAAGACGCTGTTCCAAGTGTAGCACATATTTTGCACAGGCATCAGCGCAACGAGCAGAGAGCAACTTTTTAGCAGCCTCAAATGTGGCAAGTTTTTTAGTCTGCAGTATTTTCTGCTGCTGAATTTCTGAAGTAATACCTAATATAAAATAATAAAAAATCCAATAATTTTATCTGTTTTAATATCACAGTAATGTGATATTTAAAAAACTCCAAAGAAAAATCGTTTAAATTTAATATCTCATGAAGAGGATCACTTAGGATTTACCGGTTCTGGGTTTTCAAATCTACATATAGTCAGAAAACTTTTTCTTTGGTTCAGAAAAACTATGGCATATCAAAAAAGACCAAATTTGTGGAGTAGCAGCTCGAATTTTGGACAAAAAAACAACAGCGTTTTCATCGTAAAAGTCTGTGAAAAAAACTGAAAGTCTTTTCGACTAGAACGTATATATAACACGGTGCGAAACGTTAAAAAAGAATACCCGTGTCTCATCGTTTTTCTCTAGAACGTCAGATTTTTTTAGATGTTTATTACTCTATACAAAATATAAATGGATGTTTTAAACCAGTGAATCTCAACCGTTTTTGGTCGCGCCCCCCTTTTCAAGTTCTTACAAGCTTGCGCCCCCTCCCTTTAAAAATGAAAATCTGGCAACCATTTTTCTCTATAAGGCTTGCGATTCGAGTAACCCTTGCTCAAAAGTGCAGAACACGCTTTTTTCAGGAATATGGTGCTCATCCAGCCAGGAGTGTAATGTGCCTGTTAACTTTTCCAGTTGAATTATAACTTTCCAAGATATCGTTGAGTCAATTGAAAGCTATCCAATATTTTTTTATAATTTTTTGGAGAGGTTAAAAAACAGCTCAGAACTCCATTTCTATTAAAGTTTGCAGAAATGTTTGTCTTCTATTGTATAAACAGAATGACGATCTATTAACCCTTTCGACCCGGCTGGGACAATATATCCCAATTTACATATATATATTGTCCCAGCCGGGTCGAAAGGGTTAAATAAAAGAAAAACATTTTTCCAAACTTCAGTTTTGTTTTTTAACACTCCTAAGAATTATGAAAAAAAATATAGGATAGTTTACAATTAATTCAACAATATCTTCCATAAAATATCGCATCTCTTTGATAATGACTAAAATTTGTATGGAATTCAGATACCTTACCAATGGAAAGAAACTATCCAATTTAAAGTTAAAGGTAAGATTTAGTCAGAATATGGATTAAGGATTATTCGGATCACAGACCTGAGAGAAAAAAACGATAGCCAGATTTGGAATCAAAAATTTCAAAATAACGCCAAAACGGTTTTCTTGCATTTTGTAGAACGTTTAATTTCCTATAAGAGTCTCTTAGAACTGTTATTTCGTCCGACTTACAGTTCATGAGATATCGAGACTTGTAAATCATTCAAAATTGAACATTGTACTATGCGCACCACAATGTTCATTTTTCAATGATTTTCAAGTCGCGATATCTCATGAAGGGTAAGTCTGACAAAAAATAGTTCGCAAATATCCTTATAGGGAATTGAACGTTTTGGAGATATTTTAAGAAAACGATTTTTTCAAAATTTCAGGTTTTTTGATAAAATATCTCCTAAACTAGTTATAGGTCATACGGTTAAAAAAACAACAATAAGTAGCTTGTAAAGCAAGTAATTCCATATATATAGGTATTTTTACTTTACTTCACCGTTCATGAGTTATCGTAATTTTAAGCTCAAGATACTACTGTGCCTTCTCATAAGCGGCATGCACAATTTACAAATTTTTTTTCAAATTTTGAATTTGAATCTATCCTGAGTTAGAAGTCGTACGAAAACGGTTTTTTTTCTAAATTTTAGGATAGTTGAAAACATATCTGCTAAGCTATACTGCCGTCCTAAACAAGAATGCCGTAACTCCAATTTTCCAAAAAAAACAAGTTTATGAGGTTTTTTAGGTTATCTCGGTTCTGACCGTCAACCCACAAGATCAGGTTGCAGTATACCTTTATTATCCCTATAAAATCAACTACGACTTTTGTCGTAACTCCCAGCCGTACACATTTTACTAAACAAGAATACCGTATTTCCATATGCTAAGCAAAAACACCGCAACTCCATAAAAATGTATGTAGTATCATACATTTTTAAAATCATTTCGTTTCTCTAAATCATTTCAAAAACAAACAAATTTTCTTTATGAAACATCTCGTGCACGTAGAAAGTATCGATTATGGCCTCTGAACACAGGTCCGTGCACACGGGGGGTGTTTTGGGGGTTCAAACTCCCCAGGAAGATATTTTACCCATATATAACGGTACAAATCAAGTGTTTAGTATAGTGCACCCTCGTTTTTTTGTATGAAAACCCCCCCTGCGCACGGTGCTGTCTGGACAAGTCAGTCAACTAAAATTTTCTCTAAGATCTATTTTAGACTATGGTTCCACAAAGGACAATTGTAGCAGCTCAGATGAAGTAATCTGTGTTTCAAGTTGGAAATCAGAACTTAAGAAAATTCAAAAGTTGACTTTACGGCATTTTTGATTTGTATCAGCTTCGTCAAAAGTAGTGCGATGCAAAACAAATTATCGTAACTCCATTTTTGACTGAAATTTACGGAATTGGCTATTTCCACTATTGCCATCATGTAGAGTGTGAAAAATCCTTTAGGAATGAGAAATAAAAAATAATTTTCCTTTAAGCTGAAAGCGTTGGGGAAACGAAACAGCAAGAAACACAAAAATTCATTTTACAGAAATAAAAATTTATTGGAGTTACGGCATTCTTTCTTAGGACGGCAGTATAGGTGATAAGATAAAAAAAAATGAGATGTAACTTATAGTGCAAGTAATTCTCTATAAATAGATATTTTTACTTTGCACGTGTGACTCACCGTTCATGAGTTATCGTAATTTTAAGCTCAACACATCACTGTACCTACTCATAAGCGGCATGCACAATTTTTCTAATTTTTTCCCAATTTTGAATAAGGATATCTCGTTAGTTATAAGTCGCCCGAAAAAAGTTCAAAGGTCATTTTTATACAAAATTATAAGCTATAATATTGCTCCACAATATTTTTCTCTAAATGTAACCGTTAAGGAGATATTTGTAAAAAACTGATTTCGGGCGCCATTTTTCCAATATGGCGGCGCGAGCGAACACGATTCAAGATAGCAAAGTTGAAATTCTGAAAGAGCACATCGTAATCTATAAAATTACTCATTCGCAAATATCCCGCAAAACTTTCCAGGTTAAATCATTTTATTCCCCCAAATGATTGTATCACAAAAATTAAAAATAAGTAGTTAAATTTTTTACTGTTCGAATTTCTCTATCCGCTACTGTATTCCAATTAATGAACCATGGCGCCATCTACTGTTGATGTTTTGCAAATAAGCTACGACCTACATGAAATGGTTTGTGTCCGTACTAAAAATTTTAGTTGTTCGATAACTCACCTCAAATAAATTTATTCTGCAACACTGGATCTAAGCCTTTATGGAATGAAAACAAGCATAACCAACTCGCAGATGGCAGCACTTACGTTGGCTGCTGCATTTTTTTTTTTTTTTTATAATAAAACTTCACTTTTAACTGATTCACTAATATCGTTATTTTCTTTCAAAAATCAAAACGCTCGATTCAAAACGCGAGATTACTGGCGAGGCAACATTCACCCGGCAAAAAATTAAACGCACTTTTGTCGCCAAATTACCGGCCGCGAACTTCACTTAAGCCAAAAAATCCTACAGGTGCCGCGAACGTGTAATTTTATTGCACTAAACACTAATGGTTTCATTTACAGTGTACTTTATTTAATTCTTATCACTTTTTCAATGCAATTTAAGTTAATATTAAAAGATCACTTGAAGAAAAAAAGTGAACTGCTGTCTGTTTGTTCATAAACTACTGTCAGAGTTACCAGATGCAAAATTGGAATCTAATCCACTTGCAAGAAAATTGCGAAAACGACTAGTGTTACCGCGTTTATGTTTTGTCTTCGGCGTAAAAGAGTCTTACCAAGCCTTCATAAACTCAATGTTTTAATATATTGTACAATTTTAACCTTTTCGGAACTTTTTCTTTCCTTTTGACTTTAAAAATCGTTACTGTCCGTTTTCTTACTACTAAGAGCCCATCTTAACAATAATTGAAAATAATGAAATGAAATGAAAATGTACTCAAAGGTAATAAAAGTACCAAATTTACATTTAAATTTTTAATATAATTCTAATGGTTTTGTGCTTAAATATCATATCAAATCATATCATATTAAGGATTTTCTAGTAAAAAAATTTGAAAAAGGTGTTTTGCCATATTATAGGTTGGGGACGAATTAGAAATACCCTACACCTAATCGTAGAGAGCAAATAATTTGGATTTTTTTGATTACAGTCGACGTCCAGTAATACGAATGCTCCGTATTACGAATGTCCAATGATACGAATGCAATATTTCTTCCACACGTGATTCTATAATACGAACAGCGGTAAATTTTACGGTTCGATAATGCATGAAAGAATACGTGGGAAATTTTTCAGAATTTTTAGAACGTTTTGAAATGCTTTTTTCCTAATACATATTTGGAGAAAAATTGTTGAAAAATTATAAAACGTTTGGAAAAATCTGAAATAAAAGTTTGAGTTTTTGAAAGCAGTCTCTAAGAAATTTACAAAAATCACCAAAATCAATTTCGCGACCCTGTTTTTTGACAAAGGATACCACAGCAAAATCCTCGCGCTTTTATAATGCTAGGCATCGGTAATACAACAGTGCCAAATTTTAGCCAAATCGGTCACATCATGCTTTTTTAACTGGTACAATTGGCGTGTTTCACTTAAAATTTCTTCTTTTAGTGTTTAACTCATTAAGTATTTTTTTTTTTCCATATTTTTCTATCAAATCTTTTTTGTTTCTTATCAAAACATTGATGGTATTCCTTAAAATGTGTAAATGCCTCGAAAATCACGTAAACTAGTAGTAGTTGTCAAAATTAATACCAACATTGTCTCCGTACCATATAACTCAGAAAAAAAATTCATAAATTTTCTATTTTTCGATTTTACGAACAGGCCTGACATTATATAATTCGTATTATTGGATGTCGACTGTATTTCAAGCTTGGAGCGCTCCATGGTTTCTATATTCATTCAATATTAATCGGACTTTAAAGGGTTTTTTGAAATTAAGAGTGTGTAACCTCATACCGATCCAATAAATTATCTTTTGCATCTAAATTTTCCGTAAATAAATCGTTATGAGCATCCAAATTGATTACTATTTTTTTAATGGCTGTGAATTTCATCACGATCTAAAAAATATTTTGTGCATCCTCTTTCCCAATCAGAACAGCTCTAGACTGTTTATAGATTTCGTCTTTGCAGTGTAATTAGAAACCCGGAACCTGGGTACTTAATTCTGCGTCTGATTACTGCAGGGTAAGTACACAGCATATGCTCTGCTTCTTCCGATTCCTCTTGGCATCGTTGTTTACCGGGCCCATCTTTTTGGGTAGTAAATAAGTACCTATATAGTGTCCTGACATTTAGGGTATTCGTTAATACGTGTAAGAGCATCGAAACCCTCGTAAACTCATAAAACTGTCAAAGTTCGTATTGATTTTGACAACTATTACGAGTTTGCGGGGTTCTCGAGGCTTTTACACGTTTTAAGGGATACCTTTATTGTTTCAGTGTAGATTTTTATATTTTTTCTACTGATGTTTAAAATTGCTTCCATCATACTAAAGTCTTTTCGTCTGCTGTAGGCAGGAACTTTTTTTGGGCTCCTCACTAGTTGATAACGCTATTTTCCTCCCATTTCCGAATTAAGTTATTTTTAAAGGAGTTGTTCACTTTGTAGAAAGGTTCTGGAAGTATATTATGCCCCTCCCTTGGCCAAAGTTAGGTTAGGTTAGGGTGACCGCAATAATGGCACATATATATCGCAGGGGTCCATAGTGATACCACAATCTCTATTATTAAAGTCTATTCATAAACTCTGGTCTTTTCAATTGGGTTTTTGTTCAAAATGAAGGATCTTGTCAGCACAGCAAATCTTTTCATGTTACCTACTTAGGTGAAATTTTTGTTTTTTTAAGGAACTGAAAAACGGCTGACCAAGGGATTTCAGTCTAGTTCTTGCCAATGCGGGGCATGACCTGCGTTTTCATTGCCTTCATAAGCCCCGTGTCTTTCAGACTAGAGTCACATAACTTCTCCTGAATAAGGGTTGGAGAAATTCAAATCAATTTCAGATAAGCCTTGAATAAATTTAAAACATTATTTAAGATTTCCGATTTGGTTGACTGTCCGAGGAAATTCATATGTATGCCGGAACCGGAAGTGCGCGTACATAGACAATTTCTAACGCATAACTCTATAGCGAGGACCTTTGCTTGAAAAACGGAAGTTATTTCCAACACCTGGATTAGTTAACTCTTCGAAAATAGTAATTATTTAAATTAGACACTAAATTTATGAATAAAAACACCTTCAAACCAATGCAGTTCTTCCCAACCAGAGGAAATATAGTAAGTAAGGGTAATGTGGACTATGTGGGTAATGTGGTCCACCCTTTTGCTTCTCATATATAACAATTCTGGTTATTTGTGCATATTAAAGCTCGAAAAAAATATTTTTTACACTCTTTGGCTTTTCTGTTATGCTCCTTACACGTGTGTAATTTCTTAATATAAGCTGTGAGGTCAAATTGACATTCTTTAGTACGTACTGAATAGCTAAATAATTTCCGCAGAACTCTGTTTTCTAAGATTCAATTAACTCTAATGCATTTATGGAGCTATTATTCAACAAAAAATGCATAAGCACGTCTGATTTTACATTGCTTTTATATATTAAATGATTATTTCAAAAAAGTGATGCTTTCGGGTAATGTGGCCTACCCCATATTATTTAACGCTGATTACTATTACACCTTAAAAAGCTAATTATATGTGTGGGATGCCCGAGTTTGAGTAATATAGTGCATTATTTTACGCATGATTCGGTATTCCTTATGACTTATTCATTTGTTAGTATGAATTTGGTTAATCGTACTAAAAAATATTCGTTAATAAGCCTTTACAACTATTTTATAGCAATTATAATCTAAAATAATACAACTCGACTTTTAGTCAGCAAAAGTTGCGAATAACGGTACTACTTTAGGAAATGGACAGGGTGATCCACATCATTACCCAACACTTTTCTTTTTCAGATATTTTTAGGTACTGTCAATTTATCTGGCCTCACGCTTGAAGAAGTTAATATTTTATTTTATAAATTATATAATAGTAAAAACAATAGAATAACTAATACTAATTAATTGACCAAACTAACCTACTACCATTACTTTGGTAGAAATTGGCGATAAAGAAAAAAGGTAACCACATTACCCTAAGTTACTCTATGTTTGTTATACTACTCACTAATAAATAAAAAAACAAAATTTAAAAAAAATTCATTACGTATTTTTTTTGTTAATGAAAAACAAAGGGACAAATTTTTCCGGGGCAGTCCTTATCCATTTTAGGTACTACCACCAAGATTTTTGTCAGTAAAGGAAGGTATGTCTACATCATAACATCACAATTTATAAATTGGTGTTAAATGCGATGATGACCAAAAGGTTTTAATTTCCAGAAACCTAAAAATGAGCTTTCTGGCAGTGACGGCACACTTCAAAAATCTCACGGCACACTAAAGTGCCGCGGCACATAGGTTATAAAAAGTATAGGGTATAAAAAGTACGGAAATTTGTCTATCGGGAGTTGGTCGAAGCGAACCATTAAACCAGTATAAAAAGTGGTTCGGTTTTCGGTTCGTATCTATCATTTGTAGAAAATTTCGGTTCGGTTAATGGTTCAGTTACTTTGAAGAAAACAGCTGTTTTCCGGTATAAAACCGGTTCACGTCTGTGCATATTTATATCATCATTCAAAAAATGTTACATTGAGCTTAAAGGTACTTTACAAGAATGTACTATATGTACTTATACACATACATACATATGTATATAAATGTTCTAATTAATTTAAATGAACAAATCATTTGCGTGACTCTATATTTAGATCAGTTATCAATAATTCCACATTCAAATTGAAACTACATTCAGTCATATATCGTATGTAGCTTCAATCATTGCAACAATAATGAAATATACAATGTACCAACGAACGAAGTTTTTTTATTGATAACCCCAACCTGACAGAACTTTTAAAGTCTGCATCCAACACTCGTTATCGCTATTTCATACATTAACTCACTTAGTTTTGGGTATTTGGTATTATTTGCGTCAGAATATTTCTTTGATGTTTTTTTAAAGAAAATAGTAAGGGGATGCCTTTAATCTCGTAACCTACTTAATCACGTCAAATTTGGAAGTTTACGTATTCCTGTTTTCAGGAAGGCAATTTTTTGACATCTACGCACGACTAGCAAAAAAGTTCAAAATATTTTGGTTGCAGATTTTCGTCGGTCGCGAAAACGCGACGTCGCTTGTCGCTCGTTATCGCTTGCTCATAAGCGCTTCCATAAAGGCGCGTGTATTTGATTTTGAAAGCTACGTCGCTAGAAATGTGATCTAGCTGTGCCGTCGCTTGTCGCGTGTGTCATAAACACAGCCTAGTAGTTTATTTACGACGCTTGTAAGTTTACATAGCGAAAAGAGTAAAATACTTGGTGTATTCATAAAACGTGTAAGCTTGAAAATACATAAGTTTATAAAGCTAACGAGCTTGTCTTCAGGAATGCACCTCTCTGCAAACACGAGTCGAATTTGCCTCGAAAATATATGAGGCCATAAACTACATTCTATATTAATTTCGACAGTTCTTTTACGAGGCTCGGAAAGTTACGAGTTAACGAGGTTTTCGACAAATTTACGGAAAACCCTAACTGATATTTATTTAATTTTTGGCATACCAGCTTTATAATTTACTAGTAAGGGTGTTACCTTTAGCCTGGACAAAACGCTTAATCTTAAGTTACATATTACAGGCCTTCATAAGTCATAACCTTCACTTTCTTTTAAATCTTTTCTGGCTTTATATAGGAATTGCCTAATGTACCATCATTCCCCTCACCTGAGCTGTTAAGAGCAGTATACTTTATTTAGGTAAAACAAATAGGTCATAACGTACTATTTTGTCCAATATTTACTTTTCATTCCTTTAAACACAGTTTACTGGAAATCTTGATACTTATGATTCAAATCAAGATTTAATCATTCTGACACGAAGCTACCACCAATTACCCTATAAAACAAAACTTTCTATGCACATATGTATGTATTCTTTTAATGTATTCTACAAACAGATTAAATTTGAACTTTTCTAAATGAAACTGTGTCAATTTTGAAAAAATCATCTTCACTTTATAATCAGTTCAAATTGTCGCTCACACGCGCCAACATGTTCCGGCTTATATTCGGTCCAGCTTCGATACTTTTACTGCTGTCATTATTCATAATTCAACTATCTTTGTGTTCAAGTCAAGGACGAGATTATGAATATGATGATGTTGATGGCGAAGGATATTACACTTCACCAAGGCCAAATATAGAACCATCATTTTCTTCACCATATGAACAACAATCAGATCCAGAGCGTTATCATAATGAACTACAAGCTCCATATCTGTCTGCTACTGTAGAACCAGATGCAGATCGTTATACTGTTCGTCCACCACGACCAGTATATCGACCCGTACCGCACTACTCTCCACCACAGGATCCTAATGTGATTTTTGTACCCCGCTTGGGTAGAGTACGGGGAAGAGTCGGTTATAAAGTCATTCGGAATCGTCCAATTAATGCATTTTTGGGCTTAAAATACGGTACAGTTATGCCGGGTGTTGGTCGTTTTCAGGTAAGTGTGTTAAACAGTTAGTACATACTTACATGTGAATTTGACAGTGGCATATTTATGGGACCTCAGCTCCAAAATTTGCAATTTCTTTCAAGACGTATCAGTAACGTTTACAAGAACGACATAGCTCGGCCCCCAAGAAAAAAAGTCCTATGTACGCCCCTGTAATGAAATTTAGATCACTAATCATCTATTTGCCTTTTATTTGCTCTTCAGAAAGCTGTGGTGCCTGAATTTTATAGAAACGATGTGATTGATGCCACAACAGAACCCAGAGCATGTCCGCAATTCCCCAATTTGAGAGAAGTCCAAGAAGACGAAGCACGTGGCATAGAATTTCCCGATTGTCTCTACGTAAATGTGCATGCGCCAAATGTAAGAGAAACGCTTCAAACATTTAACCTTCAAATCAAAATTATTTGAGTTTTTTTTTATTAATCTTCTTCTAGAAAACTGGACTTTTCCCTGTCATGGTTTATGTGCACGGTGAAATGCTCTTTGATGGCAGTGCCGAAGAAGGACAACCCGATTATTTATTAGAACATGATGTAGTCTTAGTTTCAGTGAGTTACCGCTTGGCACCTTTTGGTTTTCTCACATCACTTACAGATGATATGCCAGGTAATATAGCACTCGCTGATATACACATGGCCTTAGAATGGGTACAACGCTACATACGCCCATTTGGTGGTAATCCCAATGAAGTCACACTATTTGGACAATCTGGTGGAGCTACGCTGGTGCATGCTTTGAGCTTAGGTGGCAAAGTACGTAAAATTTAATTGAAATTTATTTTTTTTAATTAAATTATTTTTTTTCTAGGCAAATGGACTTTTCCACAAACTTATACTACAATCAGGAACCGCCTTAAATCCTTTCTTTATTGATGAAGAACCTGAAGTGACTGGTAATGATTTCGAACATCAAGCGGATTGTCCACCTGGAGCTAGAGGCTTGCAGGGTCTCGTTAGTTGTGTTGCTCAAAAGAGAACTTCTGAAATATTGGAAATATTTAAGAGACATTATTCTACTTTTGAAAGGTCTCCATTATCCATCATTGGCGGTTTTAAACTTATTATTGGCGATAAATTGGGATATTTGCCACAACATCCAGCTGCTTTAGTTGGAGAAAATAAATTGCCCATGATTGCTGGTGTAACGAAAGATGCTGGTGCCTTCATAATGTCACGTAAGTTTTAACTACACAGGGTATTCGCGCTTTGATGTGAAATTCAGAAAATTTGACACTTTTGTAAAAACTGGCATGTCTCGCGTAAATTTCAAGTGATTTGAATTTTGAAGAGTATGTTCGAAAGCTTTCGACTTCTTTAATTTCTTATCAAAATTTTAATCATATGTGACCTGGTCTATCAAAAGGGTGCTTAGGTGTCAAAAAAAAATTTTCCAATTTTTTGCCGATTCGCATAAGTTGACCTTTAAAAGTTGTTTTCCAGCTGTTTTGACGAAATTTTTTTTTCGCTCGTAAGCCCCATTTTCATAGACCAGTCCACATATGTTGAAATTAAAACATAAAAAGGTCGCTTTCTATTGAATTCTTTTTTTTTTTAACAAATCATACCATCTAGCGGACAAACTATTAGCTGTGGAAAGATAACCATTGACAAGAAAATATAGAGAAATATATTTCCTACAGTTTTTGGGGTATAGCTGAGTACATTTCTCACAGTAATTAAAGTGTACACTACACAGTCTCTCGGACTAAAATTTAGTTAGTTTCTTCGCTTTCAGGATGAAGCTCGCAAGGAAACCACAAACCGATTTTGACGTTCTTAGGCTTCAAAGTTTTGCTATTTATCAATTTAAGAAATTTTTGGTTCTGGATGCAAAATACACTGTGCAACAAAAATACCCAAAATCATACACTTACAAAAAGCATTATGCAAAAATTGTCATATCTCGTGCAAATTTCAACCGATTCCAATTTTGAAGAGGATGTTCGAAAGCTCTTGTTTTTATACCCTACAGGGTATATTCACTTTGTCCTTCCGTTTGTAACGCAGAGAAGGAGGAGTGGCAGGTATGGAAAAGTATATATATTCTTGATCAGCGTCACCTCCTGAGTCGATGTAGCCATGTCCGTCTGTCTGGCTGTGGGTGGAATTATTTTTTACGAGAAAACGAACCAAGATAATTCAATGAAATTCGGTACGTTGACTTCGTTGTTAAAGTTAGCTCGTGGGATTGAAAATCGGTCAACGACAAGCCTATCGCCCATACAAAAAATATACTAAAAACGCAAGATTAAGAGCCATTATTTGTAATAACGCAAACAAAATACGTATACACACAAATGCTAGAAATAATTAGCACAAGCTCTGAGAAAAAGATAGGCGAATTAGGACTAGAAGGCGTGGCACCTCCCATATAAGCAAAAGTTTGAAAAAGCTTTACTGAAATTTTGTGCAGACACTTGGAATAGTTAATGCAAAATCTAAGCAAAAACTAAGTGGATTTAGTCAAAAAGAGATGGCACCTCCCTTACAAGCCAAATTTTCAAAATACTGCAGTGTAGGGTATATTATTTTTTAGCCAAGCCAAAGGTAACACCCTTACTATTTTTTTTTTTAATTTCTTGTCAAAATTTTGAGTATATTTAGAAACTAGAACACGGAAAGGTCGTTTTTCCATGATATCCAATTTTTTTAACAAATGGCGGCTCTAGCGGGCAAAAGTTTAGCCTTGGAAAAATGGTTTTCTGTGAGTCTCTTAGATCTTCAGTTACATTAAAAAAAAAAATTAAACTATTTCCGGAACTTCCAGAGAGCAAACTTTTCACTATAGAACAGTGAAAGAAAAAAATTTTTTAAATGTTGAAAATTTACCACTTTCAAAGGTATGGGCTGAATTAATATCAATAATTGCGTGGTTTTTGAGATAATGAACTTATCTCAAAACAAATTGTTAAAAACATTGATTTTTGTCGTTTAGACTTTTATTCAAGACCAGTGTGGGCCATTTTTTGCAGGTTTTGTTTTAAGCTAAGCATTTAGCCTGCACCTAAGATAATCTTTTCTATTGCTTCGAAAAAATGGTGCACCTTAATATATATACATCAGTCTAAAAACCTGAAGTTATATTGTTTGCATATCGAAGGATTTGGTAAAAGTGGAAGAGTACCTTCGAAAAATTTTTGATTAATATCGAAAAATGAATTAAGCATTATCGAAAAACATTGGAAAATTCGATTTAAAAGTAAAATAGCATGTATGTATGGGAAAAGATTCAACAATTCGGTTCGAATAGTACCAAATAACATTGAAATATCTAAAAAAAAATTGAGAAATTTGAATTAATAAAAAAGTCATTGAAAACCGAATAGTATGGAAAAACAATGAAAGTATTTTAAAGTCGAGAGTTATCGAAAAAGTCTATAAAAAACGGAAAATTATAGAGAAAACATCGAAAGTCTGTTTAAAACTGAAGTTATCGAGCAGCATTAAAAAACATCGAATAAGTCGGGAAAGTGTCGAATAATTCCAAATAATTGTATGACTCAAAAATAGCATAGGAATATAAAATTCCAAATAAATGGTATAATACTGAAAAACTCGGAACATCTCGGAAATTCTTAAAAAAAATCGAAAAGCAACAAATAAAATTTATTTAAAATTAAACAATGGCGGCTATCATTAGAAATTTAACAAAAAATAGTTTTGTGGGAAAAAATCCAAGTGAAAATAAACTGTGAAAAGTCCATTGTGAAATCGTGATCGCATAAAAAGTTATTCAAAGTCAAAGATCGCAAAAATCAGTTTTTTGCAAATAAAGATTTTTTTGGTGAAAAAATTTCATTTGGATTTTTTCCACAAAAACCCAAACTATTTTGTTTTAAATTTCTAATTATTGTCGCCATTTTGTTGCCGCCATTCTGGGTTTCGAAATTTACGAAAAAATGGGCATCATTATTTGAAAGCTCTTGAGTAGATGAACGATTTGAGGCCTTAAGCCCAAACTCCAATAGCGCGTCGGCAGTCGCAGTGGCAGTTTTCGAAGCAGTATTTTACTGCCAGTATTTGCTCTCACTGCCGATGTATCCACAATAGCGCGTCAGCAGTGGCACTGGCAGTGTTTGAATAAAAACAGTTTTCGCGAACAAACTCATTATTTTATCGCACAACTCACAATATAAATTTCAAAATGTCACAAACTTAAAAATTTTAACAAATGACATGTTTTTTCTCAAAATTTTGAAGTTCGAAAAATTCGAAAATATTCAACTGAGAGGCAGTGGCAGTGAATTTAGAAATAGAGAAAAATTGCACAGCGCTGTGTACTGCCGCTGCTGTATTGTAGTTACTTTCATATAAAGTAGTGCGTTCTAAAATGACAACTGTTTTCGAACACTGCCACTGCCACTGCCGACGCGCTATTGGAGTTTGGGCTTTAAACGTATTTTCTTGCTTCTACTTCTGGTGACAGTCCGATAAACATCATATATCATTTGATTTGGAAAAAATTTTTTTCCAAATTTATAGACCACTACTACAATTAGTAGTAAAAATACAACAATTAAGTAAAATTTTTATTTTCGTTGCTTCACTTAATTGGTTATAACTCCGTTATTTATTCACAGATTTTCTTGAAGTATACCTTATTATCTTTCCAAAGATGCGACTTATGTGTTGTGTTTCAAATCAGAAATAATATTGAGTTAGTTTTTTTCTATTTTCCCGTATTTATGAAGTGAATTTTCGATTTTTATTTTCGCAAAAAAATTAACCTTTCTCAGATATTTTAACCCATAACATTTGAACTGCTAATCTTTTTGGAAAATAATCCAGGGTGCAATTATTGGACGTTTAACTGCCTTTAGTTTGATATCTTTTGCGACCAAATGAGATGTTTTTGAACTTAGGATATGGCTTAAGATGAGAAGACATCTTCGAAAACGAAAATGTTTCAAAAATTTATTTCTTGATTATCGAGTTTTGAAAGCCAAAGTGCATCCGAAAAAGATAATAATGTCATTTCTTGTACATTTTGTCTTGAAACTAGTGTTACCTATTTATTATGAATCAAAGTAGCTAAGTAAAATTTTACAATAAAATCTTTCTCTTTCCCCTAAAAGGTTTCTATGATGACTTCAGATGGGCGCGTAACATCACAGATTACATTAACGTAGTGCTGAAGCACACAACACAGCGACGTTTCCACGACAAATGGCGTCACTTGGCGCTAACACAAATATTCACTGAAGAGGATAGACGTAGTCCTTCGCTTAAGAACCTAGCTCAAGGTCTGCTGGAACTCACTAATTTGATACTCTACCGTGCTCCACTTGTCGACTCAATACGTTATACGTCACGTCATTATCCAACATATCTATATATCTTCGATTATCGTGGCGAACATCACCGTTTTGGAAATCAAAAGAATCCACTACCATTTGGCGCCGATGCAACACTAAGTGATGACAGCATATATCTATTCCCATATCCGGAGGAAGTAGCTGCACTTAATTTGAGGGATAAGGCTCTTTCACGTAGATTAAGTAATATGTGGGTCAATTTTGCTACATACGGTCAGACAGATTCGAATACTGGTCGTTGGCCGAGAGTAAACGGTGAATATGGTCCATTTGTACGTATTGGAAATGATTTAGAATTGGATTATCATTATGGTGAGGGTATACCAGTGCCGAATTTATATCCGGAATATTTTACCACAACTACAACAAGTACATCGACAACAACAACGACGACAACAACAACTGAAAGACCAAATCATCCTAACTACCCATATTATCCTAATGAGCGCTATTATTCAAATCAACAACCGAATAATCAACCTGATTATTCACAACGTCTCAATTCAAATGACCAATATCAACAATATCCCGCGAGATATTAAAATATACTTTCATTAAAAAAAAGAATATGACTGATAAGCTAAAATTAAATGTGTGTTCATATTTTTTTATGATGAAAGTATAAAACTCTACAGCTTAAAATAAAATATTCATTTTAATCAATTAAATCCTTTTTTTAAGTATATACTAATCAAGTAGTCAAATTATTTGTGTAGAATTTCAAAAACGATTTGTCTTCCCGTCACTGTCATCGCTTCATTAAAAGTTGCCAGTATTAAGGTGTGTCCCATAATTCACGCAAGATTTGAACTAAATGGAAAATACATACTTTTTTTCAATTACGTATATTCTTTTTTTAATCATAAATAACATAGATTCAAATTATGTATGGAATGACACATCGGGCTGATGACCTTCACGGCTTAGCCGACACAAACGCACACTTTTTTCAAAATTTTGCATGAGTATTCGGCAGAAACGTAGCTGAATTTTGTAGATGCAGCCTTCAAATTCCTCTTTAAATGCAGCTTTACTAACCCCTAATTGTCGGCTGGCAAACTGTTTTCTTTTTATTGGTTGGCAACACGCATAAATGGTGGCGAATAAATGGAGCCATTTTTATTTGTTTTCATGTCATTTATTTGGATTTTTATGCAGGATAATGATCCAAGGCATTCAGCTAAATTAGTGAAAAACTGGGTAGCGGCTGAAAAAATTCATGTTTTGGACTGGCCAGCTCAAAGACCTGATCTAAACCCTATAGAGAATCTTTGGAATTATGTGAAAAATATTATTGGGTAGAAAAACTATAAAAATTTGAAAGGACTTTGGGCAAGAATTCAAAGGAGCAGATGCCAAAAACTTGTGGAGGGCAATTATAAGTTGATTTAAGCAGGTTATTCAATTTGATTGCTTTCGTTTTCCACAGGACTTAACAAGTGTGCTAGTTCTGTTTCCAGGTGTTTCTGCATCTTCAAACGCTTAAATGGCTTTAACAGAGCTAAATGAAGGAAAATATTTGAGAAGTTTGTGGTATTTTAAACCTATGAACTCCAAATAAATTTTTTACTTTAATAATCCAAACATAATCAATCATTCGACATACTAAATAAAATACACATCCTTTTTACGAGTCCATATTTTCTTTAACAAAAGTAGTCTCTCCTTTTTCACCAACTTATCCCTTAATATCCTTAAGGCGCCAGTACATACAGGGCAGCGCGTGCAGCGCGCGCATCATACGCATCACAACGCACGCGAGTGATGCTTGTGCCGTTACATAGAACGCGTAAACGCGTTTTCAAATACAGTCAGAATGGCCTTTATTATATAGGCAGACTTGCTCCTGCACTTCGCTTATTAGTTTTTCCTTCATTTTGATTCTTTTCCTTTTTAATTTCTTTTTTCAACTGCGAAAATAATTTATAAATAAATAAATAAAAGAAATGAAATGTCAAACACAAATGATGCGTTCGAAAAGTTGAAAGTTGGTCAACTCTACGCATTGAACGCAGCGCGTGCGTTGTTCGCTTTTCTGTATGTATCACTCTCCATAAGGAGCTATGTTTTTAAATCAACTGTCAAAGCCTCGCCTTTAATGCTCAAAATACATGAGCATTTTACACGCATGAGTTTACACGCGTGGTTCTGCACGTAAAATACATGCGCAGCTATTGACCTGACGTTTGATACCAATTTTTTACTGTGGGCTCAAAGAAAAAAAATATAAGTTGCGCGCTTTCAATAGCAAATACATACATTACCTTGCACTTTCAGTCTTTTGAAGAATTTCTCCAATATTTTCTTTCTTAGCAACGCGTTTATGAAACTAGAATTGGTTTTATTATACAAAAATTTGTTATTTTTAAAAAATTTTTCCAATTGTCAATGAAGCTGGAGTTACAAGCAACGCGTCGTCGCTTTACTGCGAGCGTTGAACAGAATGATGAAGCTGTAGTATGCCGCTGTAGTACAAAATGTAGTGTAGCAGACGATGAAGCGCTTCGAGAATTTCTATGAACAGAATAGCGAAGTTTGCTGCTTATGGAATAGAGTTGCCAATCTTATTTCGTTATAAAATTTGCATAAATTTTTGAATGACCTAAACTTTTAAAACTTGAAATTATTTTCTCAATTTTATTTGCTGCTCTTTTTCATGAAATTTTTCTGAATTTTGCGCTGAATTAACTTTTAAATCATTGAATAATTTTTACAAATTTATTTTCATCAATTCGGTAACATTGTTCTTCTGTCAAAAAGCATGCAGCAAGCGACAAAGTTGAAAAGTTCGAACTTTGTACTACACCGCAAGCTTCAGCTACAGCGTTAAGCGAACGGTCCATTCAGCACGTCGAATACGTCACGTCGTTTTTTTCAACTGACTGCGACGCATTTGACGAAGAAGCCTGGCCCAATGAATACTTTCAAAACGGATTAAAACATCACAACTCTTTTTATAATATTAATTTAAAATTTTAATTTTACACTTGAACAGCTCCAATATTTTTTTATTCAAATATTATTAAAAAAATAAAACAAAAACGACAAAGAAAAATAAAAAACAACAAATGAAATTGAAAATAAATTTATTTTGCGGTTGTCAAATCACACGACGTACGTCGAAAGTTGAGAGTTGGGCAACTTTTGTACGTTGCGTTGACGTAGACGTACTGATTGGGTCGCACTTGATATAAACTCATATTTTTAACTTAGCTGTCAGTCGAAAAAAACGACGTGACGTACTCGACGTACTGAATGGACCGTTCCCTTTAACTTCACATTATGTTGACGCGTATTTAAATATGTGGAGTCTACTTTTGACAGTTCGTCGCTTACTTCGTACTTCAAGCTTCAGCTACACATTCTGTTTCAGCAGTTAAGCCTATGATGAACTCCAAATAAATTTTTTACTTTAATAATCCAAACATAATCATTCCACATACTAAATAAAATTACACACCCTTTTTACGAGTCCATATTGTCTTTAACATAAGTAGTCTCTCCTTTTTCACCAACTTTTCCCTTAATATCCTTAACATTATAAAAATATACCTTCCTTCTTATATTTCAAGTTTAACTAGTGCACACTTATTAATTATTGGCCCGACCGCAAGGCCAGGCACTACAAAAAATTATTTTAGACTCATTAGAGTGCTCCTCTCCACGGAAATCTTTAGTAAAAGGCGAAAGATTTATTCGACAACTGAAGAGAAGCCAGAGTGATTTCATCATGGCAAGCAAGAACTATTTATCTTCTTTTTACAATCAACATGTTGAGAACTACAATAAAAACACAATGAAAAATTAAATTTTTTTTTATATTAGTGTTGCCAGATTATGGAAACAAAATCACTTTCCCGAATTTGGTTTTTAATTACAATTAAAAAATCAAATTTATTTGCTTGTGCCAAGGGGACGAAAAATTATATGCACGATTTTTTCGTAGGTAGTGATTTTTTGTTTTCTTCAACTAGGCAGGCAAAATCGTAAATCTTATGCCGACGATTTTTCACAACAATTTTAATTCAGTCTCCAGAAAAATTCATAAAAATGGACATATCATATTTTGCCAGCTTCTTACAGATATGATATAGAATATGTTTTATTCGCTAACTCGTTATATCTGTGCGAATAAAACGATAAATTTGTTGCGAAATCATAAATTCATCGATAGTGACCGCTGATGATTCTTTATGTTTTACATTTTGAATTTTCGGAGTATAGAAATTTTTTTAAAGGAAGAAAATAACGATTTGATTAAGAAAGATAGGACATTTTAATAATTTTTTTTTTTCGCGAAATAGTAGCATGGTAAAGCAACAACAAATATGCTTAACTAAACACAGATAAATAAATGTGCTTAGGATAAGTACAAGTAAATTTTTTAAAAAACTTTGGAAAGAAACTTAAGAAATGGTACAAAGGAATGCACCCATAATTTTAAACATTGGAGCGGACAGCAACCGTGGACACGGAAATAGGCGTAACCAGCGCCAGAACCGGCGCATCGGAGCTGCTGAACACCAACAAGACCACGCCTTGCAACAGCAATGAATGGAGATCGAAAACTTAAGGAGTATTATTAGAGCGCAGGACGAAGAAGTCGAGAGGTTTAGGAACCACATAGATTGTTTGTTGCAGGTGTGCCCGGGCGCCGTGGAGGACCCGGAAGAGATGCTTTAATTATTTTCGATCCATTCACAAAAATTTACAACGTTCAATGTTCAATTAAAAGCTATTTTACTTTACTTTAATTAAAAAAAAAAAAAGTACCTGGAGACCGAAACCTGCTCGGTCGACAATCTGGTCTGATCATTTTTTTTTTTTTCTAATAAAGTGTCCACAAAAACTGCTGTTATTTGATTTTATTTTGGGTTCCTGAAGTGTGAAATCACTTAGCCGCATGTTTCATTCTCACGAATTCCAATTAAGAACGAGAGTACTTTAGCTTTATATTCTTTGTTTCAAAGTTCAAGTTATGTAGAATTTAAAAACTTGCTTGTCTTAGCGACTTTGTTGTTTCTTTCCCATACATTTATCACTGCTAGCTTAAAGAAACGAGCAGAGCGAGATAATTTTAATGTTGTTGTTATTATAAATAAATAAACTCTGCTAAAATTTACAGCGCTAACAAAAGATTAACATTTCCGTTGTAAATATAAGCAATCCTTAAAAATCCGGCAAAATCTCTTAATCTGGCACCACGATGAAACATTAAAACATTTTACAATCAATACAGGGTTGTTTCAACATTAATAAGTTGGGCCTCATACAAACGAATGGCAAAAGATAAAGAAGGCGAAATTAAAAGTTTAAGCGCATGTAATAACATTTGAGAAACGCATTACAATAGAAAAGCTTACTAGGGTATAAAAATTAATGTTTTTTTATCGCAACGTTATATTTTGATATAGTGGCTTGGCTTTTTCTCTAGAACCCAGGGAAATTAACATCAAAATTGGGGTCAAACTGTAATTGCGTGAAAGCTGAAATTCGATATAGACCTTAAATACGCCATTGCAAATAAAAAATTAAAGCTCTCCATTGTTCCCATGTGTACAAAAATTTTATTCAAGCTTAAAGATCGCAAAAATCAGTTTTTTGCAAATATCTCGCTAACGGTTACTTCTAAAGTAAAATGTTGGTCGATAATTATGTAGTTCAAAAAATTTCCTATGCAAGAAGATATCCTAGTTGAAATTGTGGAGAAAACTATCCAAGTATACATGCCGCGAATGAGTGTGTTTAAGTTGCGATAGCTCATGAACCGTAAGTCGCAGGTAAAAAAAAAATATGTTTTTATAGGGAACTTTTCGCTTTGTTTTTTAAATAAAATTAGACCAAGTGTTAATATAGGTACGGTGACCATTTATTTGAGATTGAAATACAGAACACAAAAAACAACAAGGAATACATTTTAACTAAGTACATACATACTTAAAAGCACTTTATATAAACATATTTATTTATTGTCGTATTTCTATGTAAATGTACATTTGTGTAGGCCAAATATTTCCACAACTAACCAGAAATGTAATTTACGGAAAGTTCTTAGAAAATTTATCAAATAAACCATGGGTCTAAGATCAATATCGAGCTCGCGCTTTTTTACGAGAAGTTTTTTCTATGAAATATTTAACCAAAAAATCATCTTTAGAAAACACTATTGCATCATCTTAAAAAAAATAAATATGAAAAAAAAAAGATGATAATTGAGGGGGTTAGAAGCAAAGGGGTACAAGTGACAAAAAGTAAATTTTGAGTAAAATAGAGTTAAAGTTAACGTTGCTTCCTAAATTCCAGAGTGAGCTAAAAAATAAAATACTGCGCGTTAAATAACATTAAAAGTATGCTCCATCTAATTTTTTTTTTCAAATTTTTTCTATGAGTCCCCTTTTAAAAGTTATAAGTATTTCAGTGAAAGCCTACACCATTTTACTAAAATTTTTTTTTTTTTGTAGTAAAAATAGAGTAAAGTTAGCACCGTGTAGTAACTAACATAGCAAAAGAAAAAACTAAGTGCCATAACTTTAAGAATCCTTAAAAAGTTTTCTGTTAAAGGTATTTTTTAAAATTTTTATAGAGGTCAGCTTTCAAAAGTTATTAGTATTTTACTGAAGTCCTACCGCACTCGTCACTTTTCATTTCAAAACGAAAATATTTTATTTAATATTTTAAACTCGTTTAGAAGCAAAGGGGTACAAGTGCGGTAGACTTTCACTAAAGTACTAATAACTTTTAAAAACGAACCTCTAGAAAATTTTTAAAAAATACCTTAAAAAGGGAATTTTTCAAGGATTTTTGAAATTGAATTATTTATTTTTTTCTTAACCTATGTTAGATGTTACGCTGCGCTAACTTTGATTCTGATTTACTAGAAAAAATTTTTTTTGAATTTTGTTTTAAAGCAAAACTATAATTTTGTGAACTGGCTTACCTTAATGGTGCTCTATAGAGGTGTAGGAACTCAAAAGTTAAGATAATATTTGTTTCATAAATAAAGCAAAGCTCCCACTACCTATTCTCATGGTTAATTCAATTTTTCGTGATTTGTCACTTGTACCCCTTTGCTTCTAACCCCCTCAATTCTGAATCTGTTTTTATCATGAACGATTTTTAATATTCAGACCGAGTTTTAACAAGTTTTGTTGAAGTAAGACTTTAAAAAAATTATAGCCAGCAATTTTTTAATTGAAATCACTTTTTTTTTGATATTTTAAAACCAATGTCAATGTCGATTTTTGACATTTGTTATAAAATACTAAACAAAGCGATTCCAAATAAAAATTGGTGGCTCTAATTTTATTATCTTTTTTCAAAAAAAAAAACTATTCAAAATTCATTGAAGATAAAAACCGCTTCAGAAAGTTCACAAAACCAATGATATTTACTTTTTTTAAGATGATACCATAGTGTTTTCTAAAGAAGTTATTATTTTAATATAAATATGTCGAAGAAAAATCTTCACGTTGAAAATCGGAGGCTAGATATTGATTTAAGACCCATGGCTTATTTGATAAATTTCATTGGTCATATTTTCGTAGAATTTTCAGTAGATTACTTTTCCGTTAGACGCTTGGTCATATTTTTTCCACCCGAACAATTTGGCTCACACTGTACATTACGCTATGCAACAAATGAGTAAAAATTTTTTCCCCAGGGAATGCCATTATTCATTTTATATGTAAAATGGGCTGCTGATTCCGAAAATCGCATTATTTTTTTTTTTTTTATTTCGTGTCGTTTTCGAGATATCGGTCATTTTCGGTTTTCGGACCAAAAAAAAAAAGATAGTTCCATTTAAATACAAATATCTCAAGAACCAATGTTTGTATTCAAACGTTTTATATGTCATATTAAAGGTAATTAAATTACCTACAAATGATATTCACATCACTTTTTGATTGGTTTGTTAGTTTCGGCGAAATAAATTGATTTCTAAAAAAAACATTTTTTTTTTTCGAAAAAATTAACAAAAAATCAAAATCATCTGCAGATTTATACAAGAAGAAATAACTTTTTTACAATTTTTTTTGTTTTTGTATCATAGACTATATATTTATGAAGAAAATAAGATACCACCTAAAAAAATCGATGGGAAAATGCAAAAGTTGTATACAATTCATTGATAAATTACTAAAATGCGTTTTTGCCTATTTTTTCGGTTTTTTTTTAGTAAACTGTCGATAATTTGAAACTTTTTGTAAAACACATGAGAAAATCCAAAAAATTCTTAAAGTAGGCGTTAAAACAAAATACCCGTGTCTCGTCGTTTTTGTCCAGCACGTCAGATTTTTTTTTAATCGATTTTTGAAGTTTTTTAATCCACTGTGTTAAATTGATGCAAATAACTACATGATCCTTACATTTGAGGTGTATCATGTGTTCAGTAAACTTAGGCAGGATATTACGAGGAATATTTTTGTAGAAAATTTTAACCCTCTAAGACCCTTACATGTGGGTCATTTTGACCCCCCCACATTTAGGTTAAAAGAACTACATGTGGGGGTTTTAGAGGGTTAAAATTGTCTACAAAAATATTCCTCATAATATCCTGCCTAAGTTTACTGAACACATGATACACCTCAAATGTAAGGATCATATAGTTATTTGCATCGATTTAACACAGTGGATTAAAAAACTTCAAAAATCGATTAAAAAAAAATCTGACGTGCTGGACAAAAACGACGAGACACGGGTATTTTGTTTTAACGCCTACTTTAAGAATTTTTTGGATTTTCTCATGTGTTTTACAAAAAGTTTCAAATTATCGACAGTTTACTAAAAAAAACCGAAAAAATAGGCAAAAACGCATTTTAGTAATTTATCAATGAATTTGTATACAACTTTTGCATTTTCCCATCGATTTTTTTTAGTGGTATCTTATTTTCTTCACAAATATATAGTCTATGATACAAAAAGAAAAAAAATTATAAAAAAGTTATTTCTTCTTGTATAAATCTGCAGTTGATTTTGATTTTTTGTTAATTTTTTCGAAAAAAAAAATGTTTTTTTTAGAAACCAATTTATTTCGCCGAAACTAACAAACCAACCAAAAAGTGATGTGAATATAATTTGTAGGTAATTTAATTACCTTTAATATGACATATAATACATTTGAATACAAACATTAGTTCTTGAGATATTTGTATTTAAATGGAACTAACTTTTTTTTTTTGGTCCGAAAACCGAAAATGACCGATATCTCAAAAACGACACAAAAAAAAAAAAAAAATAATGCGATTTTCGGAATCAGCAGCCCATTTTACATATGAAATGGATAGTGGCATTCACTGGGAGATTTGGCTGTTGCATAGTGTTATTAGAGTAAACAACACCTCTTCGTTGAACTCAAATTAAGTCTTAAGGTGAAATATTTATAAACAGGTAGGCAACAATATATCGATTTTGCAACATTTTTATTATTTGCTTTTTTGGTGGAAATCGCTGCACTAAAAAAGTTTGCGAAATACAGAACAAATACAGAACACCTTCTAAAATACAGAACATTTCTATGTTTAAAAAATTATACAGAACAGAGGCCTCAAATACAGAACTGTGTGTAATACAGTACGGTTGGTCACCGTAAATATAGGCTGAATTGGACAGTGAAATAATATGTATGAAATTGTAATACGACTTTTTACATTTACTCCTTTTTTTTCGATGATATGAATGTCACCTTCATCAGGTGTAGTTTATTAAATCTTTAAACAAAAAGAAAACAATATTTGAAATTTGTTTTGTACGACAAATAGTTTAGGAAATTTTTTTGGAAAATTCTTAAATTTTACAACAAAAGAAAAGTTTTTTGAAGAATATATCCAAAATGATAAGCCTAAAAAAATTATTGATGGATTTTGTAGAACATGCAATTCCCTACAAAAGGAATAGAAAAAGGTAAAAACAAAGAGACATGCCGCATATGATCGTAAAAAGATATTGATTTTCATGATGCTCTGGAAGCATGCAGATTATTAAAATACAAAAAGAAGCGGTTATATGAATGAGACCGAATAGGGAAAGAAATTGGAAATAGCGGTAAGTATTTTGATATAATTACCTTTTGCTAAATTTAAATCGTATTTGCATATTTTAGTTGATGAATGCAAGAAAAAATGGAAGTCTCTACGATATTCATTTGGACTTCTTCACACAAATTTAATTTTTAAAGGAGATTATAAAACCAATAGTGTAAGTAAGTGTAAGTAACATATCTACATAGCGCCAGAAAATTTTTGGAAAGAAAGCCAGAATTTTTCTCGCATTTACTTTTAAAAACAAAACCAAAAATTAACTAGTAAATAACGACAAAGATTTGGAAATAACTCCAAAATTAAAGAAACAATTTCTGGCGTTATTTCGTATCGTTTTTTCATTTTTTGTAAATCACTAAACTTTTGGACGTGAAGCCAAAATTTTTTTAATAAACGCCAGAAAAGCTAATGGCTTTATTTCCAAAACAAAATGCAAGTAGGCCAGAATTTAGTATGGACATATTTCTGGTGTTATTTCCTAGTGTATTTTTGGCTTTATTTCAATAGTTAATGCTAGAAAGTTTCTGGTTTATTTCCAAAAAAATTCTGGCGTTACTTGACGGAGCCGTATATAACCCATAATTATAATTTTATTATCATCTCTTGTAGGTAAATTGCTAAGTATTCAGCCATGGAAAAATTGAAGCAGCATTGAGAACAATTTCAGTCAAAAAATTCAGCGCTCTATCTCAACTCTTAACCGCGCCTCAAGGGCCTCTTTTTCCCCGTTTGAATTAAAATGGAATTTTCATTTAAAAATTTTAAAATGTGGCATTTTGTGTAACATTCTTTTGGAAAATTGGCCACGCCACGCCAAACCACCAAAGCAACGCAAAGTTAAGGAACGCATGCCAGGACATGATATTGTGTACCCGACACTTCTTAGCAGATTTGGCACAGTTTTTTTTTAAAATTATAATTGCTCCAATCGATAGGGAAAGGTGGAATAAAAAATTGCCAGGGATGTCCCCGACATCATTTATGAGTTTTAATCCCATTTAAAAAAAAAAAAAAATAAGTTTGCACCAGTCGAGAGGTAGAGGTCAGGGGAGTCCCCGACCCTTCAGAGTTTTAATCACAACCTCTCCCTATCAAATGGTGCAGTAACGTTTTTTTTTTTTTTTTTAAAGGATGGTTGGAAACACCCCGGACAGTTTCCAAAAATTTTCTTTAACCTCTCTCTATCGAATGGTGCAGTAAAATTGTTTTGAAAAGGATGGGGACAGCCCTGACAGTTTGAAAAAAAATTTTTCAACCTCTAACTATCGACTACTGCAATAAAATATGTAGTTTTGAAAAATGTAACCAAAACTCCTAAGAAGGATCGGGGACAGCCACTCCCTAACAAATGCGGTAAAATTTTTCTTGAAAAATGTGTTCAAAACGCCAACGAAGGGTCGGGGACGCTCTTTATGCTTTCCAAATTTTATTTTCGACCCTTTTCCTTCGTATTCACTTTTGCCCTTAACTTTAGTAAGATAATTTTGCTCGTCATCATCAGCATACCATTAAATCAAATGACGAAAAAAATTAAATTTTTCAAATATTTTGTAGATATGTAGGATAATTTGCTACGACCGTTTTCAGTCTTTCTGTTAAAGCTAGGACCGTGAAATTTTGTCACAAGATTCTCATGATGGAGTTATGTAATAAAACAATAAATTTGAAAAATGCACCTGAAATACAAAAACGCGTAACATCATTTTGAAACTTTCTAGGGCATTGCAACCTCAACCTCTTAAAACTCCAAATATTTTAGATTATAAAGCCGGTATTATGAATGATAGCCAAAACTGGCTTAAAAATCTGAAATATTTTGAGTTTTAAGACATTTTTTGTAACGCTTTTGAAAAAATTCAAAACGATGTTGCGTTTTTGCAAGTTATGGGCATGGAATTCCAGAGTGCCAAAATAGTGTCAAAAAAAAAAATTTAATTTTTGTTAGAGCCACGGGAATTTTTTTCTAAAAAGTCACTTGATAATTGCTTTGATATACATACAGTGGCTCACAAAAGTATTCGGAATTTGAAAATTTTTTAAAGAATCATAAAATTTTTTAATAACGAATAAGTTTTTTTTGAATCACTCTTAATAATTATAACTCGGTAAAAATCTAGTTTTATTTATCAAAAGAAACTTTCCTAAAATGTTACTTAATAATGTAAAAAATAGCTTATAAGCAAAATCGTACTTAAATTCAATGCACAAAAGTATTCGGAATTTTAAAAAATATGGCAATATCTTAAAGACGAAATCAAAGAATAATCCAAAACTATTGGCGACACTCTTAAAATTCAATTTACAGTTAGTTTGCGGTAGCTCAGTTTTGATTTGTCAGTTTTTTTTTAAACAAAAGACTTGGTTTTTTAGAAAAAGTAGGATGGGAAGAAAATCAGAAGAAACCACACTTAAATAAAAAATTTGAAAGCGTGAGGACGGAAAACACTTTAGGAGACCACAAGCTGTGTCGGATGAAGTATTTAGACTATACACAGCATTATAGAAAGAAAAAAGTTACATAATTCACAACGCTCTGGTAGTTAATCGAAACTAGACATTCGAGACAGGTCGGATATCTTACGAAAAACTAAAATTCAACCACGTACTTCAGCAGTGGACATTACTAGAAGCCTCGCCAAATATAATGGAGTAAACATCAGTGATGAAACTGATCGCCAGACACTCAGAAATGCTAGTTATAATGGAAGAACTCAACGTTCCGAACCATTTATAAGTAAGACCAATCGCAAAAAGTGCTTATGCATATAATAAAGATGCAACTTATGTAATATTTTGTCTCGTCTCTAAAAATAACGCTTGACATAAACCATTTGTTGCAACTTTATTGTTTTTTTGCAAACTCTAAGCTCTTTTTGCGGTTAGCCGTACTTATAAATGGTTTGGAACGTTGAGTTCTTCCATTACAACTAGCATTTCTGAGTGTCTGGCGATCAGTTTCATCACTAATGTTTACTCCATTATATTTGGCGAGGCTTCTAGTAATGTCCACTGCTGAAGTACGTGGTTGAATTTAAGTTTTTCGTAAGATATCCGACCTGTCTCGAATGTTTAGTTTCGATAACCTACCAGAGCGTTGTGAATTATGTAACTTTTTTCTTTCTATAATGCTGTGTATAGTCTAAATACTTCATCCGACACAGTTTGTGAACTCCTAAAGGGTTTTCCGTCCTCACGCTTTAAAATTTTTTTTATTTAAGTGTAGTTTCTTCTGATTTTCTTCCCATCCTACTTTTTCTAAAAAACCAAGTCTTTTGCTTAAAAAAAAAACTGACAAATCAAAACTGAGCTACCGCAAACTAACTGTAAATTGAATTTTAAGAGTGTCGCCAATAGTTTTGAATTAATCATTGATTTCGTCTTTAAGATATTGCCATATTTTTTAAAATTCCGAATACTTTTGTGTATTGAACTTAGGCAGGATTTTGCTTATAAGCTCTTTTTTACATTTTTAAGTAACATTTTAGGAAAGTTTCTTTTGATAAATAAAACTAGATTTTTACCGAGTTATAATTATTGAGAGTGATTCAAAAAAAATTTATTCGTTATTAAAAAATTTTATGATTCTTTAAAAAATTTTCAAATTGTATGTATGTATGTATGTATATTTATTCACATTTCTTCAAGTAGGTATATACAAATTTACAAAATAATTTCTAAATAAAAATAAGAAACAATTCAAATTATAAAATACACTAAATAAAGATAACAAACTGTAATAATTATATACTTATATTGAAGAATGGTAGGTGACATTGTATGTATAAAAAATACAGTATTTAATGCCACGTCGATGAAAGATAATTTCATTAAAAGATTAAAATGACCAAAAATAGAATAACTTTAATTAAGTGTCGTGGGTGAAGAGAATTGAAAAATATGGAGAAAACGTGAAAAAAAGGAAATAAAAATATTTAAAAAGAAAGTTACAAAATTATGGAAAATTTATAGATTTAATTTAAAATTTAAAAGTGCAACAAAAGCAAAAAAAATAAAAATCTAAGTGAATTAATAATAACGTATGGAAAGCAAACAAATATATCATAAAAAACCTCAAACAAAGCCTTGATCTACTCAATGGGAAAAATCAAATACAGGGACGAAGCAAAACTTCAATTTCAGCCAAATCAAAACCAAGCAGCCATGACTTGACTTGACTTAGAAACGTCGTTAAGATACGAAGCATTTTCAAAGATTCCGGAAGTTTATTGAAAAGCCTACAAGAAATAATATGAAAGGAATTGCGGTAACCTGTTGTCCGAAATGTTGGGACATTCACAGTATGACCATATCGCAGAGAATATCTGTCAGATAGTCTGCTGCTCAGGTAACCGCACCTCAAGAAAAAAACTTTAAGGACTTTATAATAAAAAAGGTGTCGAGTAGGAAGAATTTTAAGGGATCTAAACAGTTCCATCGAATGAGCAAAACGATTTCTGCTGCACATTTTTTTAATAATAGCTTTTTGCAAAATCAACAATGGTCTTGTTCTACTTTCATAAGCTCCACCCCAGCAAGAAATGCCGTAATTGAGTTTTGAATGAAATAATCCAAAGTAAAAGGATTTTAAAACGCTTGCAGGACAGAGCTTCTTAATATTATAAAAATTTCTCACCACATTACGAAAATATATTTTGAGGCTATTTGTATGTTCATACCAATTAAAATTTTGGTCGATAGTGATTCCTAAATATTTAAAATGAGGTACAGTGTTAATCAAAAAGCAATCAGAGCTACATGCAGTATCAGGGTCGTAAGGAAGTGAATGAGAAGGGCATATTTTATATTTAAGACAACATGGATCATGAAAAATTATATCGTAGACAGGTTGAGTTTGCGATGTCAGGTTAAAATACATTAGTCTAGTTTTGCAGCTTATTAGTAGTTTATGTTGCAAAAACCATTTCCTCAGCACATCTACATCGTGGTTTATATAAACTGGCAAGTCAAGAAGCGAATTACAAATATAGCTTATACCCAAATCATCAGCAAACGCTGTTACTTTACCTTTAAAATCTTGTTGAAAAACTGAATTTATGTATATAAGGAATAGGATAGGCCCAAGGACTGACCCTTGCGGAACACCTACATTAACAATACCCTCACAACTAAGACTTGTACCAATTTTAACTTTATGAATTCGATTTGAAAGGTAAGATGCAAACCAATCAAACATGTGACCTCTAAAACCAATAGAATGGAGTTTATTTAAAAGTATTTGGTGATCGACCATGTCAAATGCCTTGGTGATATCTACAAAAAGACTAGCACAGAAATTTTTATCATCTAGACCTTTTTGAAGATTAGAGCAAAAATTCAACAATGCATCTTCAGTAGACAAATTTTCCCTAAAACCAAATTGATTTGAACTAAAAAAATTTAGGCGAGTGAGAAAAGAAACAACTCGTTTCTTAACTACTTTTTCAAACACTTTAGCAATAGCAGGTAGCAAAGAGATTGGTCTATAATTACTCTTTTCATTGCGGTTACCCTTTTTGAAAAGAGGAGTAATTATGGCACTCTTGAACTGATCAGGAAAAACTCCTGTCAAAATACTTTTATTAAAAAGGTAGGCAAGAATATCTACAATATTATAAGCAACATTTTTCAATAGGGCATTCGAAATGCCATCAATACCACAAGATTTTGAATTATCCAGAGATTGAATAGTTTTTAGCAATTCCAATGCTGAAATATGTTCAAAAAAGAAACTACATGAAGACGTAATGTCTGATTTTAATGCTGGACAATCGCAAAAACTAGAGTGCAGTTCCATAAAAGGAAAAGAACCAATTGAGGCAAAATATTGATTAAATATGTTAGCAATTGAAGTGCTATCAGAAATGGTATTGCCGTCATCAATTAAGCTGATAGGAGAAGAACATTTAGAAGATCTACCACATAAATTATTTAAAAGTTGCCATTCTTTTCTTAAGTTACCTTGGCAGTTAGAAAATTCAGTTTGATAGTAATTTTCACGAATTTTTGGAATTTCAATTTTAATATGTTTAGCTAAAATATCATGTCTAGTTTTTAATTGTGAATTATTGGGGTGCTTATAACATTTTAGTCTTAGCTTTTGCTTAAGTTTAATTTTTTTCACAAGAACCGTGCTTATCCAAGGCTTGAGTTTTTTATCTTTAGAATGAAGAATTGGAACAGGATAGGTTGCATCATTAACAAAGTTTTTGAGAATTTTTTCGAAATTGGAATACGCTGAAGATATATCACTGGCTCTGAATACACTGCTCCAGCCCTCAATAAGTAGTTGCCTGTTCAGATTAACGTAGTTGATTTTTGTAAGAATTAAATGACTTGCTGAAGATTTAACTATTTTGACATTATTGATTATAAGGCCAGTCATACAGTGATCTGTTATACTTAAATCAATATTGATACTTTTAAATGGAACTACCGGACTAAGGAATCTCCCAAGTACATGGTCAAGACAGGATTGAGAAACGTGTCTAGTTGGTTCATTCAAAAACGAAAATAGACCGTGTTCAGCTAAAAGGGTGGTATAACAATCTACGTTTTCACAATCATTTAAGATGTCTAAATTAAAATCTCCTATTAGAAGTAAGTTGGTAGCATTTTCGTTTGCAAGAAAATAGCCAAGCTCATTCAAAAACTGACTTGCTGAATGAGAGTGCAGTCTATAAAAACAGACAAAAGTGAACAAAACCTTATTAATTTCGCAAGTTATCTTAATGACATCAGCAGTGCTGAAATGACACAAGGAAGAACAACAGTTAAAACCAGATTTTGCATAGACACCAACACCACCCGCACAATAGGTATCATTGGGGATTGCAAAAAAATCATAACCTGGCATACTAAAATCATTCAATTCAGTAGAATAGATCCAAATTTCGGAGAGAAAAATAAAATCTGGAAATCTATGAAAAGCATTTAAATTTGAAAGCAATAAGTTAAAGTTTTGCCTCATACTCCTTATATTTTGCTGTACAATAACAATAGAATTATCCGCATTGAGAGAAAAAGAAAAGTCCGAGATATCTCTAATAATATCTAAAGAAAAGTTGTTGTTTATAAGATCATCGTTCAAAATATCCATTGATTACTAGTTTTTTTCTTTAATAGTTTTTACTTTTATTAGTTCGTTAAGTTCATCAAATGATCTAACAACAACAACCTTGTCTTTAGCTTTCTCCTTCAAAAGAATGCGACAGTCTTTATACCAGACAAATTCAAAACTTTTATCAAGCTTTAGTTTTCTAGCTGCAAATAATAAAGCACGAAAGTACTTAGTAAGACCGTCGTTAATAAAAATTTTTTTGCTTTTGTTGGTATCAAAGATAGCCTCACTTAAATTATTATAGTTCTCTTTTCTTCTTAACATCACAGATTTCTTTACGCTCTGAGAAGACAATTGCAATTTAACAACTAATTTACTGTTGTTATTGTTGTTGTTTCTGCTAACATCATCGTCGTTGTTGGTGTTTTTCGAGTCATCGTTGGCTGCTGCAATATTCTCAATGCGTGGATTCGAAACGAAGCAGTTGACAATTTGCTCATCAGTAACATCAACATTAAGAGCATCGTGAAATAATTTTTTGCTAAGCTCACGAGCGTTATCGTTAGTGACGTTTGGTATACCAACAATTTCGATTATGTTACTTAATTTCTCTTGCTCAAGTTTATTGATTTTGTTTTCAAGCGCACATACTTTATGTTGAAGAGATCGATTTTCAAGCTGCAGTAGTTTAATGCTATCGAGAAATTCCAAATTAGTGCTCTTAAGGCTTACAATTTCAAAATAAAGCATTTGCAAGGTGACTATCTGCTGGTCGTTGACCTGCGACAAAGTGATAGAAGGCGATGCAATTGTTGGTGAGGCAGTCATCGGTGGCGGGAATGACGACGAATTGACACTAGTAGTGTTGTTGGCATTGTTAGTTTTTAAAGACATAGCAGCATTGTTACTTGGTGTGTTTAAGTTATTGTTTTGGTTAATAATTTTTTGATTAGCTCTCATAAAAGATGACGAAGAAGTGTTAGAGCGAGACTTCCGACGTCTAAGTAAACATTTTTCACATCGAAATTTTCCAGATTTAGGACGCAAGTTATCGTCAGCATAGATACACGGACCATGAAAGCTGTTTATGCATTCGATACAGCTTAAATTTGTTGAATTACCGCGAGAAATTTTTTTGTTGCACACTGGACAAAACATTATTAAAGTTTGTGTAGAACAGGATTGACAGTGTCAGAATAGAAGTAAATAGTTTTTATTTAAGAAAAGCGAGTCCCACAACACTCGACAAATTTTGATTATTATTAAAAGTAACTCTTAACAAAGTTCGTAGTACTTCACTTAGGATTTTTTGTTTTAAAAAACATCTCACAACCGCATTTGAATTTTCGCGAAAGAGAGACACGTCTTAACTAAGCGAGAGGTAGACATCGACTGATGAACAATTCCGAATACTTATGTGAGCCACTGTATGTATGTATGTACTTACATCCACTAGGTGCCCAAAAAAAAATTTAAAGTAGAAGAATATAACTTCCATTGCTTAGATTCTAAGCCTTAAAGCCCCTTCAGACTATCTGAGAAGTCATACAGAAACTCTTATGAGTTGTCAAATATGGCAACTCTGATAGTGTGAATGTAAATTTATATCACAAATGATTTATCAGAAGAAAACTCATATGAGTTATTTTGGCATTAGATTTGAATCTATTTGAAAAGAGAAGTCATAGGAGTTTTCAAATATTTGAATGTTGTTTGAAAAATAAAAAATTAAAAGAATTTCAACAATATAAATTAAAAACAATAAAAATTTGACAGTCAGAGAAAAAATCATACAGAAAAATATAAGAATACGCATATGACTTCTCAGATAGTCTGAAGTGCCTTTTAGCAGGTATACAAAAAACCAATAACTAATATTTCCCATATAAATCATAAGAATATTAACGAAATGACGGCCATGTTTTAAAAAGTCTTAAAAATTAATTTTCCCAAAACATTTTTTTTTTTCAAAATATTTTTTTTTTACGGGAATTTTTTGAAAGGTGGATGACAATCGTTCATTTTTCAAGAGATTTCCGTAAAAAAAAAAAAAAATTTTTTTGGGAAAATTCATTTTTTAAGAATTTTCAAAACATGGCCGTCATTTCGTCAATATTCTTATGATTTATATGGAAAATATTGGTTTTTTGTATACCTTGTATTTTCTAAGCAATGAAAGTTGTATTTTTCTACTTTGAAATTTTTTTTTTTGGCCACCTAGTGGGTGTTTATCAAAGCACAAAATAATGTTACAAAAACTGTCACGTGAGAAAATCAACTTTTAAGATTTTTCAAAAACTGGGCGCCATTTTGTAAATTCTCAAAATTTAAAATTTCAAATCAAAATAACATTTAATATGCTACAAGGATCCGAAAACAAAAATTAAAAAAAAAAATAATTTTTGACAAAATGGCGGATCTTAAAAACAAAATTGCATCGATTTTTCGCAAAAACACTATTTTAACACTCTGAAGTTCCATGGCCATATCTTGGAAAAAAAAAATTTTCTCTATACTGAGCACTTAGAACAGCTTTGTGAATTTTTATAAAAATCTGACAACCCAACTGCAAATTCGAAAAATTTTAAATGAAAATGGTCACATATGTCTAGAATTTTGTTGTTTATCCAGTTAGACCAAAAACTTTATTTTGATCACCGGCAGTTAAACATATTTAACCATACTAGAGTTCGCCTTATGGCCGAAATTCGACCATTTGGATTTGACTATAAAGCAAAAAGTTTTTATACCCTTCCTTGGCCGATAAAAGACAAAAAGCTAAAAAGCTTTTAATATTCCTCCTTAGGGTTCAGGTTATCTGCATTCTTATAAATTGGTGCAGCAGCTTCGTCGTAATACCGTGCTTTCCATTAAGAGGCGTGTTACTCCTGCTAAAGAACAAAAAGTTTTTGATATTTTTCCGTCCTGTTCATTTTATCCCCATACCAAAATTTTAAAAAATCAATACCGTGAGCGCGTGGCACCGCCCACTTAAAATATAAAAAACATATTCTCGTTTCTTAGTGTTAGCCTTATCTCTATATCAAATTTCATAAAAATTGATGCAGCCCACTTAAAAACATATTGGTCATGTTTTCGTTCCTTAGTGCTAACTCTATCTCCATACCAAATTCCCTAAAAATCGATGCAGTGGTTTAGACGTGAAAGCGTTTTTTTTATTTAGGGGTGTGGCACCGCCCATTAAAAAATATAATGGTCATGTTATAGTTCCTTAGTGCTAACCCACATATATTTTTTTACTTTATAGGTACGCAATTTTGAATACAATTTTTTAATTCAATGCAACTTAATCAAGTAAAACTGAAAAAATACGCAAAAGTAAATTGAATTCAACGGCCTTTTTATTAACAAACAGCCGTTGAAAAAAACAAAACAAACATTGGAATGGGCTTTTTTGAATATGGAATAAGACCATAAAGTTGGAAAAAATAATGTCACAGTTTATGTGCCATAATAATCGGTTACTTGACCGATATAATTTTTTCAATTTTATGCCATCAATTCTACACCATCTAGTAAGTTTTCCGTGAAAACAGAGTCCAATTTTATACATTTTCAACAAAATGTCCGCCAATTTATTTTATGACATTACTTTTGCTCCTTTATGGAGTTATTCACTTTCAAAAAACAGCCATTCATTTGTTATCGCGCAGTTGCTATGCCGGCCGGCTGGTCTGTATGTATTCTTTATACGAAGTACGTGGTGATTCATCAGACCAACAACAACACGATTCGTACGCTTTACCGGCATCTGTTCAGTTGTTTTAGCTTGGTATACGTACTATTGACTTTTTTTTACTGTATCGCTACATGCTTGTTTTAGTTGTTGTTATTTTTATATATAGCATGCCATGCTTTGTTAAATTTGAAAATTTTACGTGATGTGTATGGAAAATACGTTACAATTCTTATGTAGTTCTTGGAATTTTGTAGTGATATATTGGTTGTTTTGCACAGTTTAGTTATCGCTTCTCGGCCTTATGGCTAAGATCAAAGTGTAGTATCTGTTCTTATCAGCTTAACATCTGATAGATCCTCCATCGGAGGACAACAAATGTTAAACTGATTTTTGGAAATAGACGGAGTGTCTAGGGGCTTGCTCCACCTCTGTCACGGGTTGGCCCGGTATTGCAGTACCGCCGGGATTTCGGCCCAATTTATTAATACATGTAAATTATTTAGTTAATTTGGTAAAGTGGTATGATGAAATGGTAAATTAAGTACGTGAGTCGTATGTAATAGTTTAAGCCATTTATGTCAAATTCGCGGCCCATTACCGACTCATAACCCACTTGTGTGGCACCAGGGATGATATTTGTAGTGGCATCGTACTTTTTTTGGTACTATTGACTTTACAAAAGTACTGAAGGCGAAAGAAAGTAGCCTCGAAAAAGTCCTTTCGCAATTTTTTGTGTAATTAGTATGTAAACTTGCTATAGCAATGCACAAAATACTTCTCTGGGACATATAAGATTATTGTAGCATGTATTAAAAAATTAACTAGGAGAAAAGATGTAAATATATACAGAATTGCACAGGGAATTTTATTAATTGAGATTTCTTCTGCAAATGTGCGGAGAATATTTTCTGAATAAAACTTGATAAGAACTAGATGTCAAAATCGTTTGGCGGTATCTACGTGCTCAGCTCTGATACAAGCTAAAGACATAATTAAGAAAACAAATTGTTGTTGTTATACCTTTGATATTGGCACTGAGATTTTACGAACAAGTTTATACAAATTTACCAAATACTCAACTATTGGAAGAAAAATTATTAGAGTCTAGTCTGTAAGAGATGTCATCTCTGTTTGATATTGATAAATAAATAAATACATAAATAAATAAATAAATAATAAATAAATATCTAAGTACTTTTAACAAAAATATTTTTGTAAAAATTAGACATTTTTGCATAATTTTAGTCATAAATATAAAATTCGAATATGCTTTTTGGCTATTCGTCAGTCTCGAATTAGGTTGTTTTGTCAAAAACCACAGATAGTAAACATAACCTTGTAATTTATTGATTTGGGTGCAGGATACACTAGTGTTTAAAATAAGGATTTTTCTACTCACGAAAGTGATTTTTTTGGATTTCTTGATTCACGATTTTGTGCTTCATTAACCCTTATTTTATTTATATTTATTTGCAACGTTCGCCAAACTTCGACATCAAATTTTCAGTATTTTTTTTATGAAAATGAACTGAGGAGTGATTTTTCAAAAGGGCGTAAAACCATGTTAAACAAATTTTCAGTAATGAGAAAAAACTTTTAGGGGCTGTTTACAATAACTTATCTTTTTTAATGTCTCCAGCGTTATAGTGAGTTGACCAAAGATTCTAATCCTCTTAACATTTTTATTCTAACATATTTGTAGTAATTGCAAAATGTAAAAAACATTCGGAAATAAGCCCTTTTGTTCTGAAACATTTGGAAATAAGCCTTTTTGTTTGGAAATTTTTATAAATCACTCTTATTTCACCATTTGGAAATTTAAGCTGCTATCTATAGGCATGGTATGTAAGCCCCTATACGTACACAGCCTGAGGCATATAAAAAATATTAAGTGTTTCTTCAGCGACTATTCGAAATACGTCTTTTTGTATCAAACTTTAAAAATTTCTATGAATTATATGGAAATAAGCCCTTTTGATCCCAAATGCGAAATGGAAAAATGCATTTTTTGTGATGAGTTTTGAACTAGAGGATGCATTTTAGCATGGTAATGCAAATGGCGTTCTTAGGTTTATTTGAGGTCGGAAGTCGTTTTACGCCCTTTTGAAAAAACACTCCTCAATTTTATTCAAGTTAATAATTAAATTTTTTATAATATATATTATGTAATACAATTGAATTTAGACTTATTTAATTTGAGAAACAAATTGATTTTGAAACTTGCTATATAATAATATATTTAAATAGAAATAAACAGTCCTTCTCATCGAATAACGCACGGGTGAAGAGAATAAATTCACTATGCACAATGTTTCTTTTCTATATTTCATATACCCAAGGCTGCAAAAACAAAAAGTACCCAAAGTACTATTGGCTTTTTAAAAAAAAGTACTGTTCAGAGTCCGAATGATGAAAAACTTAACAAATGGATCTGTTGCGGTTATTGATAGATATTTTAGCTTTTACTTCAAATTAATTCATTTATTTTGCGACCATGCGCTTAAAAGTGCATAACTTAAAATTAACGAGACAATCAACTTAAAAAGAAAAAGAAAGAAGAAGTAATTCAATGACAAAATTTATAAGTAACAAAACGTCAAAAAGTGAATTCTTTGAGTGTTGCCATATTAAGCATAAAATGTGAACGCCCAAATCCAACATATCGGCCCGACGATGATATTCTGGAAGAAATCATCCAGCTAATATAACAGCTTCAAGTATTAGGTAACGACTTCAGCAGCTCCTAACCTGTAACAGAGGATAAGTGCTTATGATATTATTGTGCTGTGCTGTTTGATATTTCGTCCCAGTTATCTGAAATAGGCAAAGGACAAATTTTGACGATTGGACGTTTCATAACACAATTTTGTGTTTTAACGGTAACGACTCGTATGATGTTGTCGGTACCAGGATGTAGCTCCACAATTCTAGCAAGCGGCCAGCGATTGCAAGGATACCTTTCATCTTTAATCAGCACCACGTCATTAACTTTTAAGTTTGGATATACTTTTAACCATTTTGGACGACTTTGCAAACGTGACAAGTATTCATTGCTCCATTTTCTCCAAAATTGTTGAACCAAATTTTGACCATGAAGCCAACGATCTCTCAGATTCGCCTCATTGTTACCTACAGGTAAAGCTAGCAGTGTGTCACCCACCAGAAAGTGACCAGGCGTTAGTATCATTAAGTCGTCGGTATCGCTATTCAATGGGCACAAAGGCCTTGAATTTAAACAGGACTCAATTTGGGCCAAGACAGTGTTGAACTCTTCATATGTTAGCTTTTGTTCTCCAATAGTGCGTTTGAGATGGTACTTAACCGATTTTACCCCCGCCTCCCACAGGCCGCCAAAATGGGGGGAAGACGGTGGTATGAAATGCCATTGCACCCCGCGTTCAGCGAGGTGGGGGAATATATTTTTATTAATAAAATGTTGATAAGCTTCACGATCCGCTTGAAGCTTGCGATTAGCTCCAATGAAATTGGTTCCGCAATCGCTGTATATATTACTGCATAAGCCACGCCTGGCAATAAACCGGTTAAGGGCACCGATAAATGCATCCGCGGTAAGATCTCCTACTAACTCCAGGTGCATTGCCTTTGTAGATAGGCAGATGAAAAGGGAAACGTAACCCTTTATGGATGTGCGCCCTCTGCCTTTCGATGGTAATATGTTAAAAGGTCCAGCGTAATCAACTCCGGTTGACGAGAAAGCACGCGCGGGACGTACCCTTTCAGCTGGTAAGTTTCCCATTAACTGCACGCACGGCTTTGGATTATGCTTGAAACATATGATACAGCGATGTATAACGGATCGAACCACATTTCGACCATTTAAAATCCAAAATCTTCGGCGAATATAACTTAAAGTAAGCGTGACACCTCCATGAAGTGTGCTCATATGGCTATAAGCGACTATCAGATCCGTTACATGATGTTTTGCTGGTAAGATGTAGGGATGCATTTGATCCGCTGACAAAAATGAATTTTCCAATCTACCTCCAACCCTTATAATTTGTTTATCTTCATCGAAATATGGATTAAGAGAACGCAGTGAACTGTTGCTCCGAACTGGTTTACTGGATGAAAGTGTACGCCAGTCCTCAGGGAAAGCTTCTCGCTGAGTCATGCCTACAATGCAATTGACACTTCTCTGCAGTTCTTCAGCAGTAAGAAAACCTTTATATGGATCTTTTGAGCGGCAATTTTTGCCAAATCGAATGCAATAGGCTACAACCCGTGTTAGTAATGAAAAGGATGACCATCTTTTTAGAAACAATACCTCATTTTCTTTTCCTTCTACCTGCGAAAATGCTACAAACTTTCTTTTCTCGTTCTCAATGAGTGTGGCTGGATCGGTATTGAATGTAGATTTAGGCCATTCGTGGAACGGCAATTGAAGAAAAGTTGGAGCTCTCCACCATAAATGACAATTTGCAAGCTGAGAGGGGCTGCTTCCGCGACTTGATATGTCTGCCGGATTATTTTCTGAGTCAATATGTCGCCATTGACTTATTGATGTGACCTCTAAAATTTTGGAAATTCGGTTGGATACAAATGTTTTCCATCGACTTGGATCTCCTCGGATCCAGTGCAAAACGATAGAAGCATCGGTCCACATAAAGATATTCTGTTTTTCTACTGATATGCAAAAATTATTCATAATAAATTTTAATAGTTTCGAAGCCAAGAGTGCTCCACATAATTCTGCCCTAGGAATCGTCAGTTTAGGTTTTATAGGATTTACCTTACATTTTGCCATAATCAGATTGACTGAAAATTGCCCCTTCTCGTTCAATCCCCTAAGGTATGCTACAGCCTAGTATGCATTGTTTGATGCGTCACAGAAGAGATGCAGTTCACAAGATCCCTTGGTGATATCGACCGTAAGCCACCGTGACACTCGAAGTTGTTCTAGAAGCGGTAACTCGTCGGCGAAACTTTTCCATGATTTTTGAAGACTATCTGGTACTGGTGTATCCCAGCCTATCTTACTCATCCATAATTGCTGCATCATCAGCTTGGCAGACATGACGATCGGATTGAGCCACCCTAAAGGATCAAAGAGTCGTGCGATATTTGACAAAATTGTGCGTTTAGTTGGGTTTTCAGCACAAATTTTGAACCCAATTTGATATTTAAATTCATCAGTAAAAGGATCCCAATATAAACCCAAAGCCTTTACCGAAGCAGATTGTTTAAATTCCAATACATCTTTTACATGTCTATGTTCTGATGGGATATTTTCCAAAAGAATAGGGTCATTGCTGGCCCACTTTCGCAGTTCAAACGATGCACTTTGTAACATAGATATAAGTTCCTGTCGAACGTGTAGTGCAGCATCAAGGGTATCTCCACCAGATAGTATATCATCAACATACATCTGCTGTTTAACTACTTTTGCTGCTATCGGAAATCGATCACCTTCGTCCTGTGCAAGCTGATGGACTGTGCGTATGGCGGTGTAAGGTGCAGAGGCTGTTCCAAACATTACAGTTGAACAAAAGTACTCTCGAATCGGTTGATTAGGCTCCTCTCTCCAGAGTATACGCTGATATTGAGCGTCTTCTTCAACGACGTCAATACATCGAAACATTTTCTCGATATCGGCCATAAAAACATACTTTAAAGTTCGCCAGTTTGTTAAAACCGCCGTCAAATCTTGCTGAAGTGGGGGCCCAACGACCAAAATATCGTTTAACGCCTTTCCATTTGTAGTTTTGTTGGATGCATCGAATACAATTCTCACCTTCGTGCTTGCAGCCGACTCCTTCACAACTGGATGATGAGGGAGATAGCAACAACTGAGACGTCGATCATTATTTGCATCCACTATACAATTTTGTTCTTCAGTAGTTAACACTGGCTTCATTTGTCCGAGTTTCAAGTAGTCATTAATTTGTTCCGAATAGATCTTTTTTAAGTCTGGGTCTTTCATTAAACGATTTTCCAAATTTAGAAAACGTTTTAGAGCTGATGATTTAGACTTTCCGATAAAACATGTTGAATCAAATTCTGACTTTAGAGGTAAACGTACAAGATATTTCCCATTTTCTGTTCTTTTATGTGTGTTTTGATAAAATCCCTCACACCAAGTGTCTTCGTTTGATAAAATTTTAAAATCCCCAATGCTTTCTAAATCCCAAAATTTTCGTAGCATGTTATCAAATTCGATATCATTGTTTATCGACAGATACGATAAACCCTTCGATATTAAAAAATGTGAAACATTTTTCCCAGATATTATATACCCAAATGTTGTTTTTTGTGCGATTGGCATTCTGTTGTCACCTCGCCGAACCTCACTTAAGATGCATTCGTCATAAACGTCGTTGCCCAAAAGCACATCAATGTGATGAGGCTCAAAGTATTCTGGATCTGCAAGTTGTAAGCCACTTAGATGATCAAAATCTGTCGTTATAATTTTGTTTGATGGTAATACTCCACATATTTTCGGTAAAATTGTTACGTGTTGGCGATGGTGATTAAAGATTAAGTGTACATAATTTTTCTTGCTGGGTGAAAAGAAAAAGGTCATTACTATGGTATGTTCCTATTGGGAATTTCTTGCCTTTTTCCGTTAGTCCGTTAAAATTTTGCCGCTTGAGAGATGAGTAAGAAATAGCAAGTTACTAAGCAAAAGTTCTCGGTAGAGTGAAGTCGCACGCGCAAGGAAGAAATATTTTAAAATTTTAAGTTGTTAAAGAAATTGTGGTGTCGGAATGCTTTTATTGAAAGCAACAGTGAAAGGAAGTTAGCCTGTTGATAAGTGCGTGAAATAAATTTATTAAGGTAATATAAAGAAAATGAAAAAAAAAGAAAAGATGGCAAAAAGAAAAGTTTTTTTTTTCTAGTATTGAAAGGAAGTGGTCAGAGAAGCGCTACGCAGAAGCTTAGTAAAAATAAGGCAGATGAGGAAAAGTAAGTTGTGGCTATATTTCGTTGTACGTGGGATGTCCAATTTGACTTTGAAATTTTTTCGTTTGCGTATAGCTGTGGCTGGAATCCTGCTGGAACACGGCTTTCAAAATGTTCCTCTAAAAACCGAGATCAGAATAGGACCGATACAGATAAGTACCAGTCACAGGTTTTCCTCATCATTAATTTGTTTTGTGCCTTATACGAATTTGTCACCGTGGTTGCCTATAAGTGGGCCCGAATTGAAAGAGCGCCATGTGGTGCGGCCATTTATATTTTTTCGAGCATATAAAGGTGGAAAGGAAAAAAAAAATAAAATGGCAAAATGGCGGTAGAATATAAAGTTATTTTATATTACAATAATTTTTCTGCACGTCAACGTGGTGGGATTATCCTTTTAGAAGGAGAATTTGCGGATGCAGTTACAAGCGGTTTTATCAAATGATGTTGCGGTGCAAATTTTTATTTTTGTAGATTCTTATTGTATATAAGTGTATTTAGTTATTTGTCATTTATAGCAAAAGAGTTACCAATCTTCGGCGGTCGCGTAGAGGTCAATCAATCGTCATAAAAGAGAAAGAAAGAAAAAAAAAAAAAAAGAACGGTATCATTGTTTCCTAATAGAGCTCTGTTAGGCAGGTAATGAGTTAGAAGTTCGTTGGTATTAACTTTAGGGCGTGTATATGGAAAAGGAGTATACCAAAATATAAGTCGGAAGGTTGGTACTGAGGAAGTCCTCTATAATTTAATGTAAATTTTATCACACGTGATAATTAGTTAGAATTAATTTGAGAAACACTTTCATTCTTTATAGTAATATTTTTCTATATTTTAAAGAGGGGTTTTTTTTTTAAGCAAAGTTTTATAAGTATAAATTAATAGCCACAAAAAGGCGTGTATATAGTAAATTTGAGTTTGGGTCTTAGTTGGGATGATTCTTGTAATCTGTCAAGATAAGTTTTTGTTTGGTTATTTAATAAATGTATTAATTGATAATAAATAGATTTTGTTAATTCATGAAATTTGGTTTTTGGAGGGGCTGCCGGAGCGGTGGTGAGCAGTGTTTAGTCATGGGTGTCACCGGTAGAAAGATATGGTGATACAGGTTGGGAGGGTGGCTTGGGGAGATAACACCTATCCCTCTTTTGTGTGAGTGAGTTGGCATGTCTTTGGGACTTTTTGATCTTAAGTGTGTTTTGATGAATTAGATGTCGTAGACTTTCGTTATTTTGAAATTCCACCGCTGGCTGTATGAATTTTGGTTTTCTTTCGTTGGTTTTATTTGTATTCTAGTTTTGCTTCCGACGTTCGCCGGGAGTGAAATTTATTGTCAGCCCTTTCGGCCCAATGTGACTGGTTGAGAACCGCCTGAGGCCTTGAGCTAGCCATAGTGAGTCGCGTTGGTGCAAGATTGCAAAAGGGTCATAACAATATGGCGCCCAAGCAAAAAAAATAAAAGTATAATGCAGAATGGATCAGTACACCAGATCCCAAACCTGAATAAATCAAAAACTTTTAGAAGGGGGTTTCGAACAGCGTTTCAATTTGTTTCTAAAACTGGTGACTTAGGAAGGTATAGTTTTTTTTTTTTCATTTCACTAATTGCATCAGTTAAGAAGAAGATTGAGGGCGTGTAGTTCAACTTTGAAGATAGGAAAAAAGATATCCAGTTCGGACCTCGTTGCAAAGTTTCATGCTGAGTGGCTTAGCGAGCCAAGAGAAGGCTACACTAATTGCATTTATTATGAAATTTGGCAATGATGTTCGACAATAAAGTAAAGGAGACAATAAACAAACTCAGTGGATTGGGGCTTAGTGGCTTAGATTTGTCATTGCACATAAAGCTAATTGCATTGAGTGCCAAAGCTGAGGGGGGATGTTCAAGGCGATATTATTTATGTTTTTTTTTGGTTGTATTGATGAGATATGGGTGATGACTCGTGGCCTAGCGAATTATATACAATTACGCTACGATGCATGAGCATGCCTAAAGTGTATGTGAGAGTGAATGTGGTATTCGAACTTGAACATCAATTTGCAGTTAAAATTAGGGAGCAAGGGTAAAGATTGCGAAGATAAGCCAAGAACTCCTCACACCAAAGATTCCACAAGGAACAAGCGGAATATTTCAAACCAAAAAAAAAATAAAATCAATTTTTCGTACACCATTTGCGACAACCGTGAAGTGCGGCTCTCCCAAAACCAAAACAACATCAAAATTAGATTTGGTTTTAAGAGAAGCTTAATTGTTTTAGTTGCAGGTAATTTATAGGGTGATGTGTCATTAAGTTTTTTTTTTGGATAAGTAGAAATCGAAAGTAATATAGTTATATAGCTATATAGGAATCGTCGAATCAAAATTTATACGTTATACAAAAACTGAAAAGGGCTGTGACGAGTTGTAGTTTTATTCAGTGAAAGGAGCTCCAACACTGCACTGTCACTGCAACAACTTAACTGCTAAAACAATGGGAGGAAATATCGATCACCAGCTTTTAATGCCCGGCTAACACTGTCAGTAGATAGTGAGGCTCTTTATCTCAGGGTTTGGGCGGAAGCCTACGTTGGGCACCGTTGAACAACTCAAAAAAATATTTAACCGTGTTTCTTTTTCTCTCAAGTAGATACAGGAAATTTTACCTTCGAGTAAATACGTTCTTATTCAACCATCACCATACCGTACACTGTCATGGCTGCATACGTCTCTGGAACTTCTTGGCCAAGCCAGAGTTTTGTTACGTGTTGGCGATGGTGATTAAAGATTAAGTGTACATAATTTTTCTTGCTGGGTGAAAAGAAAAAGGTCATTACTATGGTATGTTCCTATTGGGAATTTCTTGCCTTTTTCCGTTAGTCCGTTAAAATTTTGCCGCTTGAGAGATGAGTAAGAAATAGCAAGTTACTAAGCAAAAGTTCTCGGTAGAGTGAAGTCGCACGCGCAAGGAAGAAATATTTTAAAATTTTAAGTTGTTAAAGAAATTGTGGTGTCGGAATGCTTTTATTGAAAGCAACAGTGAAAGGAAGTTAGCCTGTTGATAAGTGCGTGAAATAAATTTATTAAGGTAATATAAAGAAAATGAAAAAAAAAGAAAAGATGGCAAAAAGAAAAGTTTTTTTTTTCTAGTATTGAAAGGAAGTGGTCAGAGAAGCGCTACGCAGAAGCTTAGTAAAAATAAGGCAGATGAGGAAAAGTAAGTTGTGGCTATATTTCGTTGTACGTGGGATGTCCAATTTGACTTTGAAATTTTTTCGTTTGCGTATAGCTGTGGCTGGAATCCTGCTGGAACGCGGCTTTCAAAATGTTCCTCTAAAAACCGAGATCAGAATAGGACCGATACAGATAAGTACCAGTCACAGGTTTTCCTCATCATTAATTTGTTTTGTGCCTTATACGAATTTGTCACCGTGGTTGCCTATAAGTGGGCCCGAATTGAAAGAGCGCCATGTGGTGCGGCCATTTATATTTTTTCGAGCATATAAAGGTGGAAAGGAAAAAAAAAATAAAATGGCAAAATGGCGGTAGAATATAAAGTTATTTTATATTACAATAATTTTTCTGCACGTCAACGTGGTGGGATTATCCTTTTAGAAGGAGAATTTGCGGATGCAGTTACAAGCGGTTCTATCAAATGATGTTGCGGTGCAAATTTTTATTTTTGTAGATTCTTATTGTATATAAGTGTATTTAGTTATTTGTCATTTATAGCAAAAGAGTTACCAATCTTCGGCGGTCGCGTAGAGGTCAATCAATCGTCATAAAAGAGAAAGAAAGAAAAAAAAAAAAAAAGAACGGTATCATTGTTTCCTAATAGAGCTCTGTTAGGCAGGTAATGAGTTAGAAGTTCGTTGGTATTAACTTTAGGGCGTGTATATGGAAAAGGAGTATACCAAAATATAAGTCGGAAGGTTGGTACTGAGGAAGTCCTCTATAATTTAATGTAAATTTTATCACACGTGATAATTAGTTAGAATTAATTTGAGAAACACTTTCATTCTTTATAGTAATATTTTTCTATATTTTAAAGAGGGGTTTTTTTTTTAAGCAAAGTTTTATAAGTATAAATTAATAGCCACAAAAAGGCGTGTATATAGTAAATTTGAGTTTGGGTCTTAGTTGGGATGATTCTTGTAATCTGTCAAGATAAGTTTTTGTTTGGTTATTTAATAAATGTATTAATTGATAATAAATAGATTTTGTTAATTCATGAAATTTGGTTTTTGGAGGGGCTGCCGGAGCGGTGGTGAGCAGTGTTTAGTCATGGGTGTCACCGGTAGAAAGATATGGTGATACAGGTTGGGAGGGTGGCTTGGGGAGATAACACCTATCCCTCTTTTGTGTGAGTGAGTTGGCATGTCTTTGGGACTTTTTGATCTTAAGTGTGTTTTGATGAATTAGATGTCGTAGACTTTCGTTATTTTGAAATTCCACCTTTGGCTGTATGAATTTTGGTTTTCTTTCGTTGGTTTTATTTGTATTCTAGTTTTGCTTCCGACGTTCGCCGGGAGTGAAATTTATTGTCAGCCCTTTCGGCCCAATGTGACTGGTTGAGAACCGCCTGAGGCCTTGAGCTAGCCATAGTGAGTCGCGTTGGTGCAAGATTGCAAAAGGGTCATAACAAAATATACGCTAAAGTCTTATACTGCACACCAGCATCTAACCTTGAACCCACAATAATGCTTGCACAAAAATGCCCAGTTGTGACATTAGCTTCAGACAAACCACTGATCTTGATACGAGCCTTTTCCCGAGGAAGACCTAGCAATTGTGCAGCTCTTTCAGATAAAAATATCGCCTGCGACCCTTGGTCTAATAATGCCCTAAGTTGGTAAGTTTGATTAGTAGCTGATTTGACAGTAATAATCGCCGTAGGTAAAATCACATCATATAACGTAGAATCTGCTTTCTCAGTACAAGGCTCTTTACTTAAATATTGTGTGGCTGTCACATGCATTGTTGCCGTTGTTGGTGCAGTGGAAAGACTAACCTCTTTGTTCAAATGTATCAATGTATGATGCTTGCCTCCACATAATCCACAAGTTCGGCGACTGCTGCATTTTGACGATGTATGGTTATACCCAAGACAATTAAAACATAATTTGTATTTTTCCACAGCTGCTCGTTTGTTAACCACGCTCATTTCGATAAATTTTTGACATTCTCGTACCGGATGATCAGCTGTTTCGCATACTGGACAAATGACAGACTTTTTCATAGTATGCATTGATTTGACATTCCCTTTAACATATGAAGCAGCGCAGTCGGGTTTACGTCTAGGCTGCGTTGTGGACTGCTGTTGTCTCGCTCCTACCTTAGAAGTAGTCACCATCATGAGATATTGCTCATCCAAAAGGGAACACAGTTGTGAAAATATTGGAATGGTGCTTTGCTTACGCAACGAGCGATCCCATTCAGCACGAATCGAGTTCGGCAACTTTTTTACCATATAATAAACAAGAATTTGATCTTGATCGCTGATAGTCACACCTAGTTTTTTTATTGAATTAACGCATGACCTGCACGTTTGAATAAAATGCTTTAAAGATGTAGGATCATCACGATTCACATTAGGTTGCTGATCTAATACGTCCATATAATGAGTAAATAAAATTCTTTTGTTATCGTAACGTTCACACATCATTTTCCACGCTTCTGGATAATTTTCGCCAACAAGGGTTATATGTTGAATATCTTGTGCAGCGTCGCCCGATAATACTGACTTTAGATAATGAAAGCGTTGTAGATCGCTCAAATTTTCATTATTATGAACACGATCCTCAAATATTTCCTTAAATGCAGGCCATTCGATGAAGTCTCCGCAAAATATTGATAATTTAACCTCAGGTAGAGGTACCGTTTTCAGTGTGGGTGGTACTGTAGTGGAGTTATTTAAGCCAGTAGATGTTCCAGATGATCCCTGGCCCTCAGCCGTCGTTTGTTTCCCTTGAAGCGACTCCCGAATGGTAACTACCGCTTCCAGATACTCCTCTTCAAACCTGTCCCATATTCCGGCGTCAAGGTATGATTTTTTAACGATAGCATTCTTGGATTGTCGAATTAGAACCCGGTGATTGTTTCGAAATTCTGCATGATATGTCGTCAAACAGTCTAAACGAGCATGGTGATATGCTTCAGTTTTTCGAGAAGTTCCGTCCTTTTTAAATTTTTTTAATGTAGTTTCAACTGATGCCAACAGTGCCAGTTGCTCTACAATAACTTCGTCCATGCTTACTTCGGTTGTGTCTTCTTCTTTTCCTTGCTCCGGATTAGTCATTTGCACTAATATCAAAGCACTTACCTCGTGTTACCTTTAGTAAGGTTAGGTTACGTTGATGAAAGTTTGCTCTCCGTCCCAAATAATCGCAGCAAATCCTCACAGGAGGCACCAATGTTCAGAGTCCGAATGATGAAAAACTTAACAAATGGATCTGTTGCGGTTATTGATAGATATTTTAGCTTTTACTTCAAATTAATTCATTTATTTTGCGACCATGCGCTTAAAAGTGCATAACTTAAAATTAACGAGACAATCAACTTAAAAAGAAAAAGAAAGAAGAAGTAATTCAATGACAAAATTTATAAGTAACAAAACGTCAAAAAGTGAATTCTTTGAGTGTTGCCATATTAAGCATAAAATGTGAACGCCCAAATCCAACAAGTACTATTGGAGAAGTGCGAATATCATGCCTGTGTGGCACTCAGTGTTGCCAGGTAGGTTCTCCTATTTTTCCCCAGATTGCACGAGATTTCCCCTAAATTTTGGTGTTCTGACGAAATTTCCCCTAGATAAAAAATGTTATATTTTGCGACCAAAAAAAAAAAAAAAAGAAAGTTCGAAATTTCAAAACGAAATTGATATTTTTCACAACGAAATTTCCCCCAAATTCTGGACTTTTGACAAAATTTCCCCTAAATATGGAACATTTATATTTTTGTAACAAAACAAAAAAAATTTTCAAAATTTCAAAATGAAGTGAATGTTGTTTCAATATAGGGTAAGGTAGCCAGCTGTGGGCCGTCATCGGTTGTGGGCCGTCATCGGTTGTGGGGTGCCTTTATTTTTTGACGTTTATAAAATATGACAGATCTGAGTATGAAGCCCAAACTCCAATAACGCGTCGGCAGTGGCAGTGGCTGTGTTCGAAAACAGTTTTCATTTTAGAACGCACTACTTTATATGAAAGTAACTACAATACAGCAGCGGCAGTACACAGCGCTGTGCAATATTTCTCTATTTCTAAATTCACTGCCACTGCCTCTCATTTGAATATTTTCGAATTTTTCGAACTTCAAAAATATAAAAGAAAAACATGTCATTTGTAAAAATATTTAAATCTGTGAAAATTTAAAATTTATATTGTGTGTTTTGTGTTAAAATTAAAAGAAAAATAATTGAGTTTGTTCGCGAAAACAGTTTATATTCGAACACTGCCGGTGCCACTGACGACGCGCTATTGTGGATACATTGGCAGTGGCAGCAAATACCGGCAGTAAAATACTGCTTCGAAAACTGCCACAGCAACTGCCGACGCGCTATTGGAGTTTGGGCTTTAGGTTATGTGTATATTGACAATAGACAGTATTAGTGCAAACACTGAAGTGAAAGGACGCATCTGACCCGCAGCTACAACAAAAGAAAAAAAATTGAAGAAATTTTCAATAAAGTAATTTCTGAAGATTTTGTGAGTGTGATAAAGTAAAGTGAAATATTGCAAAGAGGTGAGTTTTATGCATTTTTATGCAGTATTCGCGTTAAATTTTCCGATTTTATATCGAGTTTGCTCAAAATTTTTCGCCACGAGAATTTTGCCAGTCACTTAAGAGATGGCTGCCGTTACCGGTCATGGGCCACCATGTTTTTTTCATGAAAATTATTGCAAATCGTGTTTTTAACTTCCTCGTCAAGGCTTGTCAAGGTGTTTTATGCATTTTTATGCAATTTTAGTCATGTCTACCACGAGAAAAAAAAAAGACGTACCAAATTGCGAATCCGATGAGGATGATTAATTATTTGAAAAAGTCACATTCTCTTGATGTTTTTTCGCCACTAGAGGCTTCATTGATAAATAAATTTTGATAATACATATGTATTTCTTGACTGGTTTTGCAATTGAAGTGGATTTTTCAGAGTGGCCCACAACCGGTTATAAATTTTTTTTTTGTCCAAAAACAAGCTCTATACAAAATTTGTTAAAATAAATTTTTTGTTGAAAAATTATAGAAAAATTGTTTCTTTTTGGTTACCTACCGCCTCTAGCTTTCCATTGGAACCCAAAAGTCCGAAAAATGTATACTTGAATGCAAGTTACGGGCAAAAAACGAAACCCGGCCCACAACCGTTTACTTTCCTCTATTTTATAAATATAGATATTTTTGTTAACACGTACTGTAATGTAATTTTATATGTTTTAAAATAAGGTTTTCTTAACATTTACATAAAAATATCCCCTAGATTTCCCCTAGACCTTTTTAAAATCCCCTGAACAAATCCCCTAAATAATGTATCCCCTAGATTGCCCCCTAGACCTTTTAAAATCCCCTAAATCTAGGGGAAAATCCCCTAAACTGGCAACACTGGGCACTCATCTAAATTACCCAACAACAACAATAACAACAATCCAACAACAGTAATAATAATAACAACAACACCCAAAAAAAGAAAAATATGTTCCAAATCCATGTGACACTCAACATTCGAAATTATTTTATGACAATCGCACCCGCACAAACAACCACCAACTACGGCATGCCATGCCATGCCACCCTGTGTGCCATCCAACCATCCATCCCGCTAGTGTACACCCAACCCGACTAAGTGATGTGACGTGTGCCAAACGTCCAAGGACCGCCATATTGTTAAAAAATGTCACAAATGCTAGTTAGCTTTTGTTACCCTCAAAAGTTTTTTTCTTTTTTCGGCGGGTAGATTTTTCTGTGATATTTCCATTTTAAAGAGTGAAAGGTGGAAACTGGGTGCGTTGTTTCGCAAATGATTTTCATAGCATTTTGTAATGCCAACTACATACAAATAAATGTAGCAGTTATACCAAACAGAAAGTACTAATGACGCCTTCACCACTAAAACTGATTTAAGCTGCTGTTAAAATTTTAATATACATATATGTCTGGATTTTGTGGAATTCAGTATTTTCAGTGATGCAGTGACTACAAAGATTCTTGTGCCCGAAAAAAAACCGGTTTTTTGGATATTTCTTAATGAGAAATTCATTTCATTGACATTCTCGAAAATTAAGTTCTCCTAACAATATAAAAGGAATTTTTTTCGGAAGGAGGGGAGGGTTGAAAAAAGCTCTGTTGTCCAAGTACACATATCAAAATCACGAAATAAACGTTACTTGTACATAATATTGCAAGAGAAACGCAAACTTCGTGGGGGATGAGCCCCCGAGTACCGCTAAGCGGATGTAATTTCTACATATGTGACCGTCCGCATGAAAAGGGACGTTATCTTCACTGCCAAAATTTTACAGGACATCTAAAAATATGCCATAACTCAGTCAATATGTGGAATATTTCAGTGATCGAGGTGTCATTTCATTCAAAATTGTATGTATTTTTAGAAAATGCAGAAAAAACAGTTTTTTATTTTGTGAATATAAGGTACATTTTCCATTGGACGGTCACATATCGTCGGGTTAAAACTACAACTAGACATCTACATTTTTCATGTTTTGAGAAAAAAGCGTTTTAAGTTTTTGAAATTCGTTTTTTGTATGGGATTTTGCAGTTTTCAAAAATCCGTGCATCTAAAGCAGAGTTGCTTTTTTGTACTTTTTTAAAAGAAAAATAGTACCTAAATGAACCAAATTGTGCCAAAAAGATGAATTTGAATTTATTAAGCAAATCAGCAGTAAAATCTTACCAAAGCTTCTATGAAGTATATTTTTGCACCTAAAATCATAATAACAAACATGCTAAATGGCTGTCTCCAGTACGCTGTTCTATTCTGTACACTTTCCAGTAAAATAATTCATTAAAAAATCAACCTCGTATTCATGTGTAAAATTCAGGACATTTTATAAAATTCCAAGCAAAACAAAGTCAACGATCACATTACATTCTCGATTATTGCTGTGTTTGTTTTTTGAGAAAATGTCTCTAAAAATTTTCTTACAGATCTTCGAGATTTTGCAATGAAAATTATTTTCATTTTTGTGTTAAAAAAAATGTTTCCTGACTCAAAAATTTTGTCCAGTGTGTCGTTAGGGCGAACCAAGTGTTCCAAAATCATTAAAAATGTCATTGCCAAAACGAAAGATAATGAAAACATTGCTGTGTTGAAAAAGACGAATTTTTCTTTGCTGATAGATGAAAGCACCGATGTTTCTAACACCAAAAATATGTGTTGCTTAGCTAGGTACGTACTTATATATCAACGGGAACACTATTACAAAGTTTGTAGAATTGATCTCAATAAAAGCTACAAATGGGAGAGCTGAAAAGTTGTTACTAAAATGATGTATTTAAATAACAGTCCTTTAAGAAATATAGCAGGTCTTGCTTGTGATAACGCTCCAGTAATGGTGGGGGAATATAATTCATTTTACAGTCGTCTAAAAGAAGTATGTCCTGATTTGATTTTAATAAGGTGCATTTGTCATTCTTCAGCATTAGTAGCTTCATAAGCTTGCGTGGTATTTTAACATACATTTCAGAAAGCGCAAAGAGTTCCGCAAAGCTAGTGGAATTGCAAGAATATTTTAATTTGCAGACGAAAAAAATTTTAAGGCCTGCAAAAACTCGCTGGCTTCCTTGCATTCCTGTGTTGAAAGAATTTTAGAGAATTGGGAGCCGTCTTGCTGCCTTTGAAGATAAGCGCAAAAAGGCTGACATTGTTTATTATGGGATTGAACAATCTCAAAATAAAGGTTACTTTTTCTTTCTAAAATTTGTCCTTCGATTCTTCAATGAATTTAATGCATTGTTTCAAAGTAGAAAAGTATTGATACACTGCTTAGCCCAAGAAGCAAGACTCTTATACTTAAAATTTTAAAAACTGATTTTTTTTTAATGTCATGGAAATCTCAATTAGAAATATTGGAAGGACCATGTGCTTATATGCTTGATGTAAACGATGTTTTTGTTGGCAATGAGTGTGAAGATCTTTTGTCAAAGTTAAGTTCTACTGAACAATATGTTATTAAAGAAAACTGTCAAAATTTTTATAAAGTTGCAATTTCTAAAATGATTGCTCGTATGCCTTTAGACGAAATATTTGAAGAAATGTAATTCTTGGATCCTAATATTGTTTTTGATGTTATAAAAAGCAACTATATATCGATTTCTGCACTCGCCAAAAAATTAAGTCTATCAGCTAGCGAATGTGAGTTAGAATACAGAAATATTTCAATATCTCTAACAGAGGCTCAAATAGATGATTTGAAAAAATGCCATTAGACACAATGTGGACTAAAATTGTGAATATGAGAAATAATAAAGATAAATTGTTATTTGAAAATTTAAAGGGACAATCAATGTAGGCCATTTTTAAAGCTTTTTGCTCCTTCTTTTTGTTCCTGCACCGATAGCAAAACAGTTCATAACCAATGCTTGCAGTAAAATTTGATTATTATGCAGATCTCTGTAATTAAACATTAGAATCGATTAAAATGCAATAAAAAATATAATAATTTTATTTACGATTTTGTTGATGCCGAGAAAACTTGAAATTTTTGTGTTTATTTTTAATTATTTTTCCAAATATATTTGACATTTCCTGCAAGTGGAACAAGTAACTGCTTTGCATGAAACCAAAATGCTTTTTTTACTCTCTTTTCTATTTTTCTCAAATCCTGCATACAGAAAAATAGAATTGTCTGCTCTACTCTAACTTGTGAAATTTCAACTAACTGTTTCACTTGCACCTGCTCCTGCATTGATGGTGGATAGGGCATGAAGTTTGATTCAAAAAATTTCAATATTGCTGAAATATTTTTATTCTGCCAATTTGGAAACTCTATCTTTGTGTCAAAAAATAAAAATTTAAACAAAAAGTTGGCTTTTGAATTTGCCAAAAAAAAAAAAAAAAAAAAAAATGCAAAGACGAAAAAAGTTTAGTTTTTTATTAAATATGCTAAAATTAACGTATTTAGCCCATAAAATGGCAAAAAAAAAATCCAAAAAAAAGGCGCTGGTGGGAAAGGCCACTTTATAAGGAAAGGCCACAAAAAGGATTTTTCGAAACCACTTTTTTGAAAATAAAGACTGATGAAGAATTGTTTTTTAAATATTCTAGGATGAATCACTTACAATATAATTTGTTGCTATCTTTGATACAAGATAGCTTAAGGAAGACTTCAATAAGGAAACCAATAAGCCCTGAATGCCGTTTGGCCGTAACTTTGGCGTTAGTTTTATAATTCAGTAAAATATATGTAATAACATGAAAACTGATACTTTACGTTATTTTAGATATTTGGTGCAAGGTGCACCATGCAATTATCTTCCATGGACCTTCCAAATGGGCGCTTCAACCATCAGAGCAATTATCTGTGAAGTCTGCTGTGACTTATGGCAAGTATTATCACCAGTATATATGTCTCAGTTGAACACGACCGATTGGAACCAGATAGCTTAAGAATATTTCGAAAAATTTCAGATGCCAAATTGTGTTCGTAGCGTTGACGGGAAGCATGTGCGGATAGAATGCCCTCGAGGAAGTGGCTAACAATACTTCAACTATAATGGTTACTTTAGCATTGTATTGATGGCTGTTTGCGATGCAAACTATATATTTACTGCTGTGGATGTCGGTGCTTTCGGAAGTCAAAGTGATGGCGGTGTATTTCGTTTGTCAGCATTTGGAAAAAAACTTTTAAGCAATGATTTGTTAATTCCTGAAACCTTCCTAACCCAATTAACTCTACGCCCTTATATATAAAAGGTGACAATGCATCTCCGCTACGCCGAAATTTAATGAGGCTTCATCTGGGTTTGTTGTTGGACCCTATAAAAGATAACTTCAATAAACGATTATCCAGGGCAAGACGTGTAATTGAAAATTCATTTGGAATCCTAATGTGCTCGCTGGAGAATACTTAATTCGGTAATAGAATTTCCTCCAAAAAATGCCGATAAAGTTGTTTTGGCATGTGTAATTTTACACAATTCTGTCAAAATAACAAATACACTGATCGATACAGCACTGCTGCATACAGCGACTCCTTCAATGACTGTGGCGATCTTGTTCCAGGTCAATGGCGTCAAGAAATAGAGGCTCTAGCAAGCGTTAACGCTCGTAATATGGGCATCAGGAACAACAGTGCTCGTGATGCCTTAAATATTCGGGAAATTATAGCAGAATATTGCTTTAATGACGGCCACATTTGGAGGCGCTAATAATATTGTTTAACGTTTATAATTGTTATAAATATTGAATTGTTAAAATACATGTTCCGACACAGTTTTGTACAGATGAGAAAATTTTAAAATAGACGTTAAAAAAATACCCATTTCTCGTTTTTAGATCCACTATACAAAAAATAACGCATTCTCGCGTTTGATCGACATTTTTAACAATATTATTCAGCAAAACTAAAAAACTAAAACTTAAAACTAAACTTTGCATGAAATACATACGTATGTACATTAGACTGCTTCATAATTTTTTTTTGCTTCCGATTTGCTTTCCAACAAGTTTTTTTGTTAAAAAGATAGAAACTAAAAATTCTGGTGCAAGGAGAGCCCATAAGATTAATATTTACTGGTGGCGCATCATAATTCTTTGTTTTAAGTGTGAAAGAGTACTCTTCTAAACACTTTTGTACATATCTTGTTAAAGAGAAAACGCAGACAAATGCGACTGCTACCATTAAGAAGAGCAGAAAATTTTTCATAAAAAAGTTCATAATGATTTTTTTCGTAAAGATGTCATTTCGATAGTTTTTTAGCTTTCGAAGTTAAAAATCGTTTTGAAAACAAAATATTTCGTTTTAAAACTAAACACATTTTTTTCAAGTTTTAAAACGATTTTAAACTTTGAAAGCTAAAGAACTACATAAGTGACATATTTACGAAAAAAATTATTATAAACTTTTTTATGAAAAATTTCATGTTCTTTCTAATGGTAGCAGTCTCATTTGTCTGCGTTTTCTTTTTCAAGAGATATTTACAAAAGTGTTTAGAAGAGTACTCTTTCACACTTAAAACAAAGAATTACGATCCCCCACCAGTAAATATTAATATTATGGACTGTCCTTGCACCAAAATTTTTAATTTCTATCCTTTTAACAAAAAAACTTATTGGAAAGCAAATCAGAAGCAAAAAAAAAAAAAAAATTATGAAGCAGTCTAATGTACATTTATTTATTTATTTATTTACGGCTTATATGAGCCTAACTTTATACGTTTATAATAAATAGCTTATCACTAAAATACATTTATAATAAATAGCTTTTAAAATAATATAGAACAAAAACATATTTAAAACAATGATAACAAAAACAGAATCAGAAAATTAAAAAATTTGCCTATCTTATTTCTAATGTCAGAACATATTCATACAATTTTCTTTTGAAGTCCCTAAAATTACAATTTTTAATATTCGTTTTATTTTTTTTATCCCTTTATACAATAAATTATTTTTATCTGCCTCAGTCTTATAAAGTCTGAAAAAGAATAAAATTAACATTTCTGTTATGATCCCACTTGTTTTATTTCTTGAATGAAAAAGAAGAAGAATTATTCTCTTTCCCTAAGTAAAAAAGTATTGAGTTCTGATTTTCTTGCAAATATGTACATAAAAAAATCTGAATCCTAGACGTCTGTAGTTATCTAAAAATTATTCTTCTTCTTTTTCATTTAACATCTGCAGAATTTTTATTTTCATTGAATTTTTTTCTTCAATGGAAATTTTTTTAAGCGTTTTTGTGATGGTGGCGCTGAAATGGGTGTCCTCATCATCATTCTCACCATTCTCAATAAACGATTTTATGAAGCCCATTGTCGACAATATTTCGTTTTCTATACCCTTCTTCCTTTTCCTGCCCCTTTTTGCTGGAGGAGGAGAGCACATAATAAATTCCTCTTCTGCCACGGAAAGGCTAAGTTATGAGTCAAGTTGTTGGAAAGGCTCCACACTTATGTCCAGCTCTTCACCATTTTCAAAATTTTTTACGGCTTGATAGTTGCCCTGCAAAGGATGATAGCAAAATGGAAAATCTTTTGCTTGGTTCTAGTTTTAGAGATATAGCTGCTGCCAGAGGATTCGGATATAACCTTTATTAAACCCGGTATATGTTGGATCGATTTGCAAATCGTAAAGGAGCAAAAATTATGTAATACATAATGGCAATAAAGTCAGTTTTTCCTTTTCCTGAAAGTAATGAAAAAGTGAAGTTTCGAAAAAGCATCACAACTCGAAAACAATCATGTAGAAATTTTATGGATTGTTAAAATACGTATTATTTTTCATGAATAGTTTAAGAATTTATACTGGCGTTCGAAACTTATGCCCTATCCACAATCAATGCAGGAACAGGTGCAAGTGAAACAGTTAGTTGAAATTTCACAAGTTAAAGTAGAGCAGAAAATTCTATTTTTCTGTATGCAGGATTTGAGAAAAATAGAAAAGAGAGTAAAAAAAGCTTTTTGATTTCATGCAAAGCAGTTGCTTGTTCCACTTGCAGGAAATGTCAAATATATTTCAAAAAATAATTAAAAATAAACACAAAAATTTTCTCGGCGTCAACAAAATCGTAAATAAAATTATTAAATTTTGGTTTGTATTTTAATCGATTTTAATGTTTAATTACAGAAATCTGCATAATAATCAAATTTTACTGCAGGCACTGGTTATGAACTGTTTTTGCTATCAGTGCAGGAACAAGAAGGAGCACAAAGCTTTAAAAATTGCCTGCAGGTCCTGCATTGATTGTGGATGGGGCATTATAAAAGCTATACGCTGATCTTTTGATTATGAACTCTTTAGCAGAAATTAAGACCTATGCCCCATCCACAATTAATGCGGGACCTGCAGGCAACTTTTAAACATTTGTGCTCCTTCTTCTTATTCCTGCACTGATAGCAAAAACTGTTCATGGCCAGTGCTTGCAGTAAAATTTAACTTTTATGCCGATCTCTGTAATTAAACATTAAAATCGATTAAAGTGCAATAAAAGAAATAACAATTTCATTTACCCTTTTGTTGGCGTCAACCTAAATTGAAATTTATTCCTTTATTTATGTTTATTTTAAGTTGTTTTTTCAAATATATTTGACATTTGCCGCAAGAGTTATATATATGTATAATTATGTATATACTGAATTTCAAATACTTTACACTTAATTTATAAATATTACTGTTCTATAATTTATCAATTTACATTTGATTTTTATGTTATTAATAATTTTTTTCAAGTTAATTTTATTCAGATAAAAAATTGGTTCTTGTTTGAAATATTTCACATTCATATGAAATATATGTATGAATTTTTAAAAATATTTGAAAATTATTTATTCAAAATATAATTTCTAAAGAAATTAATAAATAGATTAAATACTTATTTCAAGCTTGAAATCAAAAAGCTCCATACACAAGCTGTACAACTTTGTTTTCTATATTACACACTACTTCTGGTGGTAATGGTGGTAATTTTGCATTTAAAATAGTTTTCGACATGCTCGAAAATAAAAGAGATCTCGAATCTGTTTCTAAATATGATGTTGCAGCAACTTCTTTTACAGTTGCCACGCACTCTTTCATTACTTCCTGAAAACTTTGATTCAGTTCAGCGTCGCACTATGGTTTTTTTTTTGACAAAAAAGTGTACACAAAAATAATTCACTACAAGGACATATTTTCTGAAAAAAAATCAAACGCGAAATTAAAGGTTATACATTCACCTGTCTGAAAAGATGCCCGCTTTTTCCAGCATCTGATCCACAAAATAGTGACACGGGTCGAAATCTCTTGAATTTTGAAAAAAATCGATTTTTCTGTTTAAAAATGGTCGCATGTATAAATTTATATGTGTTTAATCAAATCAATTAAGATGAAATGAACTCAAAGTGAAAATGGGCGGTGCCACGCCTCAAAAACAAATTTGTCATATCTCCGAAACTTTAAGACGCAGATAGATAAGATTTGGTATGCTTGTAATAGGCACAGAGAGAAATAATATTTATTAGAAAAGTGGGCGGTGCCACGCCCCAAAAATATGAAACACATCTCCGAAACCTTTTGACCCATGTGGATGAAATTCGTCTACTGAAAAAATATTTGGTGCGACGCCCACAGGCAGAGCTACATGAATGAACTTGTTTCCTTTAGAACAGAGTGGCAATTAATAAGGATATGTTCATTGTTGGTGTGGTACCGCCCTTTTTTTCAGCAAATGTTATTTGACTGACTATCCTTTTTATATATACCGAAATTCATCCCTTTAGCTCGAATAGTTTCGGAGATTTGATAAGTTTTATATTTGTAGGGCGTGGCACCGCCCTTTTTTTTCAGTGGATGTTACTTCTTTCTGTGTTTATTACAAACATACCGAATCTTATCTCTCTGCGTCTAATAGTTTCGGAGTTATGATGAATATTACGAATTTGTTTTTGGGGCGTGGCACCGCCCATTTTCACTTTGAGTTGATTTAATCTTACTTGATTTGATTGAATGCACATAAATTTAGTCATATATTACTCCTGCGTTTAATGTGACCACCATTTTTAAACAGAGAAATCGATTTTTTCAAAATTCAAGAGATTTCGATCCGTGTCACTATTTTGTGGATCAGATGCTGGAAAAAGCGGGCATCTTTTTAGATAGGTGATTGTATAACCTTTAACTTCGCGTTTAATTTTTTTAAAGAAAATGTGTCCTTGTAGTGAATTATTTTTGTGTACACTTTTTTGTCCAAAAAAAACCATAGTGCCAGTTTTTTCGATGGAATATTTTTCGGTCTACTTGTAGAAGGTTCGATTATAATTATTTCTTGAAAATTATCTTCAACATCATCTTCCACAACATCTACAAAACCTTCAGTTATGAAGCCAACAGTTCTATTTCGATAAAAAAAAAATTAGATACTTGTCTTAAGTTTCTGAAAAAATTTATGTTCAATTTAGTGCTGACGATCCTTCAAAATCCCGTTTATTTACGGAAACGGAGAAGAAAAACAGTTTTCGTATGGAGGGCAAATTTTTTTTACAGTTAAAAAGTTTGACATTTTTCAATTTCTTCAGACGTTATCTTTCTCTACTTACTCGTTAGAATCCACGCAACCATCCAGGAACCCCATAGTATCCATGTACTTCCACCTATTGGTCTGTGTAGCGCCACAGCCGGAAGTCAGTTGTTCACTTTTTTTACGTTTTCTGCAGGTGTCCCGAAGCCTCTTCCATTTTTTTTTTTTTTTTGCATGAAATAAATATGATATAATTTTTCTTATTATAGGTAAATTTATTTCACTTATCAGACAAATTTGTTTTTCTTCCAATCTCTTGGTTTTCTCTACTAAATGAATAGCATTTAAAGCTGCATTTTCATTCCTAGCATTGGCTTGTTGTCCACCATTTGGTTGCAAAAAGTTTAGGTTTTGTAGCTGTTGAAGCCAATGAAGTGGCTCTTGTTGTTGCCTATTTTGCTGCAGCCTGTTTATTGGTTGCCAGTGTTGATTGAACTGCGGCCAGTCTACTTGTGGCTGCGGCCAATCTACTTGTGGCTGTGGCCAGTCATCTTTAGGTTCTTGATCGTTCTGGATATTTTGTTGCATTATGTTTTGCATATTAAACATATTGTTTAATCTGGCAATGTTAAGCCTGTTTACTTTTAACATTTTATGCATTCTATTATATTTAGACATTAATGCTCTATGTTTTATTGATAGTGCTTGATAGCAACCACAGTTGCAACGATGATTTTTATTTCTTCTATCAAACATTCTGTAAAAAATAAATGTAAAATTTAAATACTTCATTATTATGGTATTTTCAATTGAAGTTGATTTTAGAAATTGAAAAAATTAAAATATTTAAAAAAATTAAGCACCCCTGCTGGAAGCTAATTGTTCACTTTTCTGTCGTTTTTTTATAAGTGTCCCGAAGGCCCTTAAATTTTTTTTTTTACAGATGTCTCCTATGAAATAAACATGATACAACTTTTCTCATTATAGGTTATTTTATTTTACTTACCTGACAAATTTTCTTCCGATATCTTCCCATATATTAAAATTTTTAACTTCAATTAAAATTTCATTCAAATATATTTTTGAAATTTGAAGTTGATTTCAAAATACGTTGCCAATAATAAAGATGTTACCCTCTGAAATAAAAAATACATATTCTTTTGTGTAGTTCAGTAATTTCAACTGAACTGCAATTTGCACCCTTCACAGTCAGTGCAATGCTCTTTAAGAATGCTCTTAATGGAGTTATTTGTGGTGGCGACTTCAGCACATCCAACATTTCCTCGTCAACATCTTCTGAGCATGCCTTCTTTCTTTTTTTTTACCTTATTCACTTCGTCGATGTTTCGTCTATGTCGAAACTAAAGTCGCCCTCTTCCTCTTCGGTTGGTAAATTTTCACTGGTGCTATTAAAAAAGTACAAAAAAGGTGGTTTATATTGCTTCACGTGAACAATATGCCAGCTCTAATCTATTTTACCTCATATTAACAGTTTCAACGTCATTCAAAAATTGCAGGGTTATATTTAGAATTGGTAAGTGATACCTGACCACTACCTGATGGTTTCTTGTTTTCTGCTTTTATAACTCGATAAAATAAGTTCCGAATGGATTTCCATCTTTTCTTCAAAGTATCAACTGAAATATATTAACAAAGGATAAGAGAAACAAAATTTTACTTATTTTACTTACTTACTTATTTGTTTCTTTGGAAAAATCCAGATACTTCTTGTCCTTTAATTTTTTTATGACTGGTGGCATTTATCATAAAAAAATCGGTTTTCGCGAACAAATTCAATAATTTGTTCTTCTATTTTATCGCAAAACAAAAAAAAATGTTTGAAAATTTTTCAAATGACAGGTTTTTCTTTCAAAATTTTCTATTTTATCAAGTACAAAATATGTATGTAGCAAATACACACCTGTCCCCACGTGTTTTAAATAAAAAGTGCCTGCACCCAAAATGTTTTTTTGGGGAAATATGCGGAATGCCTCTAGGATCAAACATATATAGCTCTTTTTTCAAAGTGAACGGCACTTTTGCAAACCAGGGCCAAAAAACCCATTTTTTAGCACTGTGCTCTATACTTAAACCATAAAAAAAAGTTGACTAAAACGGATACAAAAAAAGAGTATGCAGAAAGTAACCTGCTTGTCCGTAGATTAAAAACCAGTAAACTGAAAAGCCCTACAAAATATCGTTTACGAGATATGGCGTTTTTACTTAATTTTTTGTGTTTCTATTAAAAAATTTAATTTTTGCGTACAAAAAAAATAATGATCAATGTATAGAAACAAAAATAGTCAATTCTAATGTATTTTTTGATGCTAAATCCGAATCTGGTCTTAAAATTGCTCTATCAATTCTGATTTTTGAGATATCCTAACCTGAAATTTTGGCATGTACGGTTTTTTCACCACTTTTAAAGGTATATAACAGGAGCAGGTAATTGTTTATCATAAAACTCGATAAAGTTTTTAAAATAACTATTCTTTTTCTTCAAAACTCACTTTAATTTATATCGATATCTTTTTTTTTCTCCGAAATATCTTTACCTAAAAAAAGTTCAAAAAATGCACGAAAGACGCCATTGGCAACATTGGTTGATTTATATAAAACGTTATTAAAATGATTATGGTAAATTACAAGTGATAATAATTACTTTTGACAAAAACATTCTTAAACATCATAATCATTTTTAACAACTTTTTATTTAAATCAACCAATGTTGCCAATGGCGTCTTATGTGCATTTTTTGAACTTTTTTTAGGTAAAGATATTTCGGAGAAAAAAAAAGATATCGATATAAATCAAAGTGAGTTTTGAAGAAAAAGAATAGTTCTTTTAAAAACTTTATCGAGTTTTATGATAAACAATTATCTGCTCCTGTTATATACCTTCAAAAGTGGTGAAAAAACCGTACATGCCAAAATTTCAGGTTAGGATATCTCAAAAATCAGAAGTGATAGAGCAATTTTAAGACCAGATTCGGATTTAGCATCAAAAAATATATTAGAATTGACAATTTTTGTTTCTATACATTGATCATTATTTTTTTTGTACGCAAAAATTAAATTTTTTAATAGAAACACAAAAAATTAAGTAAAAACGCAATATCTCGTAAACCATATTTTGTAGGGTTTTTCAGTTTACTGTTTTTTAATCTACGGACAAGCAGGTTACTTTCTGCATACTCTTTTTTTGTATCCGTTTCAGTCAACTTTTTTTTTTTGTTTTAGTATAGAGCACAGTGCTCAAAAATGGGTTTTTTGGCCCTGGTTTGAAAAAGTGCCGTTCACTTTGAAAAAAGAGCTATATATGTTTGATCCTAGAGGCATTCCGCATATTTCCCCAAAAAAACATTTTGGGTGCAGGCACTTTTTATTTAAAACACGTGGGGACAGGTGTGAATATGAGTAAAAATTTTCTTTTTGTTTAATGTTATTTTTTTAATTTTTTTTTTTTTTGTTTCATAAGCACTCTTAATTTATGTATATTTCTTGCGTTACAAAAAAAAAAAAAAAGAATATTAGAAATTAATCTGCGTTATCGTAAATATTCTCGAGAATTTACACACTAAAAAATTTTCTGGAAAGACAAAATTCACTGGAAAAAATCGGCAATAATTCTGACATTCACTGGAAAAATTTATCCTCCAACATTTTACTTAGGAATTTGAAACATAAATAAATAATGTTTGACAAACTAAAAACTTTTCTATGACAATTTCATAGATTATTATATACCCTTCATATGACACAAATATTTTAATATCCATCAAACTTTTCCAACTTATAATAATTTTCACTTTGCCGCTTTTTTTTTTTTTTTTTTTTTTGAAGGTTTGGAGATTTATTTGACAAAACTCGTAGCCGATCACCAATTTTGTAATTTTTCTTTAATTTGATTATTTTTAATGAAATTTATATGTTTATTTTCTTTGTTTTTTAACCTAACTGCTGAAACAGAATGTGTAGATAAAGTGCGAAGTAAGGGGCGAACTGTCAAAAGTAGACTACACATATTTTAATGCGCGTCAGCACAATGTGAAGTTAACGCTGTAGCTGAAGCTTCACGGCGTGCTTGAACCAAGTTTAAATAAAAGTTTCTTGCATATGAGTTTTTTGACTGAATTATGTTACGTAATAACTTCACGAATCAAATGATCCCAAAATTAAAAATATCGAATGGGCCCTTTTTGAAATAAGGAGCCTTAAGCAATAACTATCAAAAGTTAATACAACACAAAATTAAAAATATTTGTAACATTTTGCAAACCATTTTTTCTAAACTAATTTGAGGTCGCTGAACACAAAAAACGCATTTATTTTTTTTTTTTCCTTGGGGTCGTTCCCAAGTTATTCGATAATTTTTAATTTCGAGGTTATAGCTTCATATACATCAATATATTTCTATGACGCCAAGTCATAGTAATTATTATTTAATTATTTTTAGAAATGTGATTTAATGGCGCATATAATTGCAAATATTTTAAGACTATGTTGAGCAAAATCGAATGGAATTTCCAAAAGATATAAAGGCTTTAGTGCAATAAGGAAGATGTGAGAATTTTCGAAATGTTCGGCCTGAGTCAACAGATCCAATTTTTCAGCCTCCAAATAGGACACCCTACACTTATTGAACACTTTAAAGATGATTTAAGTAACTTCTAATCATTTTCTGTAGAATAACATTGCGGATTGTTTCAAAAATATTAATTTTTGAAAGAAATCGAAATTTCTCTATTGCACTAAAACCTTAATATCTTTTGGAAATTTCATTCGATTTTGCTCAACATAGTCTTAAAATATTTGCAATTATATGCGCCATTAAATCACATTTCTAAAAATAATTACTTAAAAAAAAATATGTGCCAAAAACAAAATGTTTCATTTGAAGTTGATGTGAAAAATTTAAAAAATTTTTGAAATATCAAGCTTTTTCCTGCTTTAACTCAGTCAATTTTGTTTGGAGCATAATTATTGGTATACTTGTTAGAAGCGCCGTTAATCACTCTTTGTAAGCGTGGAAAAATAAAATTGATCGGACTTGGCGTCATAGAAATATATTGATGTATATGAAGCTATAACCTCGAAATTTAAAATTATCGAATAACTTGGGAACGACCCCAAGGAAAAAAAAATAAATGCATTTTTCGTGCTCAGCGACCTCAAATTAGTTTAGAAAAAATGGTTTGCAAAATGTTACAAATATTTTTAATTTTGTGTTGTATTAACTTTTGATAGTTATTGCTTAAGGCTCCTTATTTCAAAAAGGGCCCATTCGATTTTTTTAATTTTGGGATCATTTGATTCGTGAAGTTATTACGTAACATAATTCAGTCAAAAAACTCATATGCAAGAAACTTTTATTTAAACTTGGTTCAAGCACGCCGTGTCGAGTGTAAGCTGCTGTCGTAGCAGTGATACCAACTTCTTATTTTCAAAAATCACAAAAATGATTTAAGAACACGCTCAAAAACGCAAAGCAATAAATTACATTTGAACTTAATTTTCACAAATTGCTTCACTTTTAATCAGATGCACTTTAGTTTAAAAAAAAAATTAAAATACATGGGTCGCATCCCAGATCCAATCCCTAAAACACAGACTTTTTGATTTTTTCAAAATTTCTAAATCAACGAGGAAACCTAGTGATTTTGTCTTTGTCAATAATTCGTAAGTTTTAATTCATTATTCTACAAGTACAAATTATAAGAAAACAACTCTTTACAATACTTTTAATTTTTTCATGTATGTATTTATTTCGAGAATCTACCAAAAACTAATCGTATTACGTCTACTAGGACGCCGTACCAAGCGTTTTCTCCCCCCAATTTTCCCATCAATTTTGTGCGCTTGAGTTTTTTTTCTTCTCTGTTTTGTCAATTTCCTACGATTGGCACGATGGTTATTCCTCAAATAATAGACCTCACGTACCAAACTCTTGCCATTTTCTTCATCAATTAAAGTTGATGAAAATTCTTTGAAATAATTGCCAGCAATTGTATAAGTTTCATCGATTTTCATATATGGTCCATAAAGTGTTGTCATTGGTGGCCAATAACCACCACGGCTTGAGGCCATTGGATGGCCATCGATGACAAATGATGTCCAGAGGTCAACCATACGTTTAGCCATAGTTTCATCAGGTGGACTTAGTTTTTTAACATGTTCCGGATAGGGAAAGAGATAGAGGGCTTCATCAGTAAGTGAGACACCGGCTTTAAATGGACTCTGCATATTAGTTTCTTCGTCCATATCCTTATAGCGATTGAATTCACCTTCATAGTCGAAGGAATACAGGAAGGTGTTGTCGTTTAAATGTTCATTATTCATATTTAAAGCCAACAAAATGGGTAACTTGTGCATGAGTGTACCACCAACCTAGAGATTAAAATTTATAAAAAAAGTATGTAAGTTTCATTCCAATTTTGTTTTTCTTCAGATTTTAACCTACATCAACTAAACGTGGTATCATTGTACTGAAACTTCCATTTTCTATAAGCTGTCGATTGAAGAAGTCATGGGTGATAAAACTGGTTAGAAGCATAGTTTTGTCGGTGCCTACGACTTGACGTATTACATGATCAATATAATTATAACTACTATATTCATCATCTGGTATATTGCCTTGAAAATCATTATCAACAATTTCTGAAAAGAATAAAATATATATTGTAAAGGTCTGACCTTAATATTTATGCCCCAACTTACCACTTAAAACTCTGGTACCAGCATTTTTAGGACATCCAGCCATAGCCGGATAAGATTTGTTGGACTTTAACATGAGATCATATGGATGTTCGGGCAATACTTCACTAGGACCGCCTATAGTAAACTGTATACCGCCTGTGTGGCCGATTCCTAGCTCTGATTTTTCTAACTGAATTAAATTTAAATTATTCAAAATTATTGGACCTTTTGTTTTGTAATAATATAGCTTAATTTTATTAAATTACAACTAAATTGAATTTATTTTGTTTTAATTCAATTCAATTCCCCAATTTACTTTATTTTGTTTTATTTTTTTAATTTTATTTTGTTTTTTTGCATTTTATTTTTTATTTTTGTTTTACTTTATTTTTTATTTCATTTCATTGATTGGATGAGATTTTTTTTATTTTAATTTATTTTATTTATTTTCCTTTTTTTATTTCATTTTATTTTTATTTGATTTACTTTTTTTAATTTTATTTTAGTTTTTTCAATATTATTTTATTTTATTTTGTTTTATTTCATTTTTAATTAAATAATTCTACATTTAAATTTTTTTTTTACTTACAGCATGATCCATAAATGCCTTTAACAATTCCAAAGGTGACATCTCCATAAGACACTCATTGAGATCACGAACTGTCGTCATATTGCACTCAGCTTTCTCCGCTATGTGTTGTGCATGGTTGCGTGGATTATCGTCTAAGAAAATCGGCATGAGCGATGAACCTGAATGATATATAACTTGATGAAAGAGTCCTTTTTGTACCTTTTATTTAGAAAAAAAAATTTGTTATAATCAATCAAAAGCCATAGAATTAAGAGTAGATTATGCACACTTACCATTGGTGATATTGTCAATAAATGCGCAATAGCTGCACCTCCAACCTGTCCAGCTACGGTTACACGATTTGGATCACCACCAAAGTGTTTAATGAAAAATTTAACAAATTGTAACGCTAGAAATATATCCATAACACCAGCGTTACCGGGTATTTCAGCAGTTTTTGTTGATAAAAAACCAAATGGTCCCAATCGATATTGTGGCGTCACTAATACTATATCTTTTTCAAGTAAATAATGCGGTGGAGCTTCTGAATTACTGCCTTCATACAGATATTCGCCGTGTATATAAAACAGCACAGGATAGCTTCCCGAAACATTTGGTGTCGTTATGGTCATCGATAGACAGTCTTCAATGTCGAGCACGTCATCAAGTTTTTTCAATGCTTCCATTGACACCACCGAAGGACAACCAATTTTTTCAGCTGTTGCATCCATCATCTCGTCACCCCATGACTCAATCGGTCTGGGAGCCTAAGGTTTTCAAAAAATATAAAAAATACTAAAAGTATATAGAATAAATAGTTTAAAGACTATAACACCATCCGACACGACTTTGCACAACTGAAAAAATCCAATATATTCAGAAAATATACCTAAAAATAAGTTCTACATGGCTTCCCGATTTTGTGGATCAAGTGGTTTTTTTATCGATTTTTTAAATTTTCTATTGCTTAGCACAAAAAAAAATAATAGTGAATATTTTTGTAGAAAATTTAACCCCAGTAATTAGAAATTTTTAACGAAAATGATTTTGGCCTACCATGTCATGGTGAACGCAATATAAATACGGTGACCATTTATTTCAAACTGAAATACAGAACACAAAAAAAAAAGGAATATACAGAATATTTTTCCAATAAACCATGGGTCTAAGATCAATATCAAGCTCCCGCTTTTAACGAGAAGTTTTTTGTATCATGACATATCGTCGGCTGAGTATTATTTTGCCGTAGAGACTAGCACAAGTTATCTGCTTTTGCTTTTTTAACGAAGTGGCGTTTACGGCAAAATAATACTCAGCCGACGATATATCAATCATTGGTTTTGTCAGCTTTCTAAATCTATTTTCTTCATGAACGATTTTTAATATTCAGGCCGAGTTTTGAGCAAGTTTTCTTGAAAAGTGGTCGAAAATCCTGAAAACTTTTGTTGAAATAAGACTTTTTGATCAAAAAATTAGAGCCAGCAATTTTTTTGATTGAAATCGCTTAATTTTGGTGCTTAAAAACCAAGTCAAAAATCTTCATCGAGATCACTGCCACATAAAAAGTTTTTCAGGACTTTGAGGATGTTTGCAAAAAACATTTTTAGTGCGGAAGTGATATGGATGATGATTTTTGATGTTTGTTATAAAATTCCAAATAAAGATTCCAATCAAAAAATTGCTGTCTCTAATTTTATCATCATTTTTCAAGAAAAAAAAAAAAAACTTTCAAAATTCGTTCAAGATAGAAACAGATTCAGAAAGTTGACAAAACCAATGGTATTAATTATTTTTAAGATGATACAATAGTGTTTTCTAAGGAAGGTATCTTTTTAATATAAAATTCTCGTAGAACAATCTTCACGTTTAAAATCGGGGGCTCGATATTAATTTTAGACTAATGTTTTACTGGCCAAATTTCCCTAGTAGATTTGAGAGTATGAGAGCAAATTATCATTAGAGTATACACTGTTACCGACACCTCCTTTTTTCTTTTCAAATAAGTGTTTGTACGCAATATTTATATACACATTGGCAACAGTATTTCGATTTTGCTAGTTTTTTTTATTTAATTTTTTGATGGCAACCGCTTTACAAAACAATTTTGCGAAATACAAAACAAATACAGAACACTTCCTGAAATACAGAACATTTCTACGTTTAAAAAACTATACAGAACAGTGGCCTCAAATACAGAACTATTCTGTATAATACAGTACGGTTGGTCACCGTAAATATAAAGGAAGATATTTTCTAAGTACTGCTGGCCACTTTGTCGTGAAACAAACCCGAATTCATTAAAATGGCGGAATAATAGTTTTGAAATAAATAATTAGAATTTTTTCAAGTTCTTTTAATGTCATTTAGAAGTCGCTCATCGCCGTTTTATGCAAAATTTCGGATTGATAAGGTTTTAACTTTATTACGTTCCCAAAAATGCATGGAATGAGTCGTGCGATATCTCAAAATTTTCGTCTTGAATCAAAATATATAAAAAAATAATATCTAAAATTTACCATAAAATTTATTTTGCCTTTTTAGCTAAAACACTACAAGAACCGTATTTTTGAAATAACGCCCTGCTGTAAAATTTGAAAAGTACATTTCGGATCAAGGCTGTCAGCGTTTTAAAATCACTGAGCCAAGCGCAGTCAGCGCAAAATCCCCGAAGGACAACAATCACAAAAACTACAATATTTATTGTTGTTTTTTTTTTTGTGGCTCGTTTACAACAACAATAATATTTTAACAATTTTTAAAATTTCTGAGAACTAGAGCACACCCAAAAATTAGGGGTATTCACGCGTTGATGTGCAATGCGTTGCAAAATGGAATTATTAACATTGAACGTTCACGCGTAAGTGCGAAAAAGACTTGCATTTTCACAAAAACGCGTGAATACCCATATTTCAACAATTTTTTAAAATTTCTAAGGACTACAACACACACGAAAAATTGTTTGTTATTTTCTTTGATGCGAAACAACAAAAATAATTTTTAATTTCGAGGAATTTTGACGAGTCCAAAAAAACAACGAAAAATATTTTTTGTAGTTGTTGTAGTTCCGCGAAATTTGCAAAATATTGTAATATTTTGGTTGTTTTAGGCGAGCCTTATTTTAATTTTGGAAACACGCATTTTTGAAACAGAAAAAAATAAATCTGACTTAAAAATTACATAAACTTTTTCTTCGAAACTTTTTTTGTCCGACGCGTAGTTTTTAAGTTATTTGTCAAAAACTGATTTTTTGATCTTTGAACAACCAAAAAGGGGGATTTGACAGCCTGTTGAGTGGTGGACTTTTTTTTTTGTTAAATTATTATGGTCTAATAAACAATTGTGCCAAGTTTCAAGCCCGCAAAAATTTCTTCCTTTTCCGGTGATCTTTTGGCTAATTTTATTGTTCTAATTGCTTAAAAATAGATGAAGAATTTTCATGGCGGTCAAATTCCCTTCCATTCGGCCGGAAATCAAGAGATGATTCAAAAGTAGATTCAATCAGATGACCAGATTAAAAATCAGGAGTCTCCTGAAAAAATTAGTAGAGTTGGCAACATTTGTTATGATGATCACTTCTAATATTATATCATTATCACTTTTGTAGTTTGTACTTCTTTTGTAATTTTTTTTTTATTTTTAGTTAAAATATAAATGTATTCAGGCATGTTCTGAAATCCGATCCACTTCGGAAACGGAATGAAAGCAATCTTCAAGAGCTCTGCATTGCAATAAATGAGATGGAGTCGGATTTGTATTTCAACAAATAAAATATACTTTAGGTTCTTATTCGATTTACCGAAACATAAATCCGATTTGGTGTTAATTATCAAAATGCGGAGCTCTTGACAATTGCTTTCATTCCGTTTCCGAAGTGAATCGGATTTCAGAACATGCCTGATTATGTTATTTAATTATAGGTATAAGCAACTTATTTTATTATAATTATCAATGAAGAATAAATTTCATTATTTTTTTATTAGTCTGTGTTCGGTTTTTTAAAAAAGCCACAAGCTTTCTTCCGAATAAAGTTATCACCAAACTCATATATGTACATTCACAAGGACGCACCTTAAAACGATATTTGCCAGTCGGTGGCTCGGCAAACTTCACATCGACAAATTGTAAAACTTCACGTTCTGTCCAAGCGGTCTCTATAACTTTACCCTGTATTGAACCCAATTTGGGTAACTTAATAATGGTATCTGTTTCATCACTATAAGCTCGCACCGCGCAAATGTAAATTAAAAGAATCGCCGTAAATTGTATCGAACGCAAGGACACTAGAGACGAATTCATTTTAAGATCACGATATATATTTTGCTTGTGCAACACGACGACGGTTAACCTGCACAACAACGAATCTGCAAAGAGACTGAATTCTTAAAAATCACTAATCCACTGAAGAGTTGGTTGCCAAAATGAAGTAACAAAGCAGCAGTTGTCTCTCTATCCATAAGTAGAAGAGTCAAAAGGTTAATGAAGAAGTGGAGAAAGGTAGGAGGTAGCACCATATTTCTGTCATAGACTGTTTAACATAAAATTTCACTTTAATCGGTTTAAGAATTAACACACAGAATAATATTTGAATTGGCCAAAATACTTAAGACAAAAATGGCAAATAGAATTTGTATAGAAATAGAAGTCTGTTATCACCAACACATAAGGCAAATATGCAAATATTTTGGATGGTTTTATTCTTTTTGTTTTCACTTTATTGGCCGTTTGCTAAAGAAAATTTCTATTTGAAGTTTTAAGTAAAAGTAAGCAAAAAACAAAAAAGAATTTGCAAAGTCAGTCATTAACTATATATGGTATATAAATATTATGCTGGTCTAAATGGAATTAAATATATGTATAGCGAAAATAGAGACTCTAATCTGGGATATCTGAACCATAAGTACACTAGTACACTGAAAACGTTGTATTTTGCGTTTTGAAATGTTTACATCCTTCGAAAGAGAAAATTTGCTCAAATTTTTTCCTCATCTATTTTCCGACCTGATCTACATATCTTATCTATTTTTAGATTTTGGTAACAAAAGTTAAATTTTCGAATTTCTAAATATACTGACCTGTTCCGGAATCCGTGCGATTTCTATTACTTTTCATTAAGAAAGCTTTTTGATGAAATCGGTGAGTCGCACGATAAAAAGTCTAAGCTCTTATGCTCTACAAATGATATAGATTTGGGTATGCAAAAAATTACCGTTTAGGAAATATATTTAACAAACCGCCAAACGGTCAAAACGATTACTTTTTGTATGTATGTACTATCTTTTCACTCCTCGGAGGAGAATAGGGTCAATATGAAACGTCTTCATTTGTTGCGATCCCTTGCGATGACTTTGATCTTTTCCAGCGACCTTTTTCAGTTGGTTTTGGATCTACCACGTCCTCTACTGCCTTATGGATTCCACTTAAGAGCCTAGCGACAAACTTCGCTGTGTGGTTTCCGGAGAGTATGACCAATGCATCACCACTTGCGCAGCTTGACCTCGTTTGCTATAGCCCTCTGATTGCATTTTTGATTTTGCAATTACTTTTTGGTTTAGAAATATGTATTAATATTTGTAAAGCAAAATATTCCCAACAAAAAAGACCTAGATATTTGTTATCGTACGACTCACTTTTCATGAAAAAGTTTTGAAAACGAAAAGTTAAAAGTATACTGTTTGGCATGGAATGCCCAATATGTAAAGACTATGATTATGGATTATAATTTACCTGATGATAGTGCGGTTTGAAATATGGATGCTATTTTTTCTATATGACATGACGATTAAAAAAACATATAACACTTGGGGAACACATTTCAAACGATTAAGATGTCTAGCAATCAGGAAAAAAGCCGCGAAGTCATTTGTATTAATGGATGCCTTGAAAAACGTCTTTTGCCATTTTTAAGTGGGCACGGGGGTATTGTTATGTTCTGGGCTGATTGTGCAACCTCTCACTATTTTAGAACCACCATAGAGTGGTACAATAGCAATAATGTAAATTTTTTTCCCAAAAATGAGAATCCACCTAACTTCCCAGACCCATTGAGGCGTTAGGAAATAACGCCCAATGAAAAAGCACCCAGAAAAAAAAAAAACGAAATAACGTCCAAAAAATAAAATGACGTAACAACGCCCAAAACAAAAACGAAATAACGCCTAAAAACAAAATAATGATATGAAAATAATTTGGGCACCCAAAAATTTGGGCTTTGTTTCGTTATTTCGTTTAAAATAAAATAAAAAACGTAAGAACGCCCAAATAATTTATATACAAATAAATTTTGGACGTAATTTCCAAAATGATTATCGCCCAAATTTATATGAAAATAATTTGGGCGTTATTTCATTTTTGTTTTGGACGTTATTACGTCATTTTATTTTTTGGGCGTTATTTCGTTAAATTTTTTAAAAATAAAACGAAATAACGCCCAAAAAAAAAAACAAAATGACACCCGTTTTTGTTTAAATACATTAAAGCCAGTTTGTAATTCCGTAGAAAAGTCTTAAAATTTATATGGAAACTATATAATTGGACACACAACTTTCAACTGAATTACAAATTGGTTAACTTATTTAATAAAAACATTTCTTCCAAAGCAAAACTCGAACCCATGCCTCACCGTGTCTAATGAAAGAACGCGTTGCTTAACTATATAAGCCACGGTATTCGCCGATATTGTTCTGTTAAAAATCCTCATATGCGTATAAAATTGAGCCCACCGCGCAAGTTATTAATATCTATTTTACTAATTGTTATGTTTTAGATTAGATAAGATTATTTTATTTATTCGACATTTATACAATAGGAGTGTTCGTTTAGTTTTCTGGGCTTAATTCTGTAGTACTGTCAAACGCGTGAGAGCAAGATAATTACGCTCTTTTTTTGGAAAAAATTTTAAAAGTAAACGAACGCACAAGACCACTTTTCGTGCCCAGAAATAAACGTCAGTGCTTTTTTTAGGAGAGTAAATTTAAAGTCGATATGAAAAAATAAAAAAAAATCAAGTTGTTTTTCTAAGGGTCCTAGAGCAAATCCGATTTTGCCAGCATGTAGAGAACAAAACCATGGACTACATGACTCATTTTCACAAAAAATGCTCGATACCTAATTTTGCCACCTTTGCACAGTTTTATAAGCATCATAAATTATGTATTTAACCATTTTTTTGGGTTACATTTGAAAATCCAATTATGGAAAAAAAATTTTATTTAACTTATGTATCGTAACATAATATATCGATACCTTAGAGCGCTATAGTCCTATCTCCACTTTTTGCGATTTTGAGATTTTTGCAGTTATGGCATCATTGTGGGCTTCTTTACCGTGTGGAAAACTGTGTGATGTCAAAATACCACTAAAATACCAAAATATTCGATAATTAGGAAAAATCCTATCTCCAAACTGTAATTTTTTCAAGAGCGCTACTGTCCTATCTCCACTGAATATTCAAATAAGTCACATTTTTAAAAAAAATTCTTCGGTTTTTCGCATGTTTTTCGCGTTTCATGACTATTTGCAACATTTTGGTGAACGTATTTGGTTACACCCAAGGCTCTACTGTTGTTTGTCGGAACCAAAAAAAATTCAAAAATTCAAAAAAAAAAAAAAAAAATTATCGTTTTTTTCGTGTTTTCTACGCGTTTCATGACTTTTTTCGACATTTTAGTGGAAAAAATTAAAAAAATGTACTAAATACGGCGTTTTTTTTAATAGTAGTGGAATTCTATATATGGGCAAAAGTAATGACACATTATAAATTGGCTGGGATTTCGTTAGAAATTAATTAAATTGGTTAAAAACATTAAATTAAGTTAACAGATACTATAGGTAAAAATATTGCATGTATCGTTATATCAAAATAGCAGCCAATCCTTAATAACCACTGTTTGAAATCTTCTTTTTGCATTTCCCAACAATTGGAAAAATGGAGATAGGACTATAGCGCTCTAAGGTATCGATATATAAATATTTTAATTGTACATATCGATACCTTAGAGCGCTATAGTCCTATCTCCATTTTTTCAATTGTTGGAAAATGCAAAAAGAAGATTTCAAACGGTGGTTATTTAGGATTGGCTGCTATTTTGATATAACGATAAATGCAATATTTTTACCTATAGTATATTTTACCATAATTTAATGTTTATAACCAATTTTATTATTTTCTAACGAAATCCCAGCCAATTTATAGTATGTCTTTACTTTTGCGTTTATATAGAATTCCACTACTATTGAAATAAACGACGTATTTAGTAAATTTTTTCATAATAATCCATTGGACTCGGATCCGGGGAAGATGGCGAGCAATCATCTGATGAAGTAAAACACTAAACTAGTCTTTTGTTTACACTGTTGACTTAAGGAACAAACCAGAAAAAAAAACTATGAACCTACTTAGGACTTGTTGGGGCTTGGCACAGTAACGCTTTGAAAGAAAGTAACAGTTATTCGTCACCACGCTTGTACAATTTTATAATAGAAATTCATCTTGGTCTTTCATTTTCCTTAAAGTTCTTGAAGTGTTTGGGGCTTCATGAACACGCTCTTGATTATGTTTTTATTTAAATATAATAAAGCCAGTTTGCAATTCAGTAGAAAAGTCTTAAAATTTATATGGAAACTATATAATTGGAGACACAACTTTCCACTGTATTACAAATTGGTTAACTTATTTATATAAAAACATTTCTTCCAAAGCTGCACTCGAACCCATGCCTCACCATGTCTTATGAAAGAACGCGGTGCTTAACCATATAAGCCACGGTAGGCGACGATATTGTTCTGTCAGAAATCCTCATATAGGCACGGCCACGTAAGACGAAGCTATACAACTTTTTTTTTCTTTAAATCTACCACTCATTTGCCCATATTTCATAAGTTTACATCTAATGATGTCAAAAAATACCTTTTTCAAGTATATGAGTTGATTTCAGGGGTGCTTTTTTCATAAAAACTTACTCTTGCTTGTAAAAAGAAAAAAAAAAAAAAAAAAAATGCCAAAAAACAAGTCCCGAAAAGAAGGTAAAAATTTGCTTTATTATACCCTACACCCAGGGTATATTCACTTTGTCCTTCCGTTTGTAACGCAGAGAAGGAGGCGTGGCAGGTATAGAAAAGTATATATATTCTTAATCAGCGTCACCTCCTGAGTCGATATAGCCATGTCCGTCTGTCTGGCTGGCTGGCTGGGTGGCTGGCTGGCTGGCTGGCTGGCTGGCTGGCTGGCTGGCTGGCTGGCTGGCTGGCTGGGTGGCTGGCTGTGTGTTGAAATACACTTTTTGGGAAAACTGAGCAAGATAATTCAATGAAATTTGGTACACTGCCTCCGTCGTCAAAGTTAGCTCGGGGGATTGAAAATGAGCGAAATCGGTCAACGGACACGCCTACCGCCCATACAAAAATTATATTCAAAATGCAATTTTAGGAGTATTTTTCACGACAATGCAACCACAATACATATAAGTACTACGAATTGTAAGCGCAAGCTCTAATAAAAATTTAAGCGAATTCGGACAAGAGGGCGTGGCACCTCCCATATAAGCAAAAGCTTCAAAACGCTATACTGAAAGAGTTTTTTGAGATAATCCAACTAAATTTCACTCTGACAATAAAAACTATAAATGCAAGCTCTGAACAAAAACTGGGTGTACTCGGACAAGAGGGCGTGGCACCTCCCATATAAGCAAAAGATTCAAAATGCTATACTGAAAGAGTTTTTTGAGATAATCCAACTAAATTTCACTCTGACAATAAAAACTATAAATGCAAGCTCTGAACAAAAACTGGGTGTACTCGGACAAGAGGGCGTGGCACCTCCCATATAAGCAAACTTTTCAAACTACTGCAGTGTAGGGTATTTATTTTTTGGCCAGGCCAAAATTTACACCCTTACTAGTTTTTATTATATCAATGCAATTTTGATTTCCTCAGAAAGAAAATGTTTGAAATTAAGGATTTACATTGATATTTTGAAGGAAAACCAGTTGCTTCTGCATATTTGTTGGCGATGAATTCTACCGCAAAAAAAACATAACGTTGCCAACGAAATATATTAAGAATTTTCTTGTAGCGGAAGTTAGTGGGTAAAATATTAAAATGCAATCACCTGTTTCGAGTATTTTCAGTCTAGTTTCTGAATCCATTTTAAAATTACCTAAATTAAGTATCTACCATGGTGAAAATAGCCACTAAATATGTATAACGTAACCAACATTTTTTAATCAAAAATCATAAGTTATATTTTGTAAGGATCAATATTTTCCTCAAAAAAAAATATTAATCCTAACATTTTTTTTTCATATTCATATTTACATATAATAATAAAACATATTCATAGAAACCAAAAGCAAAGCAATCACGCGATCATGCCAGCATCACATGTAAAAAAATCAGAAGAAAGTCAGCAACAACTCTACGGCAGCCACGTGTACGAGAATTGGATAAACAACCAACAACAATGCTGCAGCAGCCACCGCTAACCATGTGTAGAATTTTGGAAAACAACAAGCAACAACAAAACATCGGAATGCAGATCATGCATACAACACGTGCCAGAAATGAAATTGTTGGTAGCCGCTATACATTTTTTTTGATATAAATAGCAGTTTGCTGGCCATACAAAATCATTCTGGCTTGAGCAGCCACAGAAGCAAGAGCTCTGGCAGTGACATCACAGCCTACCTTGCATTTTCGTTAGTGTTCAGACATTTTCGTCGATCGACTAACCGCTCCTCATAGCTACACGCTGGACCCTCGTTCGTTGTTCAGACATTTTCGTCGATCAACTTTCGCTGGATTTCGTTTGTCCCAGATCGCCCTCGGCTTTTATTAAACCTCAGACTTTTTAGTCGACCAGTTTAATAATCTCGTGTCCAAACTCGGACGTTTTACTTCGCTTGATTTCTCTTGTCCCAGATCGCCCTCGGCTTTTATTAAACCTCAGACTTTTTAGTCGACAAGTTTAATAATCTCGTGTCCAAACTCGGACGTTTTACTTCGCTTGATTTCTCTTGTCCCAGATCGCCCTCGGCTTTTATTAAACCTCAGACTTTTTAGTCGACAAGTTTAATAATCTCGTGTCCAAACTCGGACGTTTTACTTCGCTTGATTTCTCTTGTCCCAGATCGCCCTCGGCTTTTATTAAACCTCAGACTTTTTAGTCGACAAGTTTAATAATCTCGTGTCCAAACTCGGACGTTTTACTTCGCTTGATTTCTCTTGTCCCAGATCGCCCTCGACTTTTATTAAACCTCAGACTTTTTAGTCGACAAGTTTAATAATCTCGTGTCCAAACTCGGACGTTTTACTTCGCTTGATTTCTCTTGTCCCAGATCGCCCTCAGCTTTTATTAAACCTCAGACTTTTTAGTCGACCAGTTTAATAATCTCGTGTCCAAACTCGGACGTTTTACTTCGCTTGATTACTCTTGTCTCAGATCGCCCTCGGCTTTTATTAAACCTCAGACTTTTTAGTCGACCAGTTTAATAATCTTGTGTCCAACCTCGGACGTTTTACTGCGCTTGATTTCTCTTGTCCCAGATCGCCCTCGACTTTTATTAAACCTCAGACTTTTTAGTCGACCAGTTTAATAATCTCGTTTCCAACCTCGGACGTTTTACTTCACTTGATTTCTTCCGTCCCAAATCGCCCTAGCCTTCGTATTAGACCTCAGACTTGTTGGTCGACAGTTTAATACTCCGTGTCCCAACTCGGACATTCTATAATATAATATCTCTTTAACGAAACTATTCAACAAGCTTGTCTATGTTCTCAGCACACCTTAACGGCTGACACTAAAACCAAATTCTACCTCTCGCTCTCCTGTCCCGGATCGCCCCTGGGAATCAGACAACTCGTAAATCATCCCGCCAGAAGAACCTAAGCCTGGATTATCACATTTTTAAGATTGAATTGAATTATTAAGAGAATAAATTGCAAATTATAAACGAAATTTATAATTTTTAAAATAAAAATTGAATAATTAAATAATTAAGTTATTTTATACATTGTTAAGAACAAAATTGAACTGTATAAAACGTAAAGTAAGAAGACTAAGATTGTAACCAAAACTTGAATTGTAAACCTAATCAAAACCAACCAATAAAAAATATAATAATTAAAACTCGAAACTCACTCTCTTCTATCTTGAAACGAACCTTGAATCTTGGAAAGGCTGAGGATATCCCAGCTATAAAACCGGGGAAACCGGAGTTCGTTACAAGTGGCGCCCGAGCAGGGACCCTAGTGGTTCAAACAAACAAATATAGAAGAGAGTAAAATAAAAAAAAAATAATATAAAATCACCACGATGACAAAAATTAAAGCAGCATTACGCTGCACATGGGTTTATTCCTTGCGGAAGGAAGACCTAGAAACATACTCGACCGAATTTGGACTCACCAGCACCGGTACCGTTGATGAACTAAGGAAACGCTTGGCAGCCTTCATTTCAGAAGAAGAACACACGCAAGAACACATTGAACGACTTCAAGAATTAGAAATTAAACACGCACGCAGTACCACACCCACTCCACAGCAGCAAAAGCCACAAACACTAGACACAGCCCCGGCTATCACATCTCAGCCATCGTTAACAGTGCCAACAGCTCCTTCCCTTAGTTCGCACCAGAATACGCCAACGTTTCTCCAAGCCAATTATCCTACAATGATTGACCAGGTGCGCAAATGGTCCCTAAAATACGATGGTGGTAGGGATCCAATGAGCTTCATCGAAAGAGTGGAAGAACTCACTGACACCTATGGTCTCAACAGGGATTTGCTACCAAGAACTATGCCTGAATTGCTGAAGGACAAAGCATTGATATGGTTTCGCAACAACAATAAACAGTGGAGCGAATGGGAGGACTTCAGAGCTGATTTCCTTACATTTTTCCTGCCACCGCGATTCTTCGAAAATTTAGAGGATGAGATACGCCAGCGGACGCAGCGAAGCAGCGAAAAATTTAAGGACTATGTAATACAATTACAAAGCTTAATGCGACACTCACAACTTACACCAAAACAAAAGCTAGAACGAATTTATCGCAATTGTCATGAGGATTATCAGATCTACATTAGGCGAAGGGACTTTGAAACCTTGGACGAACTTATAAAACTCAGCGGAGATTTTGAAGATATTCAATCTCGAAGAAACCAGCACACTGCTAGACAAACACCAAGAATGGAACGACACCGAGCTGCTAACGAAGTCAATGATGAGCCGATCAACCCCCGCGGCGCCTGTAGACGTTGTGGACAGCAGGGGCACCTATCTCGAGAGTGCCGAAATCCACAAATATTGTTCTGCTGGGAGTGCGGACGCAGAGGTCTCAGGACATACGAATGCTGCAGACAAAATTCGGGAAACGACGCAGGCCGCCGCCAAGACCGAGGGCAGTCGGGGCCAATCGAACCAGCTTTCCCTCGTCCAATGCAGCGTCATTAGTCATTAAAGACAACCACATCCTAGCGCCTGTCATCCTTGAGAATGCACCTGTAATGGCAACTATCGACACAGGAGCCACTAGGAGTTTTATTAAAATAAGCCTGGCAAGAAAATTAGCAACCAGGGAAAACATTGCCAGCACTGACATCACTATACAACTCGCCGATGGAACCACAAAAATAATTCAACAAACACTAGAAACAAATATTGCGTTAGGCAACAACACATGCAGATTAAAACTCCTCATACTGACAGACGCCATAGATGACTTAATCCTTGGAATGGATTATTTAACGCGAATGAACACCACGATCACGATTGGCAATAAACAAATCTCCCTGTGGAACTCAGGCAACACCACAACGCAACCACCGCTTATAACAACCATGCGTGTAAATAAGCCCACCGAAGAAGAAGAGATAGATCAGTTTCTGAGAGAAGAACTGCCAAAATTCGAAAGTATACACGGAACGTCAAACATCACAGCACACAAAATTATAATGCGTGACGAACAACCAATAAAACAAAGATACTTCCCCAGAAATCCTGCAATGCAAGAAATAATCGATAAGGAAATCGATGAATTACTAAGCCAGGGTAACATCGAACCATCCCACAGCCCTCACAGTGCGCCCATAGTGCTTGTCAAAAAGAAAAATGGAAAATGGAGACTTTGCGTGGACTATCGGCAACTCAATGCTAAATCTGTCCCAGATGCATATCCACTACCCCGCATAGGTCATATTCTGGATCGTCTTCGAGACGCAGAATACATCAGCAGCATAGATTTGAAAAATGGCTATTGGCAAATTCCTATGAGCCCGGAAAGTAAACAGTATACCGCTTTCACTGTTCCTGGACGAGGACTTTTCCAGTGGCGAGTCATGCCATTTGGGCTACATTCAGCCCCAGCAACTTTTCAACGAGCCCTAGACCAAGTGATAGGGCCAGATATGGAACCATATGCTTTTGCATACCTGGACGACATCATTGTAACAGGAAGAACACTCGAAGAACACAAAATAAACCTACGAAAAGTACTCTCACGTTTAAGGGCGGCGAATCTTAAAATTAACACCGAGAAATGTGATTTCTTTAAGAAGGAAATAAAATACCTTGGCCACCTGGTTACCAATCACGGCATCCACACCGATCCCGAAAAGATTTCCGCTATACAGCAGCTAAAGTCACCTACCAATTTGCGTGAGTTGCGCCGTTGCCTAGGAATAGCATCGTGGTACAGGCGATTTGTTCCTGAATTCGCAAAAGTGGTACTACCCTTAACGTCACTGCTTAAGAAAGGGAAACGATGGACGTGGGGTACCGAACAAGAGGAAGCCTTCAAGGAACTAAAACAAAAGTTAACAGAAGCCCCTGTTTTAGCCTGCCCAGATTTCACGAAGACATTTGTACTACAGACTGATGCTAGCGATTATGGGCTAGGTGCCGTATTAACGCAGCAAATCGGCGGTATAGAACGAGTCATAGCCTATGCAAGCAGACGCCTCAACGGAGCCGAAGCCAATTATTCAGCCACGGAAAAAGAATGTCTGGCCATAATATGGGGCATTCGTAAAATGCGCCCTTATTTAGAAGGATATAAATTCATCGTAATCACTGATCACCTGTCTTTAAAATGGCTGAATTCAATAGAAAGTCCGTCTGGAAGGATTGCACGATGGGCCCTTGAGCTGCAGCAGTTCAACTTTGAAGTACAATATCGCAAGGGAAAACTCAACGTTCTAGCCGACGCCTTATCCCGAGAACCAGTCGAAACTCTAGGACAAATCACGACAAACCAACAAACGACCCCACAATGCTCATGGTGGAAGAAAAAACTCAACGACGTGAGAACAGAACCAAGCAAGTTCCCAGAATACACCATCGAAAATGATCAACTATATCGCCACATTTCACACCCCACTGAAGATGAAGGCTGCATATCCTGGAAACTGTGTGTCCCATCCTATCTGAGGGATAGAGTACTAAAAGAAAATCATGACCAGCCAGGAGCAGGTCACATGGGAACCCATAAAACCCTCGCTAGAGTGGCAAATAAGTACTACTGGCCAGGCATGTTTAGGGATGTGAAACGCTACGTGAGAGGATGTTTAAATTGCCAACAATTTAAAGTAAGCCAGCAGAAGGCAGCCGGGAAAATGTTATCCCAGATCGCAGAGGAGCCCTGGGCAATTCTCTGCGCGGATTTTATTGGACCCCTTCCACGCTCATCACATGGCAACAGTATGTTACTGGTGTTTTTCGATAAATTTTCCAAGTGGACAGAAATCGTGCCATTGCGTAAAGCAACCAGCGCCAGCCTTAAAAAGGCATTCAGGGAACGTATCATAGCACGATTTGGCGTACCGAAAGTCCTGGTGACTGACAACGGCGTTCAATTCACAAGTAAAGAGTTCCGGAAATATTTATCCACCTTAGGAGTACGGCAACAATTCACCGCACCCTATACACCCCAAGAAAACCCAACAGAAAGAGTCAACAGGACCATAAAAACTATGATAGCGCAGTATACGGGACCATCACAAAAATCCTGGGACGAACATCTCCCGGAGATATCCCTTGCCTTCAACACGTCAATCGCTGCCTCTACTGGCTTCAGCCCGGCGTTTCTTATACAAGGAAGGGAACCAAGACTCCCCGGTACTCTCTTTGACGAAGTAACACTCGGAACCGGCAGATCATCACAAACACTGCAAGAAAAAGAAACCACCTTAAAAGATGTTTTCCTCATGGTCAAGAGAAATATGGAAAAAGCAGCGCAAGATCAGGCAAAACACTATAACTTGAGGAAGAGGGCGTGGTCCCCAAAAATAGGCGAAAAGGTATGGCTGAAGCAGCATCATCTCTCCAAGGCAGCTGATAATTTTGCAGCAAAATTAGCACCAAAGTTCGAAGGGCCATACCAAGTTGTAGCCTATGCTTCCCCCGTAATTCTCCAGGTACGGAAAGAAGGTAACTCTCACCTCCGGACAGTCTATATCGGTGAGGTAAAGCCATATCACGAATCTGCATATCGGAAGTAACCGTGCAGTTTCATTCCCCTAAGTAGGAGGGGGATGTAAGGATCAATATTTTCCTCAAAAAAAAATATTAATCCTAACATTTTTTTTCATATTCATATTTACATATAATAATAAAACATATTCATAGAAACCAAAAGCAAAGCAATCACGCGATCATGCCAGCATCACATGTAAAAAAATCAGAAGAAAGTCAGCAACAACTCTACGGCAGCCACGTGTACGAGAATTGGATAAACAACCAACAACAATGCTGCAGCAGCCACCGCTAACCATGTGTAGAATTTTGGAAAACAACAAGCAACAACAAAACATCGGAATGCAGATCATGCATACAACACGTGCCAGAAATGAAATTGTTGGTAGCCGCTATACATTTTTTTTGATATAAATAGCAGTTTGCTGGCCATACAAAATCATTCTGGCTTGAGCAGCCACAGAAGCAAGAGCTCTGGCAGTGACATCACAGCCTACCTTGCATTTTCGTTAGTGTTCAGACATTTTCGTCGATCGACTAACCGCTCCTCATAGCTACACGCTGGACCCTCGTTCGTTGTTCAGACATTTTCGTCGATCAACTTTCGCTGGATTTCGTTTGTCCCAGATCGCCCTCGGCTTTTATTAAACCTCAGACTTTTTAGTCGACCAGTTTAATAATCTCGTGTCCAAACTCGGACGTTTTACTTCGCTTGATTTCTCTTGTCCCAGATCGCCCTCGGCTTTTATTAAACCTCAGACTTTTTAGTCGACAAGTTTAATAATCTCGTGTCCAAACTCGGACGTTTTACTTCGCTTGATTTCTCTTGTCCCAGATCGCCCTCGGCTTTTATTAAACCTCAGACTTTTTAGTCGACAAGTTTAATAATCTCGTGTCCAAACTCGGACGTTTTACTTCGCTTGATTTCTCTTGTCCCAGATCGCCCTCGGCTTTTATTAAACCTCAGACTTTTTAGTCGACAAGTTTAATAATCTCGTGTCCAAACTCGGACGTTTTACTTCGCTTGATTTCTCTTGTCCCAGATCGCCCTCGACTTTTATTAAACCTCAGACTTTTTAGTCGACAAGTTTAATAATCTCGTGTCCAAACTCGGACGTTTTACTTCGCTTGATTTCTCTTGTCCCAGATCGCCCTCAGCTTTTATTAAACCTCAGACTTTTTAGTCGACCAGTTTAATAATCTCGTGTCCAAACTCGGACGTTTTACTTCGCTTGATTTCTCTTGTCTCAGATCGCCCTCGGCTTTTATTAAACCTCAGACTTTTTAGTCGACCAGTTTAATAATCTTGTGTCCAACCTCGGACGTTTTACTGCGCTTGATTTCTCTTGTCCCAGATCGCCCTCGACTTTTATTAAACCTCAGACTTTTTAGTCGACCAGTTTAATAATCTCGTTTCCAACCTCGGACGTTTTACTTCACTTGATTTCTTCCGTCCCAAATCGCCCTAGCCTTCGTATTAGACCTCAGACTTGTTGGTCGACAGTTTAATACTCCGTGTCCCAACTCGGACATTCTATAATATAATATCTCTTTAACGAAACTATTCAACAAGCTTGTCTATGTTCTCAGCACACCTTAACGGCTGACACTAAAACCAAATTCTACCTCTCGCTCTCCTGTCCCGGATCGCCCCTGGGAATCAGACAACTCGTAAATCATCCCGCCAGAAGAACCTAAGCCTGGATTATCACATTTTTAAGATTGAATTGAATTATTAAGAGAATAAATTGCAAATTATAAACGAAATTTATAATTTTTAAAATAAAAATTGAATAATTAAATAATTAAGTTATTTTATACATTGTTAAGAACAAAATTGAACTGTATAAAACGTAAAGTAAGAAGACTAAGATTGTAACCAAAACTTGAATTGTAAACCTAATCAAAACCAACCAATAAAAAATATAATAATTAAAACTCGAAACTCACTCTCTTCTATCTTGAAACGAACCTTGAATCTTGGAAAGGCTGAGGATATCCCAGCTATAAAACCGGGGAAACCGGAGTTCGTTACAATTTTTCTACTAAAATTTCTTCTGAATCCACGCGATGAGCTGTGTTGAAAGGGATAGAAATTTCTTACAATAATTTAAATCAACCAATAAGAACTGGGGGACTGAAGAGGAAGTTATGGACATAAATCACGCTAATTGCTATTTTGAGAGGAGAGAGAGTGCTAAGGATATCACAAAAATTTCGTTCCTTATAGGCTTTTTTAATCATCCCAGACAGCCTAATACTACTGTTGTTACATGTACCAAATTTCATGCATCTAGCTTAATCCGTTCGGCCGTCAGTCATGGCTCAACATAAAAATCTGAAAAAAAACCAGGAAAAATGTATTTTCGATTTAAATTTTTTTGTTAAACCCAGACTGGTGGCCAGACGGATTCAGCTAGATGCATGGAATTTGGTACAGATAACGACAATATCACTAAGCTGCCTGAGATTAAAATTGGACGTGATCGGTTAATTTTCACGCATACTTTCAACTAGCCAATATGGGAGGTAGGCGTGAACATTAACCGATCACGCTCATTTTTAATCCTGATCAGAAGATGACTTTCAGTATTATCTGTACCAAGTTTCACGCAGACAGCTTTATCCGTTTGGGAGAAATCGTAATTTAAAAAAAAAGATGTATCGAGGTCTTGGAGCAAAAAATTTGTAATGTAGTGTAAACGAGAGCCTTCCAAGGAATGAAATTTTCACATATTTTTCATCTTCATCGATGTTTGGTCTGTTTGTCTGTATTTGCCTTCAATTTATTTATGAAAATTCGTATGCATAACGTTTTCAACGCTTTTGCATAACGTAACCAACGTTGCTTTAACGTCTATAAATCCACCAAAAATAATTTTTTCAGCGCAATTTTAAATTCAATCGTATCTTTGATCCTTTATCTTTAAATTATAGAAGATGTTCGGGAAAATACATTACTAGATTCGCAGACTTTTTAGAAAATGTGCACTGACCTCGAAAAACGCTTGCAAAAAAAAAATAACGTTCCCAACGGCACTTAAACTCTTCTAACTCCAAATCCATAAGCGATAGACAAAAACTTTGTTCCTATGAAATATTGGCCTTAGGGAGCCTTATTACATGCACTTAAGATATCATGATGTTTGATCATTTTTCAAAGAGATATGGGCAAAAATGTGCGTGCGAACGTAACGTTGCCAACGGTGGCCGTGCCCATATGCGTATACAATTGAGCCCACCGCGCAAGTTATTAATATCTATTTTACTAATTGTTCTGTTGTAGATTAGATAAGATAATTAACATATAACATTAAGTAGGAACAATAAATAGATTCTGACAATGACAAAAAATATTATTGTTCTGTTGTTAACACATCTTCATGATTCTGAGGCATGCTATGACTATAAAAATCACAATCCCGAAATCACGGCCTTTTTTTAGGATCCACCGCGACCATTCCCAGAATTTTCGGAATTTTTTAATAGAATAAATTTTGCCAATTTAGTGCTATTTTCGTAGACTGGATTGAAATCATTGACAATCTGATTTATGGGGCGCTCATTCAGTTTGTGGAAAAGTCCGGTTTTAATATGTTTAGCATAATTTATTTTGTGATAAAACAAGGTTCAAAATTTGAACACTCATTGGTTTAAGAACATTCGTTTTTATTAAAGACTTACTTTTATGATTTTAAAAAATGCTTTAGTCTCATGACTGATCCCGGATCAGTAAAATCCCGAAAATTGACAGCAATAGAGAACGCACGGCAGTCCGAGAAAATTCCCCGGGAATCTTGATTCACGATAACCCCCTCTATTTCAAACGAACTCAACAAATTTTTTGGAGTAGGTATATGTATATTTTCACGAAATAGTTTTTTTTTATATACACGTAAACTGTAAACGAGATAAAACGCTCCGGATTTCAGAAACATATTAAACGAACCTTACATCAGAATATATGTATAAAAATTCATTAAAAACCAAAAATAAAAAAATATAACTTGCCAGTAGGATTCGAACCCACGACATCAAGAGCGGAAGGCAGATACATTCACTACTGAGATAAGTATGTGTCGTTCATTTGAATAGTGGTTTAAGTTCGTTTGGGCAAAAGTAATGTCAAAATATGAATTGGCGGGCATTTTGTTATAATTGTATAAAATTAGGTTCTGCTTTCACGAAAAGTTTACTTGATTGTGTAGATTGTGCTGAATAGGTGCTAGTTTATTTTTTTTTAAATTTAAAGGTGAAAGACGATTCATTATTGTCTAACGATATCCCATTTTAAATTTCAGAAAGATCACAATGTAAAATAACTGATAAAAAGTCGGAACCCAACAAACATCGTCTATAATGTTAGAGACATTTGAATTCTACCTCGAGTCGAAAAAAAGGTTAGGGAACTACTTATTAGACATCGATTCGAGATTGATTAGAGAAATAATGCGAAACATCACAAATGTAAAAAATACTTGGCAACCAAGGTCCCGGGTTCGACTCCCAGTGTGGGTGATTTTTTTTTTTAATATTTTTTATTGTTTTTTATTTTTTTTACTTTACATTTTTTTTTATTTCACTTCTACATTATCCTTTTTCTAATTTATTTACTTAAGTTGAATTGAATTGAAATTTCTTAAGAAAATCCGAAACTAACACAGAAAGAAATTCGTTATGCGATTCTTTACAGCTTTCGGCGTCAATTTAAGCCAGTATAAATTATGAATAAACGACAAATTGCACATAGAACGAAAGCACAATCTCTTCAGTCTGTTTCAAATTCGTTGCGAAAATTCGAGACTGGACACTTTTCTGTAGAAAATGAGCTAACCCAGTGTGCCAGACGGTTCAAATCTCCGCTTTTTTATCCGTTACGGATCCGTTACTGATCCGTTTGCGGGAGAAATTCAAAAAAAAAAAACGATTCGCTTTTTTTTTGGGAATCTCTCCCGCCAACGGATCAGTAACGGATCCGTAACGGGTAAAAAAGCGAAGATATGAACCGTCTGGCACACTGGGAAGAGAGAGAAATAAGGGCCTAGTGAAGGCTAAAGTTGACAAACATCCACGAGAAATGATTGGTGACGATTTGGGGTTGAATGCAATGGCAGTGTCGTAAATATTGCATAATGATCTACTGTAAACGGAAAAAATTGCCCGATTGATGCCTTGAATTTTAATTGAGATTCAAAAATAAGCTCATGTACGTTTTGTCCAATATTTCCTAAATAAAATCGAAAATGGATGATATAGCAACTTCTATAAAACCGTAACATGTAACGAAGCTTTGTTTTATAAGTACGACTCGGAAACCAAACAACAGTACATGGTATGGGAACCCGGAAGAGAGGAATCCTCCTATTAAAGCAAGGCAAAAAAAATAAAAAATTCAGCAACCAAAGAGATGCTTATAGAAACTTAGAAAGTAAAACTATTTAAAATAATATTGTTTAAATTTTGGGAAACAAAGCATTATCGGTTCTCTAGACAGTTTTATTGTTTTTTTTTTTCTGTTTTTCTAATCATTTATATTGTTAGTAGTAGCAAACTGCACGATATACATAATGAACTTTTGTTTGATAGTAAAAACCATTCAAAGAAACCTACTACACAAAGAATAAAAACACCTTCCAGTGACCTACAATAAACTGATATCGTCAGTAGCCAGAGTTCAAGCATATGGTGTAAATTTAAATATTCAAATAAGAAGAAGCTGATGATGATGATAACCATTATTTCAAGAAGAACCAAAAGTCTTAGCTATCTATCTAATTAATGATTCATATCGAAAAAGAACACGGCAGCATAAAAAAATATATGGAAAAAAGAGATTGTTATTATGTACGAATGAATTTAAATTATAAAATTTAGATTAAAAATTTTCTCCACTGCAGGTGGTGGGACTAATGGAGTTTTACGCTTGATTTATGAGATTTTTGCAGAAAATATTGTGCCAACTTAAACGAATGCGAAATGGGTTTTGACACTTATCGACGTAAAAACTCCTCTACCATAAAAATTCATCCGTCATTGATGTTAAACAGTTGATTGATAGGTAATTTATTGCTGCTAACAACTGGCAAGTTTAGAAGATTAGTTTTTTTCTTTTGTACCTTAAGGTGACCCATCCACAGACCTAGATTTAAAGCTTTTTAGTTGTAATTCATATAAGCTACATGCAATATATGCATAGCGTGGAGGAAATGTAAAGATTGGGAAATTCTTAGTATTTAGAATCGAACATCCTATCTGCCGTTATCGTCTGTTCCGAAATCCGTGTGATTTTAATTACTTTTCATTTAGGAAACTTTTTGACGAAAACGGTGAGTCGAACGATAAAAAGTATTGGGACCTCTTTTGTGGAGAATTACAGATTCTACAAATAATATTGATTTGGGAATATTCTTAAAAAACCACAAAAAGTCGAAAAATTCGATTTTATCGAATATTTATTAAACGGTTTCTTTTTCGTAAATACAAATCAATATTATTTGTAGATCCTCTAAATCTCCACAAAAGAGTTGATATACTTTTTATCGTGTGACTCACCATTTTCATCATTAATAGCTTCCGAAACAAAGAGTAATTGAAATCACACGGATTTCGGGACAGGCCTGAATAAATGAACATTATCGAGAATTTTTACTCAGACTCCCTAACATGTAATCGCAAAAAAAAATTTTTCTGGAAGAGCAAACTTCACTGGAAATATTTTAACATTTGTTGTAAGAATTTGCTCCTTAATTTTTTAACTGAGCATAAGAAGTGAAAACAAATAATGCATGACAATGCATGACCTTTCGTATGACACCAATATTTTTGATATCCATCTTAAGGTTTCTAACTTATAACGGCTTTTCTTAAAGCTATATCTGGATATTCAGATGGTTATATCCTCGTTACTAGATTCGAGCGACATTTTTTGATTAAATATTCTTTCTTAGGCTTAAAAGCTTCATAAATTGATTTGGTGTCACTAAAAATGTCAAAAATTTGACAAAAAATAGGAAGATAACGGTAACCCTGCTCAAATTAAATTTACATTCTCAAAAAATTCACAATTGCAAATGCTCCCTCACAAGAAAGGAATATATTCTTGAGAGGGAATTTCTAGACAAATTCATTGTAAGCCCCATAAAGTCGGTAATAGTTTTAGTAAAAAGCATCGAAATCACAATTCTAAGCTGCCAAACCAGAACCAAACGCTCTTAATTTTTTCTATTAGGTTCCAATCCAAAATACTTAAATACAAGTTTGTTAACTTTGAAGGAGAGTTTTTCAATGTTCAGACAAATTCTCCACGTGGAGAGCATTAAAGTGGTTTCCGAGTGGTGTTCTGATGACACGTAAGTATTCCAAGTGGTTGAGAACTGTATGAAATTGTCTTCTCACTACGGAAGCTTCCAAAATTTGCAATAAATTTGGTAGGTAATTGATTTTATGTGACATACAACTGAATGGATGACTAACTCTTGCAAGTAAGTAGTTAAAATTCATATATTTTCCCTTACTGTATATAGTATTACAATAAATATTTTATAAATAATTTAATACATCTATTTAGACTTAAAACATACATACTATGATTTCGACTTATGGCAATATTTTGCTTTCCTTAAACAATTAATAGAATGTTGTACTTTTCGTTTTTTTCGCAATCCAGACATAAGGCTGTTTAGCTCTACCCCTATTGTTTGGCAACTCAACATCTTCTTTCTCTTCGTTAGCATCATCATCGTCGTCATCGCCATCACTATTTTCAGTTTCGCCTTGTTCTTCTCCTGCTGGTGGTATGTCGACTAAACTTTCGAAAAATTCATCATTTACCAAATTAAAACCAAATTGAGTATCCTTCACTGCAACGCTATATTCATCTAAATAATTGTCTCCAATTGTGATCTTTTCACCAATTCTTATATACGGTCCAGTCTCATCAGACATTGCTGGCCAATTTGGTATACCTGGTGCTTTTGGTACACCAGTTGTAGCAAATGAAGTCCAGAGTGCAACCATGCGCTTAGAAATTTTAATATCACGATGTGAATGAAGTAAACGATTACGTGGCCATGGGAACAAATAGAGATTTTCATCAGTCAAAGAGGCGCCCAATTCGAAGGGCATGCCGCCAGTTACTTCATCGACCTCATCATTGGCATCATAACGATTAAAATCACCAATATAATCGAAACTGTAGAGATAGGTATCGTTTGGTAACTTCTTAGAGTTTGCTTGCATGGCAAGCAATATTGGATTCTTAAAAGCGACCGTACTGCATAACTATGAAAGTAGAATAGAATAGATGATATTTAATTATTTAATCGTAACAACACTTTATATTGTCCGCACTTGAGCCGGGCTAGTTTTAATCATATGATTTAGACATTAGATGATGTAATTAGTAACTAATTTTAGAGATATTTATGTATCCGAGGGGAAAATTTCAATCGCTTCTTAACCAAGCACTTTTAAAGCGCTTGTTCCCATAGAAATTTAGAAGCACTAATTTTTTGTGAGGCTGCAGTAAGCATTCAAATATCAAATTATGTTCAGAAAGATATGTTTGTTTCAATATTTGCACACACGTTACACAAGTTTGCCATGGGCTTCGATCCCCAGAGCGAGTGATTTTTTTTTTATTTATTATTACTTTTTTTTAAATTTATTTACTTTTGTTTAATTGAATTGAAATTGATTACACAATGATTTCTTGTAAGGCTATCTAAGGTCTAACGAGTTTGTAAGTAAAAATAAAATTTTTCTATCACGCGGATGGTCCTCGGCTCAAATCCTAGTGAGGTCATTTCATTTTTTTTTTTTTTTTTTTTTTTTTTTTTTCAATTAAAAGAAAGATTACCACCGCATTACAAATAAGATCTCAAGAATCGGAAAGATATCACTTAGCCAAATTTCAACTTTTAGTCGGATTTAAATGTATTCTTAAAATTTTGTATGTATTTTTTGTTGCAGCAGACCTTTCCTAAATGCTTTCAAACAGTCCGTTGATTTCCGGTGGTGATTCGAGAAAAAGTTTCCAATAAATCGTTGAAGAACTAGGTTATGATTGAGTATGATAATACGAAGTCAAGTTAAGTAAATTGAGTTAGATTTTATATATTTCCCAAAAAAAAACCTGGTGAGCTTCTGTAAAATGTCAAGGAAAACCAAATAAGGTAAAACAAGGGAGATTTAAAAATATTATTGTACATTCGATTGAAACGATTCATTTTAGTCATATGCTTCCCTTTAGTCTTACAACAAAGATGTAGAAGATAATGTTTAGTATTCCGAAGAGGTCTTGGCATAGAACTGTGAACACATTTTCTACTTACATCAATAAGTCCCGGTGCCATTTTATAAAATGAACCATTTTTAATATCAGCTGGCTTAAATATTTCTTGCTGTGCAAAGTTTTTCCAAGTACTCAAAGGATCAACGCCATTCGTTTGAGTTATGATGTAATCAATATAACCGATGCCATCAAGTTGATCATCAACAATCGTCTCATTAAAGTTATCAATATAAATGTCTATGTAGCAAAGAAAGGCATTCAATAACTCAATATCGTGCAAATTCAGGCCTGTTCCGGAATCCATGCGATTTCAATTACTTTTCTTTCGAAGACTGTTTGATTAAAACGTTTAAAAAATATTCTTAAAAACCGCAAAACGATCAAAAAACTATTTTTTTAAAAAAAATATCTCCTAAACGGTTACTTTTTGATTTGCAAACATGATTATTATTTGTAGAGCATAAGATTTTCAACAAAAATTATCTCAATATTTTTTAACCGTACGACTTATCTTTTTCGAAGCAAAAAGGGATTGAAATCGCACGTAACAGGCCTGATTGAATCAACTTACCCTTTAATAGAAAAGAACCTGCATGTTTTACAGTGCCGCCCATTGTCGGATAAGCTTTAATATTTCCCTCCGATATTAATGAACCGGGATGTTCGGGTAGTACACCTGAAGGTCCGCCGATAACCAATTGCACACCACCATAACTACCTACACCCAGCGTGGACTTTGCATTACCATGTTCATTAAAAGCCTGCAGTATTGTTGATACATTAAGATTACGCATACAGCGATTGATACCTTCAACCTTATTGGGCTGCTTGCAGCCAGCAATACGAGCGATATCTCTAGCGGCAGGTAATGGCTTATCGGTAATAAAAGCAGGTGAAATTGCTGAAGCCGAATGGTAGATTACGCGTTGGAAAAGACCAGCAGGTACCTGTATACCAAGATAAGAAATAAAGTGATGCAAGTTAAGAAAATTTCAAACACAAACCAAACTTTCAAGGAACTTACAATTGGACTTATGGTTAAAACATTAATCAAAGCTGAGCCACCAACTTGCCCAAATAATGTTACACGTTTAGGGTCACCACCAAAAGAATCAATATGATTTTGTACCCATTGCAGTGCTAAAATTATATCATATACAGCCGCATTGCCTGGCATATCTTCGCTACGTGTGGATAGAAAACCAAATGGCCCTAGACGATAACGCACCGATACCAGCACGATGTCTTCTTCCAGTAGGTAACCGGGTGTGGCTTCTTTAGAACTGCCATCATACAGAAAATCACCGTGAATGTAAACCATGACAGGTGCGGAGCCAGTGAGCTGTCAAAGAAAAAGAAAAGAATAATATTACCACTTTATCAAGAGATTTTTTTCAGTCTCTGCTTTTAGACCATCAAAACGAGTAATCATTTTTCATTATTTTGACTGTTTCAAGGCTCTCAAGCGATGTATCGTATTCCATTTTGTACAAGGCCAAAGATAAAACACCCTTACTAATTTAAGCTGATTACTGCTTATGGCAACCGAAACAGTCGGTTGGTTCATTAGTTGTCTCCGTAGCACTTGCCAGTTTAAGTTGCCAATACGTAATAGGGGGATTATTCAAAATTGATTTGAAACCCGTAGAAGAGAACGTGAATTCTAACAAAGGTTCAATGTTTCAAACCCCCTTTTACATACTCACATTCTTACTGCTGACAGATAAACGCAGACAGTTCTCAGTGTCGATATTTTTCGCCTCCAACTCTGCAAAAAACTCCGTATCCTGTATAGTTGGACAGCCGATATGGGGTTTGTGTACCTTTAAAACACCATGCCAAGGCTTCGGGGGTACTGAAGGCTAAACAAAATAAAAAAATAAAAATAATTTAAATTTATAAAATGTCCTTTCTTTCACGCATCATGCATGACTGCTCACCTTAAATCTTAACGGTCCAGTCGGAGATTCACCATATGGAATGTCGAAAAATTGCGCAATATTTTTACCAGACCATTGAGACTTTATGATGCGTCCACGTACATATCCGAGGCCGGGTATGTTTTTGGTGACTTTTTTACCAGGTACTGCAGGATCTTTTTTATTCTTTTTCTTTTTATTAACATTTTGTGGACCATCGACATTATCCTTCACGCCATTTCCAGCCTGTACACGATTTGGTTTAACTTTTTGTTTTTGCTTTTTAACAACCTGCGGCTGTTTTTGTTGATCTACACCACCCTCTTTTTTCCGCTGTTGGGGTTCTGCGTGTACCACTACGATCAATACAACAAGGAGCAGTAATAATATCCGCAAAAGTTTAGTGAATTTCATCATCTTAACACGGCGACAGTTCAACGAAAACTGACGATGCCATAGTGTCCGTATTTAAAAAGAAAGTTAGGTCGGCTACTCGCCACAACCAAGAGAAGAAATGTCTTCTTTAAGAACATGAACACTTAATAATTTTGCATAAATTAAAGATAAAAAAATCTGTTCAATAATCAATTATATGTTTAAAGAGTCGTCCCCACATTCGCTTTGTAGAGTTCAAAAGCCGACGTAGCAGAAAGAAAGCCATTTACATGTTGATAGATAAGTCGCTGGAATTAGCAGATGCTTCTGGCCATGATCGTGACTGCTGGTGCTTTTTCATTTAGCCAATAAATTGTCACGAATGTCAATTAAAAGAGGCAACCAAATAAACCAATTATGTGGTGATGTTTGTGGATTTATGCCTACGGCAATACTATGTATTTGACCAATATTCTAACAAATCTTTTTAAATAGGGTCAAGCTTCTCGTTTTAGTCTTATGTTTTTTTATCTGAACTCTTTTTAATGCAAATTATTATTAGGTATTGAATGAAATATAAAAATTTTAAAATTATAATGCATTTTAATTCACTTGCAAGTAAGGTTATTGGCAATAATTAATTATAATTAGGGAATATTTTGACATTTATTTTCCAATTTTTTAACAGGAAATTTAAAGCGCGAATAAATAATGTACGACAAGTTAAAAACTTGTGTACGTCAATTTTATAGTTTATTAAAATACCTTTCATATGACACCAATATTTTTGATACCCAACCACTAAGGGTTTGCAACTTATGCCGGTTTTCCTAAAAGCTACACCCAGATCTTCCGTTGGTTATATCTCCGAAACTAGAACCGAGCGACACTTTTTGTTAGAATTTCTTAGAAACAAAAGCTTTTTTTATTGACGTTGCTAACAAGTTATGAAATTTTGGAGTTTATGGGGGTTATCGTGAATCAAGATTCCCGGGGAATTTTCTTAAACTGCAATAGAGAATGCACGGCAGTATGAGAAAATTCCCCGGGAATATTTATTCACGATAACCCCCATTTGACCGAACTCACCAATTTTGTAATTTTACTTTGTTTTGATTGTTTTTAATGAAATTAAGATGTTTATATTTTGTTTATTTTCTTAACCTTAGCTGTCAAAATAAATTGGAAATTACCAGGGCTGCATAGTAGTTTTTTGGCGAAAATTTAAAAGTTTCCTTATCCCTTAAATTTCCTTTCTCAATATATTCACTATTGTTAATGCTCCTTCTCGAAAAAGGAGTACATTGGGGGTTATCGTGAATAAATATTCCAGGGAAATTTATTTGACTGCAATAGAGAATGCACGGTAGTTTGTGAAAAATTCCTACGGAATATTTATTGAGAGAGAGTTTCCAGACAAATTCATGATAACACCCTATATACGAACGAATTAGAACTGATATAAAATTTTGGGATTAAGACGAATACTTAAAAGACAGACCGACTCACGCACCCTTTTACAAAGAGTTATTATAAAAGGGTGCTTTTCGGGGGATATAAGACTACAAAGTTTACGTTTAGTGTAGACCATTTGAGCAGTCAAATTTAAGGACGCTTTTTCGGTCATCTGGAGCCATATATACCTGTAGAATTATTAGTTTAAGCAACTTCTCTGGCTCTAAAATTTTTACTTACCAGCTGACCTTATCATGAATAAACATTCTTGAGAAGTTTTTCTTAGACTGCCTTGCAGTCGACATTATAGTGAGATAAAGTTCTCGAGAAGGTTTATTCATGATTATACCCGTAATGCATTAGTTATTACAATTGATTAGCGAACGGTAGCACGGTAGCTGTGCCCTTGGTTTCATTTTCACTCCAAAGTGAAATTTATAACCTGTCTGGTTGTTAAAAAAAAACACAATTTTATGTTGTAAATTCATGTTCATGTTTTTATTACTGCAAAGTATTTTGGAAGGTGTTTAAACCTTTTTAATGTGTATGAATTAAAACAAAAATATTTATTTTTATTAAGTTATAGACTCTTTTCCTAATTATTTTTAAAATGTTATAATTTCAATGTTTTTTTACTGTTTTTTGTATTAACATAAAAAAAAAACAAAATGACTTCCAACGAAACAAATTTTAATTTTTATTTTCATTATATTCCAAGTTTAAGGGATAAGGAAAAGACTATTTCTTTCTTTCAAAGTAAGTTTAATTTAGTAGATTTTAGTTAAACTGAGAAAAATTTATATAATTTATAAGCTTAAAAGCTAAAGTAGCTCAACAAAAACAAAAAAAAGTAAAAAGGCGCAAAATTAATGTTAAAAAAGCTTCTTTTTTTTAGGAAAATGTTGAATATGTTGTTGCCGTTGTTGTTGGTTGCTCATATTTTCTTTTAATTTCATATTTATTCATTTTAGTGTTTAATAAAAAATAAAAATTGTGTTTTCCAGAGGCTTATTTTATGCTTTTATATTGCATTATTTTATTATTTATGTATTTTTTAATGTTAAAGAATTGGTTAACATTGAAATCAGCTGATTATTTTTCGTTTTTTAAAATATATGTATAAGCTTTATTAAATGCATTCTATGCAAATATTTTTGAAGTTTTTAAAGTATTTCATTTCGCACAATTTTTTATCAGATATCAAAGCATTGATTTTTTTTTTTTTTTTTTTGTTTATAGTTACAATTATGTATTGATAAAAATCGATGTAATAATAATAATAAATAAATTAATTGTAAATCCAATGAAATAAGGAAACATTAATATGAATGAAAGCTCATTGAAAGCATTGAAGAGTTCAATGGCATTAAACTTATTTTGTAAAAAAATTAAAAAAAGCAACAATTATTAGTATTCACTACACCAACTAAGAGCGCCTGAGCAATTTAAATAATCACTTTACTGAAGATTAAGCTCAGCAAAATGATTATAGATTAATTGAAGCCAAACGTTTTTAGTTTTATTAAAATGAATCTCATCAGCAGTTACATGAAACAAATCATCAATGCTTTTTCCAAAGTAATGCAGTTTGTATTTGCAACATTATTTTTAAAATACGTTTAAGTTAAAGAAAAATAACAAATAAATGCATTTAATAAAAATAAAAACTGAAGTTTAGCTGTTGTTATCATTGCAGAGTTTTTGTTCACAATATTTTCGGGCTGGGTATATAACGTGAATGTGTTTCTTTTTAGTTTTTAGTATAGCAATTAATAAAAACTAAATTAATAATTTCTATTATAAATAGGTATAGAATTTTTTTGTTTAATTCTTTTAATTTAATTTTAAATAAATCAACCACAAATGAATTGTTGAAGTTTGCTGTTGTTGTTGTTATTTGTTGCTGCTGTTATTTTAAATACATCATAATAATCCATGTTATTCCAACTCCCATACACCTCCTCCAACTAACTAACAAGCTTATCATCAACCAACCAATCAACATCATCAAATTACGTCAACTACTCAGCTGCTGCAGCTACTCCACACACATATTCATCTTCATCAACTACATACTTCATATTCATTTCTTCAGTTCATTACATTCTTGCGCGTTTTCTACTTTCTCCGCCATCACCCGTACTACAACTCCAGTTACATCATTTCTACTCTACATCCATCGTTGAATCCTCGGGCACATTGTTGGTATTCACCTTGGCATCACATGTACTACCGAAATCCGTTTTCTCTGGTTTATCAGCACCATTCTGTTCTGTGCCAGCATCTTTGGGTGGCGCAGGTTTAGCAGCTGGTTTTGGTTTTGGACGATTCAATACGGTAGTAACGCAAACATGCAAAGTCTGCAATTCATGACGTATATCATCAAGCTTGACTGGGCTATCGGCAGTACGTGGTGATTGTGTAAATTTAGCCAAATTTTGATCCAACCATTTTTGCGCCTTATCTGCTGTTTCCGAAATATTTATAAACTCAACTTCGGTTAGATGATCATATTTAGGCGAGCCTTTACGGAATTCGGAAACAGCTGCACGCGCGAAATTGATGGAATTGCGTAGCTCATCAAAAGCAGCTGGACAGTTTTCGTAATTGTGAGCGCGTTGCTTAATTGCATCGGTTTGACCGTGTAAGCCTTTAAGTTTAGCTACATATGTGTCACGGTCAACATCTTCACCTTCCTCGTACAGCCAATTCTCGAGTTCGTTGAGTTGCGCACAAATGGCCTCACGCTCGGATTCGACAACATAACGTTCCAAGGCACCACCCTTAAGAGAAAAAAAAAAATAAATGCAAATTTATTATCACAACTAATAGTTAATTTGCTTTTTTCTTTATTCAGGAGACTTTGGCTGGGGACCACTTGCAAGGTTTGTCGATCATGCTCTTAGTTATCGAAATATGTATAATGATTAACTGCCCACTTGCAATAAAAAATTTTTGTTTTAGCTAAACTAAAAGCCCAAAACTTTGTACTTCTTTTAGCTAAAGTAAAAGCCCTTCTTTAATTTTTGCAATAAATAATTTTTTTTTGACTTAACTAAAAGCCCAAATCTTAGTACTTCTTTTAGCTAAAGTAAAAGCTCTTATTTATTTTTTGGATGATCATTCTGGTTTTTCTCTTTTAATGAAAATAAAAGTTATAAAATTTTTGTATTTCTTTTAGCTAAAGTAAAAGCCCCCGTACTCGCACTGTAATAGTTTTGACCAGATAGTTGTTATACGTATTGTTGCACAGATATGAACATATACTGCTTTTTAGTTTTTTGCCAACTTTTTTATTCATAGTTTATTAACCACAGTTAAATTTATACTTAATTTTAACTTTTTTTAAAATTTAACTTAAATTTTCAATAAGTTTTTGCTTCGATGTATTTATTCTCTCAATTTGTATAAAATGTATAATTAAATCCGGCAGACGGCATTATTATTTTTGCCATGCTTGTATATCTTTATAAAATATACCAATTGTTATAAACTTAATTAATCTTAAATAAAGAAAATTGAATTGAATTGAATTGAATTGATTTTAAAAATTTTGTGAACTTGGAAAATTTGATATTTGGCACTAAAGATCCTAATTTTTTCGCACTTTTGGTGACTAGCGTTATGTTAGCAGTTTTGTTTTCAATATCACCTGAAATTTGAATATCCATTTATCATTTAATTTTCCCAACTTTCAAAAACCATCTTCACGTACCATATTTATTTCTTATCGTAACGATTTTAGAGGGTAAAACCAATTATGGGATGGGCAGTGTTTAAGAGTTCCTTACTTCAAGGTGATTCCAAACAAATCAATGCTAAAGGAGAAATGTAGTATGCTTGAAAGCTCATCAAAAACAACCTTTATCATGATCATATGGAAATAAAGCACTTAGAAATGGGGGCGACTGTATAGTCCAAATTCTGGTGCATTACAGTTCTATTTACGTTTTGCATTACTTGTTGAATGTCACCAATTGTCTTTTTACGCATTACATTGAGACCAGAAAAAGGTAAATTGTCTTCCTATGCATTAAAAAAGGACTACACAATGATCAATCCAAAATGAAGTTCAAAATATTTGATTTAAATATAAATTTCACACAAAAACGTCAGAAGGTTTTACAGCCCAATATGCTAAAGAATTTGCTATATATTTCGAGCATTGTATTCCGGGTTCAAGTCCCAGTGCGGGTGAACATTTTTTTTTTCTTGTTTTGTTATATGCCTCGGCTATGTTGACAAGCTCTTAAAGACTCTTCAGACGAATTGTGCTAAAAGAAATTGAAAATTACCGCGGTTTTGAACACAGGACACTCTACGCAGCGCAAGTCATTAGACCAATACACTATCGTGTGCTCTTCATCACAGTGGACGAAATATCAAATCGTTAATGCCAAAACTGCAACTTTATGCTTCCAAAAACGCTCCTTTTAAATCTTTTATCCATTTGTCATATATCTATCCAGTCCTGAGTTACCCAGTATTCTTTTGCCAAAACGTAAACTTAAAAATGAGATTTCCCAAAAATGTTCTATTGGTATATACGCCAAAACAATATTCAGCAAACGAATTGGATAACTTCTGGGTCTATTAACGGATTAAGCATTAGATTTGGACAAATAATAATTTTTGTGAATTTATTTTATTTTTTGATAAAGTAAATTTTGGACTAAACGATGGAACTATTAAGACAATTTCCTCCGCCGGTCCTGCACTGAACTTATTGAAATATTTAAAGGCGACTTAATTATGAGATACACATTTTCTAGTCTGTTCCGAAATCCGTGCCAATTCAATTACTTTTCATTTCGAAAACTTTCAAATGACTTTTTATTTTTAAATTGCAACTGACGCGTTTTCCACTACTATTCAAGATGTTTTACTTATAATTTTACATATTCCGGTCTGTTCCGTAATCCGTGGCATTACAATCACTTTTCGTTTCGAAAACTTTTTGATGACTTTCAAAGTTCAACTGAAACGTTTTTAACTACTATTCAAGATGTTTTACTCTGACAGTAGAAAAGCAGGTTTTTTGGTTCCGAAAGGAAGAATTTGATTAAAGTAAGTGATTGGGAAAATTACAAGAATCAACTTCAAACATATCTCATGTTTTCCTCTTTTTTTAAATTCGCATAACATTTAACATGAGGATTCAAGGGTATATAAAAAAATCAAATGTTTTTAAACCTGTGTAATAAATCATAACATACCTGTAACTTGTTGCGCATATCATAAACATATTCCTCCAAAGCATTGCGTGCATCAACACGATCCGTTTCTTTAGCATCGTTATTAATCATCTTAGCCTCTAGCTGAATCAAATTATTCATGTCATTCTGTGAGAAACCATGTGTCTTGAACTCCATTGGCAATTCAATAAGTTTTGCAGATTTCTTCTTTTTATCTGCGCCCTAAAAAAAAGAAGAAAATGTGTACTTTTTAAAAGACTTGTCAAAATTTGTATTACGATTTTCAAACATTATTTACAATAGAAAATATAGTATTTAAAGCAATTCCAAACAAAAAAAAAAAAAGAAGTTTTGCATTTCAAAATAACGTAAAGCAGAGTAATATAAAAAACAGTAACAATATTGAAGGGACAGCTCAAGAAGCCTAAAACCCTGTAGCAAAAATAACAAAGCATAAAATCCTTACCATAATTAATATAACAACCGATAAAAAAGATGCCAAAAAATTATGTTAAAAAAAAAGGTAAAATATAACGATTATATACGAGTAGAGTGCAACGTGTAGGTTTGCCAAACAGCCTTTCGTAACGCGATAAGGAGGCAGGCAAGTATTTTGTTTTTTCTCTCTCAATTTATTGTAAATTTTTAAAACTTTAAAAATATTAAATTTAAGTTCAATTCAAGTTTAAGTTGAAAGATTTGGATGTTAGTGGTGGAATTGATAATTGATTGTGGTGGAGCACACAGGGTGGTAGGCGTATGAGCGGTTTTTTTTTGTTTTTAGAAACAAAACTTTACAAACGAAAATAAAAAAGAAAAAAATAGTAAAATTAAAAACGTTTTTTTGAGTTGAAAATTTGGAAAACTTCTTTTTTTACAATTTTAAAAAGTGAATAAAAAAATGTATTTCCAAAAAATTAAAACAAAGAGCGATAGAATAGAAATTTTGAGTGAGCGTAAGAAAACGTACCGAACTAAACCAGCCCTTGACCTTCTGAGCCCACCCTTGCCCTTGTCCTCCAGTTGATGAGGCTGTTGGCGTGTTATTATCATCGTCATTATCGTAACACTCCTACACCACACACGCATTGCAATAGTGGATAATGAAAACGAAATAACAAAAAGAAAACAGTTCAATGTTTCATTGTGTTTACAGCGTGACAATTTCTTGTTTTTTTTTTTTTTTTTTTAAATCTTAAATATTACTATTGGAAAAGTGGTGTAATTCAATATAAAAACACATTGACACTATGAGTAGAAAATATATGTATGTACTTAGGAGCCATCCTTAAATTATGTAACGCTTCAAAAGTAAGAGGTTCAGATTATACAAAATAGTTCTTGTTTGCATTGGGGAGGGGTATTAGAAATTGTTCAATTTTGCATTATATAAATTAAGCATGGCCCCTTATTTATAAATGAAAATAATAATGACCCACAATGTTAAGACCTTAAAAATATTTTAATAATGATTAGTAGCTTTAATGAGTTATAATAAATTATACATAACAATTTAATAAATCCAATCAAAGAATACGCATTAAGTTAATGACAAAATACTAAAACGATTTTTAAATTAATTTAATAAGCCATATGTGGGTGCTTGATCAAGATTGTGAAAAAAAAATGGGTTTGAAGAATCAATTTACGTAGTCACATTAAAAAGCCATATTTTTTTGTGGGCCTAAGGACGATGAGGGATTGAACTAAGGTGATGGGAGGTGTGTACTCATCTACAAAAATAAAAAACTTTACACGCAGTATCTCTGAACGTATACGAGGGCTGCTATATTTATTTCTGGCCTAGGCAACACTAAGTGTTGCCAGGTGCAATCTGGCATTTCCATTGGAAAGTTTGACCATTTTTTAGCATAAACGTAATCAGAACGTTTTGACGTACGACCATCATTTGTGTTGTTTACAGTGACTTGAAAAAATCAAATTGGCAAAAAAATGGAATTAACTCGTGAACATTTTCGTGCGATAATTTTTCACAACTTTCGACGTGGATTATCACGACAAGAGTGCATCGATGAACTTAAATCTTTGTATGGCGATAAAGCACCATCCTATAGCATTGTAAAAAACTGGTTTAATGAATTCAATCGTGGCCGATGCTCGCTCAAAGACGAATTCCGTGAAGGTCGTCCAAAAACGGCCGTTGTGCCAGAGAACATTGATGCCGTGCGTGAACTGATAATGCAAGATTGCAAGATCGTCATGTGACATACTGTGAGATAGAGGCATCCTTGGGCATTTGTTCCACTCCAATACATTCGATTTTGCATGAACACTTAGTTGTAAAAAACGTTTGTTCTCGTTGGAAACCCCATAATTTATCAATCGCTTAAATTATTAATGGAAAAATTGATTTTTTTAACTCACTGAAAACAAAACGAATAGCACTTGTACATCAAAACGTTGTGAGTACGTTTATGCTAAAAAATGTCAAACTTTCCAATGGAAATGTCAGATTGCCCCTGGCAACACTTCGAAAATTTTTTTTCGGACTCCCTTATATGCAATCGCAAAAAAAAAAATTTTTTGGACGGCCAAAATTCACTGGAAAGTAGGGTTATCGGCAATAATTTGGAACGGAATATTTTGACAATTGTTGGAATAATTTTATAGGAAATTATTCGCATAAAGAATGTATTATAATTTAAAAACTTTGTACGACAATTTTCAAGTTAATTAAAATACCTTTCATATGACACCAATACTTTTGAAATTCATTCAAAGGTTTTCGACTTGAATCGGTTTTTGCAAAAGCTATATATAGCCATTGGTCTATATTATTCTCAAAACTAGATCCGAGTGACCCTTTTTGATCCCAAAGCTTCATAAAATAAACTTGGTTTAAAAAAGTAAGATGAGGTGTCACTAAAGTAAACTTGACTCAAATTTATCAATGAGAATAGCATTGTTACGGGTGCTCAAATCCTAGGTGCAAATGCGATACCAAATCGACTTATAATCGATGTTGATATATCTGTCCAGGAGGACTGGACTCGTCCAAGATTTGTATTGAACAAAATGCTACGCAATCTCAGTTAGTATGATTAGCAGACTTTGCGATAAGCAAGATACTCCGTCAGCTTTTCACAATGTGTGAAGGTTTGGTGATTTATTTGGCCGAACTCGTATACCATCAGCAATTTTGTAGTTTTACTTTGTCAGAATTTTAGTTTTTTGGAGAAAATTGGAAGAAAAAAGTATTCCGACTGGATTGATTTTCCATTTATAAAATGTTTACGATTGCAAATGCTCCCTGTTGAGAAAGGAATATATTCTCTAGAGGAAATTTCTAGACAAATACATGATAAGGTCCATAGTTAATTCAAATAAATCAAATTTGAGCAGTTAGTTTGAATTGCACTAAAAAATCATTAATCAATTTTATCTCGAAGTTACGTCACTTATTTGGCGACTCTTCGCAAGAGAGTTTTCATATGAAAATAGAATATTCGCAAAATGGGAGTTTATATATAAACCCAACTTTGTGGCAGCGAACTAATGATCTGCCAAACAATCCAAGTCTCTCTCCAACGCGAAATTTTGCTTTCCAGCTAAATGTTCAGATGATTTTAGGAATTTGCTGTTTATAGCTTATCATGTATCACCTCACATCGAGTATTTTATCTTTTTTCATTTTTTCCTTGTAGTTTTTTGTTTCCAATTACTCATATTCAGTCACAAAATTGATAGCTTGATTGAATATATAGGTATGTGCTTGCAATTTAGGCAAATTCTACATAGAGGAATTGTTTATAATGAATAAAATTAATTTTCAAACATTTCAGAATTAAACTTCAAAATTGACAAATATTGTAATAGAACAGTACTAGAGTCAATGTATGCCAACAAATCGTGTTAATTTTACTGATAGGGGAATAATAAAAGTATACTTTAAAAATAAAATACATGTTTAGGTGCAGCATAATTTATTTTTATGATTATGAGCCAATGTTAAATAATAAGCAAGAGTTGATTATTTAAGCCAAAGCGATATTTATTGGACTGATGAAAAAAAAAAAACATTTTTAGAAATTCAACGATTACGCCCAAAAATCGGATGGTGTCAAAAATGTGAGCTGAGATTTTTTTAAATTTTTTTGAAGGTGATTTAGAGGTCGCTCAACGTCGACTTATGCAAAATCACGGATTCATGCTCTTTTTATTGCGTAGTTTTGGCAGTTTTGATATGCGGTTGATTTTAGGTTCCAGTTATTATTATACCCTACACCCAGGATGTATATTCAATTTGTCCTTCTGGTTGTCCGTAGAGTGTCTGTCCATTGAAACCATTTTAATATTTTTTGGGAGCAAAATAATTCGATGAAATTTGGTACTCTGCCTCTGTCGTCAAAGTTAGTTGTTCGGATCGAAAATGAGCCAAATAGCCTACCACCAATACAAAAAATATATGCAAAATGCAACTTTAGGAGTATTTTTCACAACAATGCACCCAAAATACACATACATACTAGGAACGGTAAGCGCAAGCTCTGAGCAAAAACAAGAAGGCATGGCACCTCCCATATAAGCAAAAGCTTCAAAAATGGTATACTAAAAACGGTTTTTAAGATAATCCAACTAAATTTCACTCAAACACTAAGGACTATCAATACAAGATATGAGCAAAAACTATGTGACTTCGGACAATAGGTCGTGGCACCTTCCGTACAAGCAAAATTTTCAAAATACTGCAGTGTAGGGTATTTAATGTTTGCCGAGGCTAAAGGTACCACCCTTACTAGTTGTTATATACATAGATTCAAGACGAAAAAATTGATATTCATTCCGAGAATTTTTGAGAAATCTCAGATTACTTTTTGTCACCCTCTATCAGATTTTTGGGCATAATCGAAGAACTTCCAAAAATATTTTTTTTTGCATCAGTCTAATATTTATAGATATACTGCATAAAGAATAGACCAAAAAGAATAAAGCTTGTATGCCAGAATAGTTACTATGTATTGAAAAATACATGAATATTTTTCCAAATTAATACGAATAAATATCAAACTAAAGTATGAATGCAAAGAAATATAACAAAAAAAGATGACATGATGATTTCCACGACTACAATGTTGGTTAACAACGAAAAGAAAAAATATTTTCTCAAAACATACCTCTTGTGTCACATCCATTGGTTCACCAGTTGGTGGTTGTTCACCAGTAGCTGATTTCTCTTCACCAGCAGCATTTGGTGGTTGTTGTTCAGGTGCTGCTGCTGCGGGTGGAACTTCTTCCAATTCTTTCTTGTCAACCAATGCAGCGCTCGAGATTAAAACAATGCCATGATGATTGATGCGTACCTTAACTTTTACTTCTTGATGTTCTCCCTTTTCATTAGGTTTTACATCTTTGATATACCATTTTCCAATAATCGGATCAGGATATGGAACTTGCTGTGCATATTGCACAGTCATAGTAAATGGTTCACGACGATTCAATGTCAATAGACGACTAAATGGTGCTGGATGAAAAACTGGAAATACTTCAATTTCACCGGCTGTCAAACTGCCTTCAGCCTCCCAGCTAACTTTAACGGGATAATTCTGTATGTCAGTGACACCAAAATCACGTACACGCACAGCTGGTGACATAATAGCGCATTGCAATGCAGCGCCACGGGAAACAGATTCATCCTGATTGAGTGTGGTGCTTGCCGTTTTGCCAAAAGTCTGTTTCGGAAAAAAATATTTATATATAAGATCTGCTATTTGAAAAAAAGAAAAACACGCCTACCTGTTCAATTAGTTGCTTAATCGCTGGTATGCGTGAACTACCGCCTACAATCTCTACAGAGTGAATTTCATCCAATGTCAGTTTGGAATCAACCAAAAGTTTTTTAAATGTCCACTCAACACGTTGGAAGAGATGAGCGCATAGCTCCTCCATTTGCGTGCGTGCCATACTCGAAGTAACATCAACGTCATCCATGAAGCATTCAATGTTAAGCGGTAATTTTGTGCTGTTCGCAGACATTTGCTTCTTAATTTTCTCGATTTCCGTAAGAAGACGCAAATGGGCGCGTGCATTTGTCTTTGCATTTAACTTATAGCGTTCCATAAACTCTTTAGTGAAATAATCAGCCATTGCTGAATCAAAATCACGTCCACCGATTTGATCCCAGGCGCTAGCGAGCATTTTCAATTTACCCTTAGTGAAGGAGCACGCACTGACCTGCAGTGATGCATTGCCGCAATCGACAAAGATGACATTACGCGGCTTATCCTCGGGCAAATCTTGTTTATAGAAACCATATGATAGTGCAGTAGCAGTCGTTTCATTCATCAAACGTAAAACATTCAAACCAGCGATTTGAGCTGCATCTAAAATAGCCTTACGCTCTGAATTAGTAAAATAAACTGGACAAGAGATGACACAATCGTTGACCTTCAATAAAAATAGGTATGTGTAATAAAGTTGAATAATGTGAAAAAATATGATCATAAATGGCTCTTACCTGTGCCTGCAATGCTTGCGCTGAAGTTTCCTTCAATTTGGTGAACAACATTGCTGTCAACTGTTCGGGTGTAAAGGATTGTTCCTGATCCAAATAGTTAACAAGAAAGCCAACGCTGCCATCTGGTTGTTGTTCAACTTTTATTGGAATGGTACTAAGTTCACGTTGGACATGTGGATCATTAAATTTGCGTCCAAGCAGACGCTTAAATCCACTAACTGTGTTTTTCATATTTGTGACCTGCTGATTTTTTGCAGCCACACCAATAACACGTTTCTTGCCATCGAATGCAACACATGATCTGTAAGAACACAACAAAACGTAAGTTTAAAAAGGAATGGAATAATTTTTCTTAAGAAATACATATCTTGACCTTTGAAATTTAGTCAATCTGACCGTGTACCGGTATAAAATGAGATTTCGTTTGTGTATTTGCTCCCTATGGACTCGGATTTAATGTATCGGCAAATGCTTAATCAATGGCTAGAAAAGTGATCTTTGCCCCGCCCTCTCCACAATATTAATTCATCATATCTTTGAAATTATTCAACGCAGTTAGATGACATTTGGTACATAAGTATCTAAAGGGCACCAGGACAAAAAAAAATCCAACGAAAAAGTGGGTGGTGCCACTCCCCCAAACAATTAATTCATGATATCTCTGAAACTATTCAAGGAAAAAATATGGAAAACTGGGAAAAATAATGTTCAATGGAAAAGTGAGCGGTGCCCCACATAAAATTAATTCGTATCACTGAAACTATTTGACTCATGTGAAGTTGGCTCCGTGATTTTCAAAAACCGAAAATTTTTTTAAAATTCTGGGTCCGTTGGGAATAGTTCTGGAGTTCTTTCACAAAATTCGAAATAGTTCTGCGAAATTGGACCAAAAATCAGAGGTCGACCGTTTTTGCTCAGCGCCATGTTTTTCACGTAGAGGAGTTCTGATAACATTTTTGAGCTCACAGAAAATAATTTTGGAGTTCCCTATACTTTTTTTTTTTTTTTGATTTTTTTTTTTTTTTTTTTTCGGTGAAAAAATTTTTCCAAAAAAAATTTTTTCAAATAAGTTTTTAACAAAAAAAAAGTTTTGATTGCAGGTCTGGATAACGCTCGAAGAGTTGTAAAGAAATTCCTAGTAACATTTTTCCGAAATATTTGTACTTTTCATTTTAATGGAAAAATCAAAAAAAATTTCGATTTTTTTCTAAGTATCCGAAAATAAAAATTTTGTTGTAGAGGAGTTCTGATTGGATTTCTAGGTTGCGCTCGAAGAGTTCTAAAGAAAATATTAAGTAAAATTTTTGCAAAAAATTTGTACTTTTCATTTTAATCGAAAAATTAGAAAAAAATTTCGGTTTTTAACTAAGTATCCGAAGAAGACTATTCGTAGAGGAGATCTGATTGCAGCTCTCGATAGTGCTCGAAGAGTTGCAAAGAAATTCTTAGTAACGTTTTTCCGAAATATTTGTACTTTTCATTTTAATCGAAAAATCAAAAAAAAATTTCGATTTTTTTCCAAGTATCCGAATGTAAAAATTTTGTTATAGAGAAGTTCTAATCGGATTTCTAGGTTGCGCTCGAAGAGTTCTAAAGAAAATATTAAGTAAAATTTTTGCAAAATATTTGTACTTTTCATTTAAATCGAAAAACTAGAAAAAAATTTCGGTTTTTAACTAAGTATCCAAAGAAGACCATTCGTAGAGGAGACCTGATTGCAGGTCTGGATAGTGCTCGAGGAGTTGTAAAGAAATTCTTAGTAACATTTTTCCGAATTATTTGTACTTTTCATTTTAATCGAAAAATCAAAAAAAATTTCGGTATTTTTCTAAGTATCCGAAAGTAAAAATTTTGTTGTAGAGGAGTTCTAATCGGATTTCTAGGTTGCGCTCGAAGAGTTCTAAAGAAAATATTAAGTAAAATTTTTGCAAAATATTTGTACTTTTCATTTTAATCGAAAAATTAGAAAAAAATTTCGGTTTTTAACCAAGTATCCGAAGAAGACCATTCGTAGAGGAGATCTGATTGCAGGTCTGGGTAGTGCTCGAAGAGTTGTAAAGAAATACTTAGTAACATTTTTCCGAATTATTTGTACTTTTCATTTTAATCGAGCACTACCCAGACCTGCAATCAGATCTCCTCTACGAATGGTCTTCTTCGGATACTTGGTTAAAAACCGAAATTTTTTTCTAATTTTTCGATTAAAATGAAAAGTACAAATATTTTGCAAAAATTTTACTTAATATTTTCTTTAGAACTCTTCGAGCGCAACCTAGAAATCCAATCAGAACTCCTCTACAACAAAATTTTTATTTTCGGATACTTAGAAAAAAATCGAAATTTTTTTTGATTTTTCCATTAAAATGAAAAGTACAAATATTTCGGAAAAATGTTACTAGGAATTTCTTTACAACTCTTCGAGCGTTATCCAGACCTGCAATCAAAACTTTTTTTTTTGTTAAAAACTTATTTGAAAAAATTTTTTTTGGAAAAATTTTTTCACCGAAAAAAAAAAAAAAAAAAAATCAAAAAAAAAAAAAAGTATAGGGAACTCCAAAATTATTTCCTGTGAGCTCAAAAATGTTATCAGAACTCCTCTACGTGAAAAACATGGCGCTGAGCAAAAACGGTCGACCTCTGATTTTTGGTCCAATTTCGCAGAACTATTTCGAATTTTGTGAAAGAACTCCAGAACTATTCCCAACGGACCCAGAATTTTAAAAAAATTTTCGGTTTTCGAAAATCACGGAGCCAACTTCACATGAGTAACTATTTGGCGTATATCAATGAGATTTGGTACATCTGTAAAGAACTCCGGAACAAATAATATTCATTGAAAAAATGGGCGACGGCAGGCCCTTTAAAAATAAAATTCATCATGTCGCTGAAACTACGTGCCGCACATAGATGAAATTTAGTACACTTTGCAGCATCGGGACAAATACATAACATCCTTTGCAAAAGGATGAAGCAACGCACACAGGAATATACTAGTACAAAATGAAAACTGTGATGTACACGGAAAGGAAAAATATATAAAAATTATCAGAAACGTGCTAGAAAAGGTATTTTTGTGAGTCAGGCCAGCAGCTTATCGATTTTTATAATAAATGATTAAACTTCTTATAAAAAATTTAAAGAAAGTTTGAATTTTGTTGAATTTTGTTTGAAATATTCATATTCAGTTATAAACCACATTTTGCTGTCAAACTTTATTGAATAGTATGAGAAATTTTGGTAGAAGGTAATTTTAAAACAAATAAAGTTTCAATGGCAGTGGTCAGATGGCTAATGAGCGCGTTTATCAGACTGTGTGTGTATTTATCACACGACAGATTTCCCACGGTTGAAATCACACTCAATGCTAAACACAAAAAAAATATTTTTTTTATCTTTTTTTTTTTAATATAAACTGATAAAAAATAAAAAATTGTATTCCTGTTTAATAATTTTTACTATGCTAATATTGAAATATTGGTTAGGAAGAAAAATTTGAAAATTCTATTTAATTTATTTGCTGTTTTTAATAAATAAGTATGTAAAATGAACGAAGATTAAAATAAGTTCAGTAGTTTTGTGGCAGGAAGGATAAACTGCTTAAGTCGATATTCGATAAAAAAGCAAAGCAACATAAATTCTATACATAAAAAACAAAATCTAATCAAAAATCGACTTAAGCAGTTTTCCTTCCTGCCACAGAATTATTGATCGATTTTCGCTTAAAAAATTATCGAACTTTTCTTTCCGTGTATGAAAATACTTAAAAATAACTTTTTTAATGAATCTTTTTTTAATGTTTTGAATTTGGTTTTTAGTTCTACGAGAATAAATAAAAATTTTCCTAAAACTCCGATTGAAAGGGAATACGCTTTGTTTCAGTACATTGTATTATCTCACTTAGATAAATACATATTATTTTTAGATAAATGTTTTTAAACTATTTTAGGCAATGTCTGAACATGTCAAAGAATTGCAGATTACGGGCATCATTTTAGTAAATTGTCAGTGGAATAAACAATAACCAAATACTCCCATAAGCAACCATCTGTTGTCTAAGTCATTAATTTTTTTTGTTTTAAATTTAATCAGTGACCAATATATATAACGTGACGTAATTTTATTAGACTTTTTTGTATTTGTACTTATTAAGCCGGCAACAGCCGATAAAGAAACAAACCAGTTAACCAAACGTGGTATTTAAAAAAAAAAATAAAAAAACATTTTTTTTTGGTCTCAAGTGGATTTGCAAAATCACCAGTTGGATTGGAAGAAAACACACGAAAATAACAACGTGTTTGAATTTTAGACGCTTAATCATCACTCTACAAAAAGGCAGTATGTACTTGTAGTTTTCAGAGCACACAGAAGCGCGGAAAGACGTTCGTTCATTCCCATGTGTATTGGCGAGAAAGGGAAATGAAAATAAAATTCAAGTAAAAACCTCAACTTAAGTTCGCATACATGCAGTTTCTCAGTTTAAAATGCACGTGGTTTTAATAAAAAATAAAGGAAACAAAACATAGAAAGCATGACGTGGTAATGGGAAAAATGATAAAATAAACAAAGCATAATGCCAAAGTAGTTTCTAGAAATAAAAAAGTATCCACAGCATTGAATTTATATATAAAGTAAACAAACCACATAATGGATACCTCAGAAAGTAACTAACCTTTTAACTTTGTAAGCAATGGTTTTTTAGAACTGACCATAAATGTTAATTAATTTTCTTGATAAGCAAAGTGTAAATTAAATATTTGTCACTATGTAAACGTGCTCTACTTTAGCAAGTAAGCAATTTTATACTCCTTTTTTTTCTTTGAAAAATCTTTGCATATTTTTACAGCTGGCAAAAAGTAAATTTAGATGTTTGATCAAATAAAAAATAGCAGCCCCACAGATAAATGTAGAAATGTGTGCCACAACCATTAATGCCAGATTACGGTCAGCAGTTCCCCCAATTAGGAATTCCAACTAGCTTTATTTTGAATTTTTTGGGATGTTTTGAATTTTACCCGAAAGTAAAATGAATTAAAATATCTATTAATACCGTCTTCTATTCTCAAATTCTCAAAAAAAAAGAATAGTAGTGAAATGTGCTTGCTACCCAGAGGTTCCGTGTTCTATTCCCGGTTCGGTCATGGTAATACACGGAAATAACGCCAGAAAATATTTTTGTAAATAACGCCAGAAATTTACTGGCATTAATTTTTAAAAACGAAGCAAAAAATTAACTAGGAAATAGCGCCAGAATTTTTGGAGTAATGCCAAAAAATGTTTTAGATATAAACTAGCATTTCCCGGTGTGCATTGCTTTACCTTGTATTGTACTGGGGGCGGGGCATCACCAATTTTTTTAAGGGATGTAAATTGTATATATGTCCCTAATCTCATCTTTATGCGTTAAATACTTTAAAAAATATGACATTATTTAAGGGCGTGGCACTACCCATTTTGTCATTATTTGTCCCGGTTCTCTTAATACATCTACCAAATCTCATCCATTTCTGTTAAATATTTTTAGAGATTTGATGAATTAATTTCTTTAAAGGCATGGCACCGCCCATGTTTTCACTGAAAATTATTTATCCTAATGCACTTTACAGATGTACCACAAATATCAATTATCTGCGTCAAGTAGTTTCAGAGCTATTACAAATTAATTTAGAGGGGCGTAACACCGCCCACTTTTACAGTATAAATTATTTGTCCTAATGCACTCTATACCAAATTTCAATTATCTGCGTTAAGTAGTTTCAGAGCTATTAAGAATCAATTTGCAGGGGAGTGTGGCACCGCCCACTTTTTTAGCCTATGACCTAGCTTTTTATTATACTAAGATATTGTAAAAATTTCATTCAAAGTGGTCTGTTAGTTTCCAAGTCCATAAATAACAAACATACAAACGAACAATTTTATTGAGTAAATGAATATGACAAAACATTATAATTGTTTTGTTTTAATGGTACATTGCATTATATATTCTAAAACTCAATTATATTCAATATTATTTGATAATATATACACAAAAAATCATTCCGGGAACGCGTCCCAAAGCGTAAAATTCAAAATCAAACTTAAAAAATCATATAAATTTACTACCAATATTAAATAGATCAAGTAACCAATTAAGAGCAGTTTTTATCAAAGAAATATATTTTTTTTTTTTTTGAATTTTAATTCAATTTATTGATTTAAATTGTTTGCATAGAAGAACTTAGTCTTTAACATGGCACTTATTCATAGTAATAACAACGAAATATAATTATTTTTCGAACTTTATTTAAAAAAAACATTGTTTTCGAATAGAAATATGCTAAAATATGTTGTCCGAGGGTTTGTGCATCAATTCAGGGAACGCAGTTGTAACTGGCGAAAAACTATTTAAAGTAAACGCATCCGCTATGCGCTACTGCTCAGTCGAAAGAAGAAAGATAATTTAACCCACTGCCGAAGTGCTATTTGGCCAATAAGCTCTTTTTCATTGGAAATTACTATTTTAATTCATAACTAGAGTTCGCCTTGTGGTCGAAATTCGACCATTTCAATTTGACAATAAAATAAAGAAAAAAGTTTTTATACCCTGCATTGGTCGATAAAACACAAAAAGCTTTTAATATTCTTCCTTAGGGTTCAGCTTATCTGCATCGGTGTTGCAATATCGTGCTTTTTATTTAGAGGCGTGTAACTCCTACTAAAGAGCAAACAGTTTTTGATATCTTTCTGTACCAAAATTCATAAAAATCAATCATGGTATCGTTCTATATAGTGCTAACCCTATATCTATACCAAATTTTATAAAAATTTTATGCAGTAGTTTCGCCGTGAGAGCGTTTTTTTAATGGTCATGTTATCGTTCCTTAGTGCCAATCCAATCTCCATACCGAATTTCGTTAAAATCGATGCAGCGGTTTAGCCGTGGGAGCGTTTTTTCCAATTAGGGGCGTGGCACCGCCCACTGAAAAACATAATGGTCATATTATCGTTCCTTAGTGCTAACCCTGTCTCTATACCAAATTTCGCTAAAATCGATGCAGCGGCTTAGCCGTGACAGCGTTTTTTGCCAATTAGGGGCGTGGCATCGCCCACTGAAAAATATAATGGTCATATTATCGTTCCTTAGTGCTAACCCTATCTCCATACCAAATTTCGTTAAAATCGATGGAGCGGTTTAGCCGTGAGAGCGTTTTTTCCATTTTTCCTCATCGCCTTTCCAACAAAAAAAGAATCAAGCAAATCGGTTGAGATTTAGGTATAGAAACAGGGACTGAACCGATTTCGTTTGCCTATTTATATATAGATTTATAGAGCGTACATCAATAGGGCGTCATTTCGGGAACGCCTATATTTTTTTGAAATGATGAAAAAATACCTTTAAAAATACAAAGTTAATGTACTACCATAAAATATTTTACATTTATCATGTCAAACCACGACTCAAATTATAACTGTAAGAATAATGCGCGCTTTTAGGTGAAATCGTCATTCCGGGAACGGTCATTCCGGGAACGCTTATATGATATGATGAAGCGTTCCCGAAATGACGATGTCGTTCCCGAAATGACGGCTTACAGTTTTTCAATAACTAACTATGTGCTTCTTTGCTCAAATGCACCTCAAGAAAAAATAATTTGCATAATAAAGCAAATCAATTAAATAATTTCATGTCCCTATATCAAATATGTTATATTTCATGAATCGATCATTTCCGGGAACGTTACTTAAATCAGCTTTAAACCTTACAATTTGAGATATCTTCCTAAAAAATACCGTGGTCACATTAAAGAGCCTTAGTTCTATGCATGTGCAATAAATTTGAACATTAAAGTCATTAATATAGTTATATATCCTGAATTTCATACTTAAACAATGCATTTTTTTTTTTAAATATCATGCATTTTACTTCAGTAATAATTTGTTTGCAAATTTTTTTTTTTATTTTTTTATTCATTATTGATAAGTATATTCTTTGCCATAATATTAAGCAACAAAAACACAATTAAGCTTTTTTTTGACCTTTCATGAACATTTCAAAAACGTTCCCAAAATGACTATTTTCAGTTAAAGCTTTGTCGAAAATCAATATAACACAAAAAGTAATGAATTCTGTGCTTGCTCAATTACAGGGTTGATTAAACACAGATTAAGCTACAATATAAGCTAATTGCCATGATAATTGCTTGTGATGTATTTTGTCAAAAAATCAATCTTAAAATTTCCCACCTTGGCGATTTTGAGCCATATTAGTAGATAAAGCCAGAAAAATGTCCATACAAAATTCTGTCGTTATTTTCATTTTGTTTTGGAAATAAAGCCAAACATTTTTCAGGCGTTTTTTCCAAAACAGAATGGCTTTATTTCCAAAAGTTTTTATGGTTTACAAAAAAGAAATATCGTTAAAAAATTTTTTGGAAATAACGTACACATTCTCGGTATTCGATTTTAAAAACAATTTTACTTATTTAGTAGTTTTTTCTCAAAAGAAAACAATATGCAATAAAAATGAGGTCACCTAAAACTTTATTTAAATTAGGGGTCTGCACAAGACGTCTTGTTTGCGTTTTAAGACATTTCGTTTCAAGATACGTTATATTTTGTACCTGTTTTTTGTTTATCAAATGCTCTAGTTCAGTGTCGTGAGTAAATGTCTTGACAGAACTAGAATTTGAAAGAAAATAAACAAATACTGTGCTAATTTGTCTTGTTTGATTTGTTTCAGTTATTTAAGTTGCATACTGTAGTAGTAGTGTACACTACTAAATGCTAATGGTGTGATAAGAGTAGTTTATCGCTCTCTTCTTGTGCCTCTTTTTTGTTTACGCTCTCTCTCTCTGTCGCAAAAATGTATGAAAGCTACTACAATTCTGCAAGTGTTACCATATCATAAATTTTATTGTAGTTTCTCTACACGCACGTTTTACAGTGACCTGAAGTATTTGTTTTTATAAACTAGAGTACACTGATGTATTTTTTAGAACCAAGTTTATTTTTCACACTGATAAAACAAGACAATGTAAATAGTGTTAAAATGAAATCAGTGTACACGATGATTTGAATCTTGAATTTTTTGGATCAAATGCATCAGTTCAGTGAAAAATGTTGGTGTAAAAAAAAGTACACTTTATTTCAAGATGTCTTGTGCAGACCCCTAATTTAAATTGAGTTTTCGACATCGTGTGTCCTCTACACTTGGTACAAAATAGGCATTTAAAAACCAAAATTTTTGATATTCTACTCCAGGAGTCTTAAAATTATCTTTTTACCTAAAACCAACAAGGTGTACACTTTTTCCAAATCAAATTCACCTTTTTCCAAATCAAATTAAACTTTCCAAAAAAAAAAAAACCACTCAAAGTTAAATCTTTTCCACACCAAATTGATATTTTTTCAATCACCTCCATATTTTGGCTGCCGTTTGGTAGACACAGTATTAATCTATGTACCAAGTTTCAGAAGGATAGCTGCTGTAGGTGCAGATATATCATTTTAAGCGAGTTTTTTTGCAAAGTTTAATTTGATTTGAAAAAAGGTTGAATTGGTTTGGAAAAGTTTAAAATGATTTGGAAAAAGTTTAACCTGGAGTGGAAAATCTGTAGTGATATTCGGGATTAAATGTAAAAAAGTTGGTTTTTGAAAATACCTCATGTCATATTGAACGGACAAAAAGCAATATAATAGGTACCCTTTTATGATATTAAAGAATAAAGATATAAATATTATTTTTATAAAATTTCGGTAACAATTTTTATATTATTATTCATATTGAAGCAAATTAGACTTAATGTACCATGGTGGACTATCAGGCCTGTTCCGTAATCCACGTGGTTTCAATTACGTTTCACTTAGGAGGCTTTTTGATGAAAATGGTGAGTCACACGATAAAAAGTATTAGAATCTTTTTTGTGGAGGATTACAGGTTCTACAAATAATATGCATATATATTTACGAAAAAGTAACTGTTTCGAAAATATTCGATAAAGTCGAATTTTTCGTGGGACTCACCATTTTCATCAAAAAGCCTCCTAAATGAAAAGTAATTGAAACCACGTGGATTACGGAACAGGCCTGTATGTGTCGTTAAACATAAAAACTACCTAAGCCAATCTCTCATATGTCGGCAAAACAAAATAATTTAAAATCAATTTAAAGAAATTTATTTTATTTTGCCTGCATATCAGAGGGGGACTTAGGCAGTTTTGATATTTAATAACCACACATATATAACTAAATTTTCAAAAAAACTGCGGTTTTACACAATCTGTAAATTGTCTGTTTAACCCCCAAACGCATTTCGTTTAAGACATACACGGCTAAATTCATTTGTACTTGAAATCAAGTATTTAATTGACAATGTCAAAAAGCAAACATCTTCCCTTCACTTTGATTCACTCATTTCTAAATTGTCTTATGCGCATATCTTTATCTCCTTCTCCTCCTCCAGGTGGTGAACAATAAAACTGATTGACAAATATTTTAGGGCGTAACATTGCTATCGAACAGAATGCATTTTACGGTTGAATGAATATCTATATCTGTTTGAAAACAATTTGTTTGTTTGGCCAAAAATGGAAATAACCACATTATTAAATAATAAGTACAAGCTGCTGCAGTTTTCAATGGAAAAGCTACAGTTCATAATTTTTCTTCATTTTTGCTGTTGCTTAGCGATAAATAACATATTTTATGTCAATAGGAAAATGTCGAATTCACCCCTAAAATCAACCAAAATAATAACAAGAAAAACCCTCTCTAGAAAATTCGCATATATTTACAAGGTATATAATGAAGACGACGTCATCCTCAACAGCAATGAAAAATTTCATGTAACAATAAATTTTCTATATGGAAACCATGCCTACTGCTACTCTCATTATTGTCAGAGCATGACTCGCGCGCTGTCTGCTGCAACGCTCATGTCGGAGTCGTCATTTCCAGACACACAAAAGTAAAGCAACAGAAATGCGAAATAAAACAAAATATAAAGAAAAAAATAAGAAAATATGACCGGCTAATTTTGAGCCGCCATGTATGGATGGCTGACAGACTGACTGGCTGTAGAACGAAAAAAATAAAAAAAAAAACATCTGATGACGAATTCATACAATGCCGAAATAAAATCGACCAAGAATTCATATAAATTTTATAAAACACTTGAAATGAAATGAAAAATGTATGAATAGGTAAAGAAAATCACTAAACAATAACCTAGAGAGGTAAAAGAATTTGTATTTCCAAGCGTTTATTTCTTATTTTTATTTCTTTATTCAGAAAAAAATCAATAAATCGAAGGAAATGTTGCACCTGTGTTGATGAGGTGCTCTGATTAAGTGAACTTGGAGGCAAAATGCTTTCAGTGTCAAACTTTTACACAAAGTATCGTTCAAAAATGTAATTCACAAATCAAGTGTGTGTTGAAAAAAAGAAAACCTTGAAAGTACGTTAATACAGTTTCCACTCAAAGTTAAACCTTTTGAACATCATAATGAAATTTTTCCAAATCAACTTAAGCTTTTTCTAAATTAAATTAACCTTTTATCGGTTGGACGACCCTCTCCATATTTTGGAAGATGTTTGGTAGACACAATATTCATTCATATACATACATACCAAGACACATAACAATAGCTGCTTAACAGAGATATATCATTTTAAATGTATTTTTGAAAAGTTAATTTGATTTGGAAAAAGGTTAATTGTTGGAAAAAGTTTAATTTGATTTGGAAAAGGTTTAATTTGATTTGAAATGGGTTTAATTTGTTTTGGAAAAGATTTAATTTGATTGGTTTTATTTGATTTAAAACAGATCAATATGATGTGGAAAAGGTTTAACTTGGAGTGGAAAACCTGTGGCGTCAAATGGGACTCCAAAAGTTTGGTAAAAATAATTTAGGGATTGTCCATTTTTGTTCAACGTTTCAGGACACAAAAGATTTTGAAAAAAAAACCACAAATTCTTTAAAAAGCGTGAATCCGGAAAAAATACATTTATGTATTATATCGCATTTGTTTGTCTAACTTTGGTTCAGAAGCTATAAAAAAATTGTCTGTAAAAGAGTTCAAACTCTTCACTACTTTCGCAGGAATTGTGACCCTCAGGGTGCCACTTTTCTAACTTCAATCATAAATCATTTTAATAAATGGAATCAAAAAAAAATACCCTTTAAACAGATAAACACAGATACTACACATGAGGAGGGTTAAGCCACAAGATCTGCGGTTCTTGAAAACATATCAAAATAACGAAATAAACGTTATTCATAAGTCTTTTTGTATTATGAAATTAAAAATTTCGGAGGGCCCACAGTTCCCTGAGAAGAAAAAACCTATTGAAACTTTGCTCAATGGTGGAAGACGGAATTTAACTTACAATAAAATGATTCATTTTCGGAATCATAGGTCCAAAATTATTCACGAAAATGAAATAAGAACTCTGAAACTTTCTTTCTGTAGATCTCTTAGTATGTTAGCTCTTAGGAAATATAACAAGTGACTTCTACTGCGGTCAACTCACCGAGATTATTAGATAAATCTTATAAATAAATACGAATCAGTACATAATTTAATATTTTTTGTTAGGTACCAGAGACAAATGATCGAGACGTTTAATGTTAGCCATATACCACCCTAGAAGTTACAGTAGAACACATGTTATGTTAGGGAGATATTGAAAAACTTGTACTGAATGACGAGATCAAAATTCTCATTTAATTCTTTATTCATAATAGCAACCGAGATATAAAAAAATCTAACTGATAAGTCAACCCATCCAAGGACAAAAAAAAACAAGGTAACAGAAAAAAAATATTCAATATTGCACCAATAAAATCTTAACACAATTTACACTAATTTTGTTTATGAAAGCAAAAAGAATGTAAAGTGGAAAAATATTTACTAAGATATTAATTAAACGATTAACAAACTAGTAAAAAAACGCCCCAATTATCCATTAAAATAAGTAAACGAACAAAATTGCAGTCAAGTAGAAAGTTTATATGGAATTTTAATTAACACTTTATGTACGAAGTAAGCAATAATTGCTCTATTAGAAATTTTTAAGCATTTAATTTGACGTCCAAAAAAATACTACATTTGCTGGTTAAAATAAAGCGCATCACTTTCTTTATGTTTGTTATTTCAATAAAAGTGTATTTTGGGTGCACTTTTATGTATTGAAAAGCAATTGTGTTTGATTTTGGGTGCATAACTAAAAATATTAAAATTATTGCTTTCGGTTTACATGATAAAAAAACTCTACGAGTTTTACCAAGGATTTTGGTGGATATTGAATCATAGATATTTTCAGGTACGGAACTATTTTCTGAGCAAAATACTGCAAGAATTACGAATAAGTTATAAAAATCTTAAATATTACAGGTTTCTTTGAGGCAAGGTAATTTTTACTTATATGAGAAGATGTCTAGAAAAATAGCCATTTCTGCTACCAACTAGTTCGAAATAGTTTTAGTTGTTCAAAAAAAAAAAAAAAAGAGGTGAGTGCTTTAATATAAAAACATGAATTTTGGATCTCCAGCCATTTTATAGACTTAGAGGAACTGTGCATAAGTATCGTGAGAATTTGGGGTTTTTATTTTACCTCACACTACCGTGAATAGGGGGAAAGGGGTAAATTTTATACAAATTTAAACGTCACAAATAGGGTAGACAGCGCAAATCCGCATCAGCAGTCTTAATCTGAATTTACTTGTGCATAATCCGCATCTTAATGCTCATCGACTCTAAAACTAATGCATAAAATAAACGTGGATTAGTACTGAATTGGGCTATTGCAACAATTTGTCAGAAACAAATATTTGATTGTCAATTGTAAAGTCAGTTTATTAAATTCATAAATGTCTTTTCATTGAAAAAATATAAATAAATGGAAAACACAACAAAAATTAGCCATAGTGAGTATTAAGATAAATAAAATATATATTTAGGTAAAAACCAAATGAAATTTTTTCGTTTTAAGACGGAAATAAAAAGAAAGCGCACTGTGTAGAGCGAGGGCGATGAGCAGGTGCTGTCAAATAAAATCAAGTATTAAACAAACAAATCAGCTGTTTACTTAATGCAGAAACTATCGCCTGTCAGGGTAAAGTTTAGAATTGCATCAGAACGTTTTTAATCCAGATTATCGCTGACGTCTGTCTATGCTATAAGTGTAAGGACAGACTCTTATGTACCTAAAACAATTATTTTGGTGAAAATACCAATGCTGTGAAAGAAATCGGTCAAAATTTAATAAATACCTTATAACTTATTAACTATGATATATTTCAAATTTTTACACAGCAATTAATATATTTTTTACTTGATACCATAGTCAGGTGTATATTTATGTAGACCAGGGATTCGGCCCCAAACTTTAAGCAATTGTCTTGCACAAAAAACGCAAAGTAAAATTTTTTTCCTAGTTTGTATATGTGCCCAGGACCGAGAGGTTGTGACCCCGCCCCCTCCCCCCTGGAAAACAATTTTTTCTACGCCTTGTACATGCATCAATTTTGGCAACATGTTTACTTAAGCACCCAAAGCCCTTAGTAATTAATAACGTCGCTCGGACCTAGTTTCGGGGAAATACCTAGCCATCGAAAGACATGGGACATAATTTTAAAAAAACCGATATCAGTTCGGAACCCTTGAACAAAATTGATGTCATGTTAAAGTTATTTTGGTATACCAAATTCTACAATCTGAGCTGTAGTTTTCGATATATGACGATTTTTCGAAAATCAACCACTGTCTGAAAAAGAAAATTGATTAAAGGCAAATTGGAACATGGTTGCCGATTTTTCACTTTCCAAATTTTATTTCACCCCTATAAATTAAATTTAACCGAAGCTTTAATGGTACTAATTGAACGCCAAGTTTCTGTTGTACATTAAAAAAAAAAACCTGACAACTGTCAATAGAGAGCAGCAGAGTTTTTGCTCGATACCGCAATGATTTGTCATACACTAAAACTAACCTCACTTTTCTAACCTTTTGTTCACAAAGCTTTGAGGGAAAAATGATTGCAAAATTTCAATGTTAAATAAAATATATACGTATGAGTGATTATTCGAATATTGTTAATTCTGATAAAAATTTAAAAAAAAACTTACGGTGTTGCTCTTAAACTGTAGTCATTTGCTAAAGTTTCAATGCCACCTGCTTTGGCTGCGGCCACATAGCAGGATTCATTACCAAAATCGATGCCGATCACAGACATTTTTCACTGCTCCTGATTTTCTGTTTTTTCCAAGTTTCAATTCAGTCAGTTTTTGTTTCTTGATACACTTTTTTTATACTTCGTTGCTTTAAACTTGAATTCTTGCAGCGGAAAAGATGGTGTAATCAACGACAAAACTTCCAGAAATTCTATAAATCACACGTTTTTCGTCAGTAATGTTGTTTTGGCAAATTTTAATGATTAAATTCAATTTAATTTCATTAAAACTTGTCAAAATTTCCCATAAAATTCAGCAAAACAGAAAACTTCGAGAAACTTCAGGATCAAATTATAGAACCCGAAATGCAAAAAATTTAATAAATCAATATGTTTGTCAATCAAATCCAAAGTTCTCACAACTTTTTTGCTAAGTTTTATCAAAAAAATTAATTTTTAACGCGTTTATTAATTTTTTTTATGGAAAAATTACAAAACTGCTATGTATTTTGCACACCGCGAAGAGGAAACGAGTTTTCGGCTTCTTTGCTTTATGCAGCTGTTCGTTTTTTTTTTTTTTTTTTTCAAATGTCAAATATTTTGTTCTGTCACTGTGTGCGTTTTTCTTTTTTCACACCTAAAAATTACTTTTTTTGACAATCAACCTTTTGCCTTGCAACAAATTTGCACTTATTTTACCTTTAATTGCAAATATATTTATTAATTTTCTTCGCTATGTTTGAAAGTTCAATAAAAGAGACTAAAATTGGCTTATCCCTTTTTTCTTACTGAAAAATATTAAATAACGTGTTTTCACGACTCTTTCCAATTTCAACTGAGTTGTTCTTCGTTTCTTCTTTGCGCTACTCGATTTTTGGGAAATTCACACACTATCTTAATTATTCTACATACACTCTGACGTATGTCGTATATGTACACGTTTTTGTCAGAAAATTTCCTTGAGAAGTTTCTCGTGCTTTGCTTCAGTGTTGCCAGAGCTTCTTCGAGTGATTGCTAAAATCGAATGTAATTTAAAAATATTTTCATTAGGGCTAGTTTACGTAGACATTCATTCGAAACAATCATGAACTTTTTTGCTTCATGATTAAAACTATATTTTGTTCACATTCATGTGATTTTAGATTACTAGTACTATTTTACAACTTTTTTAATGCTATTTATACTATTATTTTTTCATGCGACAAATTTGTGTCAAACTGTGAGTTGATTTTGTTTGGTCTCTCAAATTTTGTTGGTACTGGTTCAAAGATTGCTATTAACCATCTTGTATATTTCTTCACGAAAACTGTATTATTTTACTCCTAAAAGAAACAAATTGTAAAACATTTTACAACACAACTCTGTTTTTGTGAAATATTTTACAACACAACTCTCATTCATTTCAAGATTAAAATAATCACCAAATATATTATTATTTTGATTATGAATGTCTATGTAAACTAGCCCTTAGGGAAGTAAACCATAATTCAATATGGCCTTGTTCTTAGGACTGGTTAATAACGTTGATAAATTTTTAAAAAATTTATGTGCTTTCGTTTGTATGTTTTCTTATGGCAAAATACAAATTTCTCAATACGAATGACAAGCACAAAGCGTGTCTCATGTACGTGAAACAAAAACCCTTCTATTTTCTCCGTGCATCCATCTCCCTCAAACGAAATGTTTTTCGTCGAAATGTTTCATCGTATAAATTGGGACTAAGAAAACATACAAACGAGTTAACATGTCGCTGTGAAACATTTAACGTCAAAAGACAATTGAAAATGTTTTTCATAAAAATGTTTTATCATCTAAATAGGGACTTACACGCTATACAGGCCTGTACATGATACAATTATAGAAGTAGCGCCAATTTGTCAAAACGAGCAAATTCAAAATTCGCAGTGGGAATGCGAAGAGATATATTATCAAGAGACGCAAAGAAGCACTGGAGGAATTTTTTGGGGCTTGTATTGTTCACAGACGGTAGCTTTGACGAATTTAGAAGTTAAACGGCAGCGTAAATCAACCAAAAAATCTATTTATATATCTTCGCTTCCGGATGAGAAGAGATGTATACAAATTTTTTGGTTAAATTACGTGCCCGTTTAGCTTCTAAATTCGTCAAAGCTACCGTTTGTGAACAATACAAACCTCAAAAAATTGCTCCAGTGCTTCTTTGCGTCTCTTGATAATATATCTCTTCGGGGAATGTGAAAGTGCCTCGTTAAAGGCTCCAGCAGATAGCGAGCAACGCGCGCATTATAAGCTTTTACAGTCGATTTGAAAACATAGCTCTTTGAAGGGACTACAGGCTATCGATCAAGTTAGTCGGTTTTGCTCAAATTTTCTCTTGTTTGCGTGTGTGGCAGCTATTTTTCGTCAGTCATCGGTCTACCACAAAATGGATGAAGATGAATATTGACAAATTTATTATACTTATTTTTATTGGACCATGTTTTTGGACGAACGACTTAGTTTCCGTACGAAATCGCATCCAATGTAACTTTAGGCTTATGAGCTATGTTTTCAAATTGACTGTCAAAGCTTAAAATGTGCGCACTGCTCTCTGTCTACTGCAGCCTTTAACGAGGCACTTCAGGGTCCGGTATATAGAGGGCAGCGCGCGCATCATAAGCTTTGATAGTTGATTTGAAAACATAGGGCCTTATCGTAAATCTGAAGGGAGTTCCATTCTCTCCCTCCCGGGGAAGGAGCACTGGAAGTAGTGAATATTTCATGAATAGAAACTCCCCTTCCTGCAGGGATACTTTTTTTATTTTAATATCGTTGACATCGTTCAGAAATAACCAGTTTGCAACGCTGTGTTTTTCCAAGAGCGTTGGCATTTTACACAAAAACAACATCTGGCAACGCTGAGTCTTTCCCATATCTTTGACATTTTGCACAAACAAACTGTCTGAACGCTGATTTTTTTCTAATTTCGTAGACATTTTGCACAAAAAAAAACATGTGTCAACGCTTTTTTCCATAAATCGTTGACAGTTTTTTCCATTTTCCACTGGATTTTGACAGCTGACTTAAAAAAGAGATAAACAAGAAACAGCAATTGCAAAAGAAGAAAAAGAAGCAATTGCAGCAGTGAAATTGAAGTTAATGCTTTGCTTTTTAAAGTAAAAAATGTCTTTAGTCATTTTTGTGGATTTGGAAAATCAAAAGCTTGCACCAAAAAGTTTCCAAAAAAAAAAAAAAATTTGAGTGAAAAGTATTTTAGCAGAACCAGTATAAGTTGGAAACGCTTGGATGAATATTAAAAACTTTAGTGTCATATGAAAGATATTTCAATAAGCTTTAAAATTGTTGTACTAAACTTTTTAATTTGTCAAACGTTATTTATGATTATTCATTTATACATTAGTACTCCCTAGCAAAAAGTTGAGGAGCAAATTTAACAAATAAAAGTGAAAAAACTCGCTCCCAACTTATTGGCGATTTCATAATTTTTCCAGTGAATTTTCCCTTTCCACGAAATTTTTTTTGCGATTGCAAACCAGGGAGTTTGCGAATAAATTCTCGAGAATGTTTATATACGATAAGGCCCATAGCTTCTTATGTAGACTGATACATACAGAAAAGCAAACAACGCGCGCGCTGTGTTCAATGCGTGGAGTTGACCAACTTTCAACTTTTTGACATTTTATATTAAAAAGAATTAAGTTCAAAATGAACGAAAAACGTATGATTGAAGTGTAGGAGCAAGTCTGCCTATATAATAAAGGTCATTCTGAAGCTGGAGTTACAAGCAACGCGTTATCGCTTTACCGCGTCATGGCTTTTCAAGCGTCTCGTTTTTCGAGTTACATGCCGCGCTTCCTCGCGTCAAAGTTTTTTGTGACAACAGCTGACAGTTCACAAAATTAAAAGCAATAAAAAAGTTTTTGCTGAAGAAATGGAAGTATTCAGAGATTTTTCTGATTTTTCGGAGATCACTGAAATAATTTTAATTTTAAATATTTTGTTATTTACTTATATGAGCTGCCAAACAGTTGAAAAAAATACGTTTTGAAATTGAAGAAATTGAAAGGTGTGTTTAATAAGCTTGACGCTAGAAAGCGGAGAAAAAGTTGAAAGTTGCTCAATTTTTTGCGTCATATGCTTTTTGACTTTCAACGCGTTGTGTTGTGTAGCTCACTCCATACGAATGCAGGGTTTCAACTTTTCCTGACAGAAGCGTGTGAGGCGATAAAGCGACGACGCGTTGCTTGTAGTTCCAGCTTGAGTGTATTTGAAAGCTACGCGTTCTACTCGTTACTTTCGTGTATTGTCCTTCGTGTGACTTCGCATTTACGCATTTTATGCAATGCCCTAAATTTCACTCTGGGAATTTCTTAAGTTCAGGGCTGCAGTAGTCAGTTTTTTTGGTTATCAATAAAAGTTCATGATACTACATTTTTTAGATCTTAATATTTCTAAATCCTATTACTTTCACAAAATGTTTAGAAAAGTTATTGAAAATACATGGATCACGGAACTGAGGTCTACAGGCCTGTATAGCGTGTAAGTCCCTAGGATGAAACATTTCCATGCAAAATATTTTCAGTTCCCTTTTAACGTTTATACGCAAAAAATGTTTCTCGGCGACATTTCAGTTCGTTTGTATGACGAATTACAAATTTCGAATGGCAAGCACAAAGCGTGTCTCATGTACGTGAAACGAAACCCCCTATATCTACCCCGTGCATCATACTCTATCAAACGAAATGTCTCATCGTTTAAATGGGGATCAAAAAGGTTTCAAATCTTCAAAGAAAAATTTATCGATAACATCTCCAAAAATGTTTATTTACAACAGAATTAAAACCGTAAAATACAAGAGATAAATTTTGGTGCCATTTGTGTGTGCAAAAATCTCATTGACAATCAAATCAAATAACAAATGTTAAAAGCTCCTATTATCACTTTCGAGACAAAGTAGAGCGTCTATTACATTAAATAAAAACTAGCCATGCATCTACTTCGGCTCGAAGACAATAATAGATTCCCATAACTAGTTTAATGCGACTTAAGATTAAAATAAAAATGTTCAGTTCATTATTTATAGACACCACTGTACTCGAATGTGGGGGAAAAAACGTGCGCCCCATCTGAGCTCCCTTACGCGCTCACTTTTTGTAGAATGAATGGAGCTGCAAAATAAGGATTTTGCATTTAGTTAAGATCATTATATTCCATAAATATGAAAGACTTACCAAGTCTTATAGCAGTGCACAAGACTCCAAAAATAATAAAATTGTTACGCACATCCGCCCTTACCCTTTTTTGTTCTTCTGCAGGATCGACTAGTGGTGGCATACGAAACATCTTGGCAGGAATTGGTATGGAATCTTTTTTTACAGATTTTTAAATGAAAGCACAGAAATTTTTTAAAATTTTTTACTAAATTACAGCGAAACGCTTGTGATCGAAAAAATGAAGTAAAATACAAAGGGAAATTTAGCTGTGTTTAATTTTGTGTGTTATTCGTTATAAAAATTGCGAGATGAAAGACTATACGTCTCTCTTCCTCTCATTGCCGGAACGCCACTTTCGTTTTAAAATAAATTCGTAATGTTTGCAACCATAGGGTGGCTCAGAGAAAAAAATCGAATTATAAAGGGAATTACTTAATTTTGTATGTTCCGGTGTGCATTCTGCATACCTGCCTTTTTTTGTGCGGAGGGTCTGGAAACTAAAAGCAAGCCCGGAAACTACTGTCAGCGTCAAAAGAAATTGTACACGTTAATATGTTTTGTTTTTGTCTTTATTTTACTAGTTTGCTTTATCATTTTATTCAACATATTATGTTTTTTGAAAAATATATTGTATATTCTTTCATTTTATAAAAAAAAAAAAAACAAAAATTTAACAATAAAAAAAATTATAGAACAACAACTTAAAATACTTCAAATTCACAGCGTCAAAAGAAATTGTACAGTAAGTATAAAAAAATTATTTCAAAGAATTTTAAAGAGGTTAGTATTTTGTTTGCTTTCCATTTGCGTTGATTACAGCTTGCAATCTTCTGGGCATCGATTCCACTAGGTTTCGGGTTACATCGGAAGAGATTTTTTGCCATTCCTCCATTATCACTGATTTTAGAGAGTCTTTGCTGGTAATCGTTCTTTTTCTAATCTGACGGTCCAGATGCTCCCACAAATGCTCGATAGCGTTAAGGTTGGGTGACTGGGCGGGATGATCCAGCTGTTTTGGGGTATGATATAGCAGCCATTCCTTTACTATTTTAGCAGTGTGCTTAGGATCATTGTCTTGTTGAAAGACCCAAGTTTGATCCAAGCCCAATTTGTCGACACTAGGTTGCAAATTATCTTTCAAAATGGTGAGGTAATCTGTTTTATTCATAGTGCTCTCTATGAAAACCAAGTTACCTACACCACTGGCTGCCATACACCCCCATACCATGACCGAACCACCACCATGCTTGACGGTAGATATTACATTTTGTTGGGCAAATGCTGAATTTTTGCATCTCCAAATTTTAGTTGGTGTTTTCTTACCAAAAATTTCGAATTTGCTCTCGTCAGTAAAGACCACATTATTCCAGAATGAATTTGGTTTATTTTGATACTTTTTAGCAAAATTCAGACGTCGCTGTTGATTGATTTTTGATATGAAAGGTTTGCTTCTTGGAACTCGTCCACGTAGTCCATTTGCATGTAGTGCTCTACGTATAGTACTGGAGCTAACGTTAACACCTGAGCGTTCTGAAATGTTCTCGGATATTATAACAGCACTTTCAGTTGGATTTTGCTTCACTCGTCGCACAATGGATCGTATTTGAGTCGCATTTAGTTTACGGGGTCTTCCAGATTTGGGACGATTTTGTAAATTTTCGAACTTTTTGTAATTATCAATTATATGTTTTACAGTATTATGGCTTCTATCAATCATCAAACCAATTTCACGCAATGTTTTTCCTTTTTTATAATATTTTAGCACAAGTTCGCGAACATCCAGGGAGGTTTGTTTACCCATTTTGGAAATAAATTTTGTTACTCAAAAATCTTCAGATTTGAACTGATCCTCACGACGTCAAGTCAATTAATAATTATTATAATTAGTTAATATTGCCTACAACATGATAAAAAGTCAAATCACTAAAAATAACGGGAATTTTTTACCGTTAAAATTCTTTAAAATATTTGGTGCACGTGTTGTACAATTTCTTTTGACGCTATTAATATGAAGATGTTTTTGTTTTTGTTTTATGAATTTTTGTTATTGTAATATTGTTGTTGTTTTTATTATGTACATTAAGAGAGGAGAAAATATATTATTAAAAAAACAAAAAATGTAAAACAAAAGGGAATTGCAAAAGAGTATAATTTAACTGCAAACATAGAGGAACAACGTGTACATCTTCTTTTGACGCTGACAGTATGTCGAGAGTATTGATTGAAAGTATTTAAAGATGATTTGGATGTCACTTGGAAGTCTGTTTTCGCCAGTAAAAAGGGCATCGGTGACCAAAAGAAGAAAAACCAAATTGTCTCCACTTTGTAGAAGCACTCGCAATATATCGGGCAGACAACTGGCGTAGAGATCGGGTTTTGCGAGTTTTTTGTTCGCAAGACCAAGAAAGGAGTCTGGTCTGAAGACGTTCAAGGCGCTTAAAAGTCGTCACAGAAATGCTATGCAGCATCATGGCCGTCGAGACGTATGTTTTAGCTGATATTTCGCAGTTTCCAGGCCAAGAATTTTTCACTGCAGAATCGTGGGGTAATGTGGACTGAGAAATAAATTAGGGACCGTATGAAAAAAGACTATATATAGCCTTTCCAAAGAAAGCATACTTTTTTTTTGGCCTGACCAAGCCTCTTATCATTAAAGTGAAATGGCTTTGGAGGGGTTCTTAACGAATAATGTGCTTTTGGTGGCTTGAGAAGCAAATCCGCCAAACTGTGCATTAGAAATGCGCTTATTTTACGATTTTCTGATTTTCGTTGATGCCGCCCCCTGAAATCCTTCTAATGGTTATAAAAATAAATACTATGAGGTTTCACGTCGATCGGATAACGACAACCCGGCCCTCAAGAGAGGTCAAGGTCAAGTTGAGGTTTCAGGCAAAAAATAATCAACATTTTTTTTTAACTTTATTAAATTAGTCAAAGCATAATTTTAACTTATAGCAAATTGAAAAACCTTTCTAACAAGCTATAATTGTTTAATATCGGGTAATTAATACGAATATTATGAATTTTTCTTTTATCGACATTAGGAAAATTGCCGCAAAATACCATATGTAGTAGTATGGCAACGGTAGTATGAAAACGGTATCAGCAGCTCGAAAGATATCAGATAATACCATAAAACCTTAATAGAAGCGGTGCCATAAAAGTTAAGATTAAAAAATTCCTGGAGACGGAAAATATTTACCGACCTCCATTAATTTTCTCTCTTAAACATTTTTCTCGAACATGCCAGCCCCCTTTTTGCACCCCTTAATGGGAGTACCCATACAAAATTTAGATAAAAGTGTGAAAGTGGTTTTGATTGCATTTTTCCGATGTCTCCCTGACTTGTGTATCCATTGGGGTCTCAATTTTTGACCTATTCAAGTGGAAATACTTGGCTGATTGATGAGTTCGAAATGGCCTACCGCACAGTGTGAGATTTCGCCAATCTAGGACGTCAAAACTCAATTTCAGCCGTAGTTTCAAAGATATCGAGTTGAAAAAAAATTGAAAAAAAAAAATTGGTTGTAATGAAGATATCAACTTGAAAATTTGTATTTACCATTTCAGTGGTAACTGAATACTACTGTCAAAAAATGAGAGTGATTAAAAAACATAACATACATTTTTTTCATGATTTCAGTGCAAATGTTTATTATATAGTAGTAACACTTCAGTCATTGTAAAAAAAGTAGCCGTTGGGCAAAAAATAGGCAAGATTTTATTTTTTAAGTCTATCCTATGAGTATGCATGCTCATACTGTATGCTTTGTCAGAGCCTAACCACGCCGAACTTGTAAGTTATAGCCTATGAAAGATTCAAGATTTTTGAAATTTGTCTTACCTTTTATCTGATTATAAAATAATTTGATTAAAATACTTAAGTACAAATGTAAGGGTTGTGTATAGCAAAAATTTTTAGTGCAAGTATTGACCTTTAATGCAAAAAACTTTTTACCGCACAACTTCAATTTGATCACTCAAAGTTTTGTTATCGATGCAAGCTTGAAAATTTGTTTTTGCATGCTGTTCAATAGTACGTGTTTGATAGCTGTTATCATGCCAATGACATTTATTTTATTCTTTTTATACCCTACACCCAGGGTATATTCACTTTGTCCTTCCGTTTGTAACGCAGAGAAGGAGGCGTGGCAGATATGGAAAAGTATATATATTCTTGATCAGCGTCACCTCCTGAGTCGATATAGCCATGTCCGTCTGTCTGGCTGGCTGGCTGTGTGTGGAAATACATTTTTTGGGAAAACTAAGCAAGATAATTCAATGAAATTTGGTACACAGCCTTCGTCGTCAAAGTTAGCTCGGGGGATTGAAAATGAGCGAAATCGGTCAACAAACACGCCTACCGCCCATACAAAAAATATCCTCAAAATGCAAATTTTGGAGTATTTTTCACAACAATGCAACCAAAATACACATAAATACTACGAATTGTCAGCGCGAGCTTTGAGCAAAAACTGGTCGAATTCGGACAAGAGAGCGTGGCACCTCTCATATAAGCAAAAGCTTCAAAACTCTGTACTGAAAGCGTTTTTGAGATAATCGAACTAGATTTGGCTCAAACACTAAAAACTATAAATGCAAGCTTTAAAAAAAAACTGCATAGAATCGGACAAGAGGGCGTGGCTCCTCCCATTTAAGCAAAAGCTTCAAAACGCTATTCTGAAAACATTTTTTGAGATAATTCAACCAAATTTCACTTAAATACTAAGAACTATAAATGCAAACTCTGAGAAAAAACTGGGTGAATTCGGAGGGCGTGGCACCTCCCATATTAGCAAAATTTTCAAAATACTGCTGTGTAGGGTATTTGATGTTTGGCCAGGCCAAAGGTAACACCCTTACTAGTTTATGCGTATATTCTAACAAATTACAAAATATTAACGATTTTGAAGCACATTGTTTTTTTTCATTTTGACGTGGTAGATTGGCAAAATCTCACACTGTGCACCGGAAAATTTGCACGACACAGTTTGGAAGTGCCGATTTGGTAGCGTTTTCGAGCTTATAGCACATTTCTGGTTTTAATTTAATTTGTTGCGACTTATTGTTATATCTAAATTGAAGCGTTATTCGTCCGTCAGCGTTATTTAACCATCTCTGTCTGTTTTCTATACAATTTATATGGAGCATACCGAAACGGAGATACAATAATAATAAAATAACGCTGACGCTCGAATAAGGCTCCAATTTAGGTGCTGCTATTATGTTTTAGCAGTACGAGTGATAATTTTTGATTATTCGATAAGGGAAGTAGCCAGCTAGGCACGTCATTACAAAAAAAAACCATAAGGAGGATACAATCAACCTAATCATGTAATTCGATTTCGATTCAAACTAAATCGAATCGAGATTTTGATATCATATACAATTTTGATTTATTTTTGCAAACATCGAATTAGATGATAAGGCTGATTTCGATTCAGGATTTCGCAATATATGATTTAGTTCGAATCGAAATCGAATTAGATGATAAGGGTGAATGACTAATGAACTTATCTGAGTAAAGTTGATGTTTCATTAAATCACGCTTTTATTTTTTAACTTTTCTTTATTTTTCTTTTGCTTAAGTTTTTTGGTTTTTCTTTTACATACTTGTATTTAATTTTAACTTAAAATGTAATCACAAGTTTCTAAGGATAAAACTTAAAAGAATAATAATAATAATATGTAATGATGCGTGATACACAAATATTTAGATATGTACGAATTTTTGTAATATAATAAAAACATTGGTAAACAATTTGCATACAGGACAAAGAGGAAAATTGTTTTCCACACTCAAAGATTACAGCTACATATGATAATTTTTAATGTAAGAGGTTTTTTATAAGGTTTATCGCTTTGCTTTACCTTTACATACTTTTAGGAGGCATAAGGTTTGAGGCAATTATATTTTTTTTTTATACATTGATAAAAATTGGTTGACTATTAGAAATAATAATTGAATGGTAGGCAAATACGTTTATGTTTACATATAAATACATTTGAATTTGATTAATAATAATATGCACAGCAATAAAAGCAATCGAATTTTCACGATAATGAAATTTTGATTTAATTAAATGCAACATCTCATATGGTTTCATTAACGTGAAGTCCGAAATATAAAAAAATAAAAATAATGATAATTCTAAAAATGATACTAAAAAACTAAAAAAACACAAAAATTTGTGTAGCTCGTACATAAAACTTTGATTATTCAATGTCAATGCGTAAATCGCGATTACCTCGCGTCGTATATTTGGTATTAATGGCAGAGGTGGGAACTGAAGAGATCATTGGCATTGTCATGGTAGTAGATTTGGGCGTAATGACAGCTTTACTGTTTTTGTGCTTGTATGCAGTTTTGTTGCTTGTCGCTGTGTTGTTGCGCTGCTGTTCATCGTAGTGATAATCAACCTCAGGATCGCTGAAAACTGCTGTTTCCATATCTTCCTCAGCCATGTGTTCTTCATTCAATACTATGCGTTCCTCTTCTCCCATGTTGTATGCAGAATGGGAGGAAGTTAGAGAAGATTGTTTGGCTGCTGGTATATTGCTGTCATATGGCGTAGTTGAGATCACGGTATGGCTACTCGTAATGGGCGACGAAGCAACAGCATTATTTGTTGCATTTGCTGTTTGTTGATCGATGAAAAAGTCTATGGGGAAAGAAGGAAGAAAGTATACAAATAATGCATTAGTAAAATTTTGTTTAAGATTATATATTTGTAGTATGCAACAAAAATTAAAGTAAGTAAGATGTATAAAAGAGTATAGTGTACAAACAAGGACATTGATATGTACAATCGTAGAAAAATGTACGAATTTATAAGAGGCAATATGACTTTTCTTTTGTATTAACGGACATAAGTAAAATGTGCATGATATTATAAATATTTTAAAGGTAAATAAAGATGACAAGGCAGCATGGGTATGGGTATTAAAATATATCAGAGTTGAGATATTGCAATATAGTATGTTTTTGAATGGTTTATATTTGCATTTAAATCAGCTTTACTTGTCGTATGAGCAACACATTTAATTAAATTTCAATAACTAAAACTAAGTTAACTTAAACCTCAGTTAACTTAGCTCCGATATAATTTAAAGCTCAACTGCTTTTGTCATTTAGTTCACCTTTGGTGACTTTATAATAATATGTAGTTTTATGAATGGCCGTTAACAATACTTTAAGATATAGGCTCTTGATTATGAAGAATGATATTTGAAGTAGAAGTAAAAGAATGTATAGAAATCAAATAATCGCAAGAATAATAATTTACAATGAAGAAAATTGTCAAAAATCAACATATTGTCAAGGTGTAATTTTGTATAGAGTGTGAATTATGTTAATTTATTTAAAAGTGTTGTAGTGGAGATAAAAGAAAGCACTTAAACTACAGACAACTAAAGTATTAATTAGTTGTTATACGTACATAATAAAACATTATATAATATTTACAATTTAAAAACGTTTTTACAAGGCTTCAAGCACTACTTTTTAACTACTGAATGCAAAAAAGGCAGACGAAACTTATATTTCAAAACATGGAAGTGTTTGTTTTTTTTTTGTTTTTACCAGAATTTACCTTTAATTTCAAATATTCTCGTATGCTATAAGCTTAACGACTAAAGGCTTAAAATTGTTATATAAATTTCAGGATGTGTGTGGTATATGTGCATGGTTTTGAGTGTTTCTAAAAATGTGTTTCAGTTTCGATTTTCTTTGGTTTGTGCAACAACAACATTTATATGAATAAATCAAAGAAAATGTCTTTAAAAGAAAATATCTTCATGACACTCAGGCAGAGAGGGTATAACTTGTACTGTAAAAAAGAAAATAAAAAAAGAAACAAACGAAATTTTGAAGCATAAAACCAATTATTGTGAAAATTCAAAAGTAGAGTAGAGCATCAAAAATTATAATGATTTAAACCAAGTTTTAGGATAGACACAAAAATGGTTTAAATTGTGTTACTACATAGTTTTATGCTTATAGTGCTGTTTAAAAAAAATTCTTAGCATACAAGTTTAAAATAATACAAAATTTCAACACCTAGACTTAAAAATTAAAAATTTGCTCTCTCTTTTTATTTTAAGAAACCTACCTGATTCAACACCATTCCATTCGCTTACAACAGCATTGTGTAAATGTTGATGGGGATTTGGATGATCTTCAACTGAACCTTCGTATAAATTAAGATCTGTAAGTTCTTCGTGTTCGGTCATATCGAAAATTTCGGTAACTTTCACCTGAGCAATGGTTTGATATTAAATTAGTTTTTTAGGTTTAAAAAGTTTGCGCAAATTAATTCATACCTTATTTGTGTTGTCATCTGTGTAATAATATGCATAAAGTGCATCATTGTGTGTGGTAACCTTAAGCACATGTTCATAATTGTCAACATCACCTTCGAGCGGTAGAGCGCCACTGTAATTAAAGAAAAAATTTCGAGATTATTGTATTTTGGATAAATTTCACAAAATTTTTAAATCTATAAAGTAGGGGCGTGCACAAGACATTTTGGAATATAGTGTGCTTGTTTTCTTGCACTGAAGTATTTGATCCAAAAAAATCAAGATTCAAATCTTCACTACACTGATTTTGACAAAAAAAAACTTCATTCTAACAAATACTTCAGTGTACTGCATTTTATACAAACAAATAATTCAGGTCAGTGTAAAACAAGTAGAAAAACTACGGTACAATTTATGATATGGTAACACTTGAAAGTTGCAACGCATTGCTAACCCAGTATTTTAGTAGTTTTCATACATTTTCGCGAGAGAGCTTTTGTCACTAAAGTAGCATTTTGTAGTAGACACTACAACTACAGTATATGCACTGAACTGAACTGAAGCTAGTCAAACAAGACAGGTCAGTGCAGTACTTGAGTTTTTCCTTTCATTTCCAAGTACTGTCAAGACATTTGCTCGCGACACTGAACTGAAGTGTTTGATAAATAAAAAGCGGGTAGAAGACATAACGTATCTTGAAACAAAATGACTCAACACTCAAATATCTATTAGGGGTCTGCATAACAAGTATTGTTGCTGTTTTTTCTTCTTCTAAAATCAAACATTATGGTTGATTACAATGAAATCCACCTAGCCAAGTAGCAATGGTGACAAAAGTTAGCAAAAGAAAGTTAAATCGTCTGCCCAAAGCATTATTTTTTTAGAGCAAGAAAAACACCTTGAATATGTGGCAAAAAATTGCGATATTCAACTTACCATTCGTCAACTAAAATAGAAACTCTCGGACCGTAGAGTCGCTTTGAATGTAGCAAACCGGTTGTATCGAAGTGTGGGGCATCAACAAGCTGCAAAAACAATAGTTTTGAAAGTTAGCAAATGCTAATAAGAAATTGCAGTATTTATTATTTTAACTTACCGTAAATCTGTTGATAAAGCGCACATGAAGAGCATTGTTTAATTGATATATAAATTCTTCAACTAATAAACGCATTTGTTTGGTCAACTTTGGAGTAATTGTGGAAAGCCTTAGGTTGATAAGAAATGTGTTGGCAAAAGTTGAGGAAATAAGAAAGGAAGAAAAGGGAAATTAAAATCAAAGTTTAAATTAATTTTGAAAAGTAGTTATAAAATATTTATGAATTGCCAATGAAGTGAGATGAATAGTTTTAAGTGAAAAATGTTTTTTAAAAAGAAAAGTGTGCCAATTTTAGTTGATTTTTTTTGGAAAAACATTTGCCAAATTGGTGGATAATAATAAAAATTAAGTAAAAGTATGCAATAAAAAAAAATCAAATTAAATTTTAATAAAATTTATTTGGTTTATTTGAGTTAAAACTAAATATTTGTATAAAAATACATATTAATTTTACTTTCGAGCTGTTGCTTCTATATTAATAAAACTTTGAAATTATTAAATACAATAAATCTTGACTTTTTGTTAACTTTCGATGAATTTTTTAAGGTTTAAAGATAGCTTTTAAGATAACTTTCAAATGTCATAAAAAGTATTTAAGTTTAATTTATGATTTATAGATATGAGCACATCCTTTTAATTTTTGTGTCACTTGGTTATTTAAAAGTTAAACGCTTAAAGTAAATTTTTACTAAATTTGCTAAAATTATTTATATTCGATTTTTTAAACGCTTGCAAATGTTTTTCCAAAGGGCATTGAAATCTGCTTCGCGGTTCTAGAATAAAAATTATAAAAAAAAAAAAATGATTTAATTATGCAATTTTGTTTAGTTTCTAATCTAACTAACTCTAAACGTTAAAGCAAAACGCAACAATAGAAGGTCGTAATTTCATTTGATTTTTGTCTTGTATTTTAAGGATCAATTTTACGATGTTCACTTAAGCCTTAAGTGGAACGTTAACTGACAATTTAATATTAAATTTTATACAAAAAATCTAAAATTTATTCGATTACGTATGAAAAAAAAAACATAACTTGGACAATAATTTCCTAATAAATTGTACCTAATTAATATTTTATTTTTGAATAATATTTTCTTATTGTGTTTGCCATTTGATTTGAAAATAATGTTAAAGTGACAATGATTTTCGTGATTTTTATATTATACTTACTTAGATACTGTCGCCAGGAAAAATTCCATTGGTACAGTGGCAGGTAATGATAATAATTTGAGACCACGATGTCTGAATATCCAATTAGCAAGACCTTTATTAGCCTGTTCTATGTAATCCTGTATAACATCGAGCACAGTTTGTGGCATATTACCGACTAAAGCATCCTGAAAAATTAAATTAAAATTGTTTTAAATAATTTAAATCAAAACGTAATCGTTAAATAAAAAACTTAAATAAAATTGTTTTAATTAAACTTAAAAAAAAAAAAACAAATAAAATTAAATGACACATACCTTTCTATGCTTCTTGCACTCTCTACACTCTGGATCATAATCCTGTGGTTCAGTGAATGTCTCCGACACCACAAATGTTGATTGCACTGCAACACAACGACGACAATTAATCAAATTATTGCGATGCAAAAATTGTAATGCATCATCGAAACCTTGTTGACAGAATTTCGATAAGAATTCTGCACGCGGTGGAAACAATATACGTACAAAACGATTGATATTCTGACGTGATATTTCAATGCTTGTATTGGCCCAATTTAAATGAAAGAGTTGTGAACTTTGATCACGTGGGCAAATATCACTTTCACCACAGAATGGACTGACTGTAATAGTATTCTCATCGAGTATAGGTAAATTATCTGAAAATGCACCATCCATATAGCGTACACCACGGAAACGTGGTGGTAGTATCCCCGAGAAGCCTGGTATAAAGCAGGCACATAGTAGCGCTTGTAGTAGTTCATCACGACTATTGAAATCGGATACGATAACATTTTTGCCATCATAAACGCGTGTCAGTGAGACATGTAGACGTCCGCTGACTCTTTTGTGTGCATCGTCTGGCAAATGTTTTTGTAAGCCCTCAAAGAGACAAGTCTGTATATTAAATGATGGTGAGAATGGACCAAGCGAATAGCGGCGTGCTTCGTTGACAACACGGAAGAAATCTGATGTCATGCTACCTGCAAAATAGAGGAAAATAAAGAAAGATTAATATCTAACGTAGAAGAAAATACGAAGTACTTAAGTAGACATAATATTTTATGGTAGTTTTTCAAGGGTAGTTTTTTAACGATTTCAAAAATGCCTTCAGCTAATTTAAGATTCCACAAATTATTGAAAAAATATTTTTCCAGTAGAACTGCAAGTGAGAGGAAAGCACTATTAGGTAAAGAACACTCTTCGTCGGAGTTTGTGAAAAATTAAACTTTCGAGTTGGCCTTATAACTCAAAAGATTCTCTGCCTCACGAATTCGGGTTAATTGTGTTTTTTACCTTACTGTTTTTTTTTTGAGAGATTAGGTTTATGGTTACTTTTATAGTTTCGATTCCGGTTACTGAAATGGTTCTGAATTTAAATAGTGCTACGACTGTGGCTATAGTTATAGTTAGATTATAGTTATGGTTATAGTAATGGTCATGTTTAGGAATAAGGAAGATATAGCAATAGAAAACAAGAGTCGAATTAGCTATGTACATATATGCTAAATAACAAAACAAATCATTGGAAGAATAGCTTTTGATTATGGTTGTTGTAACCGATTCTAATTAAATTTAAGGGTAATGCACATGGTTATAGTAATGATAAGCCTTATACATATTTACAAAAGGAGAATATTTAGCAATAGAAAAAGAAGAAGTAGAAATATTGGTAGGAATTTGGCTATTTATACAATATGATATAACTCTTCATCGCAAGAAAGTTTTTTTGCTATGGTTACTGTAACCAATATGTTGTTGAAGAGGTTATGGGTGTAATTATAAACATATTTTAGGTTATGCAGAGTTTTATATTAATTCATTTTAACTTGAGAAGCTTGGAGAGAGAAGTTAAAGGAACATAATAGACGTAAGAAAGTATACTTCTGTGGTTATGGCTACAAAAATGATTATGCTTAAGGTTATGCCTATGTTTATAGAAATGCTATGGTATGTTTTTAAGTTAGAGAAGATATAAGTAAGAAGTTGGATTCCACAATAGAAACAGAAGATATTGATGGAGGAATAGTTTTTTGGCAGATTTGAAATTAAAATCTATGGTTTTTTTTTAAGATTGAATCCAGAACACGGACTGATTTCTAAAAGTTTGACTTAATAAAGAAAAACTAAACGTGGTCATTGACATTAATAGAAATTATTTTTAAAACAATATTTTGAATCTATGCAACGAAGCTCTTCTTATCAATTAGTAAATGATTTAGCGACAAATTGAATTGTAAGTCATGCAAAAATTTCTTATCAAAATCAACAAAAATACCGCTGACGTAAATGCAATAATTAAAATACGTACGTGCATTAGCAAAAATAGAGGCTTTAGGAGGATAGTTAGTAACAAGGGAAGCTAGAGAACAATTATAAGGGCCTTGATTTTTGAATGAATGAAATAACAAAATAACATCTTTATTGTTTTGAAAATAATGATAATATTCAAATGAAATACGTAAATGGTGATCAGATGATATTTATGCATAACACAATAAATTTAGACATTTATTGTTCTTATAGCATTTAAACTTGAAATTCTAACAATCTAAGTATTTTCTAACAAATGGAATGCAACGCAATTTCATAATCTATACCACACTACTCATATTATACAATAAATATTTGCTGAGCCCCCCCTTTTAATATATAAAGGACAACATTATACTCTAAGAGGCATGTGCGTATCCAAGGTCATCAATGCTTGAAATGTTCTTATCAAATCATTTTTTTTTCTTTTAAGTATACATTCTGAACTTGAACGGACGTACGTAAGTGCGAGAAATCATAGTGTGGTCTTTGGTTTTAGTGTAGTAAGTATTTTTTTTTAATGATCGGCCTTTCCTTTAATAAAATTGCTTATTCTAGGGGTTTTCTAAGTCATGCTATAAAATATTGATAAGTTTTTTTTTTATTTTTTTTGTAAATAGTGTAGCTTATCAGCTGAAAATACTTATTATCGCCTGATTGTATAGATTTACGCAAATTCAAAAATCATGCGGTCATATAAAGTTTGCTTCCTTCTTGATTGTGTAAAAGTAGCGGATACATCAAATAGTTGTTTTCTTTTTGACATTTTTATCAAAGTAATTTAATAGTACGATCTTAATTTTACCATAAATTTGTTTTATCTTAAATAAGAATAAGAAATAGTTATTAGCTGGAGTTAGGTACATATTAGGGGCCTGCACATGACATCTTGAAATATAGTTTATTTTTTTTTACTCGCACAGTTTACACTGAACTGAAGAATTTAAAAGGCTTTCTGCCCAAATCGGGTGAACTTTTGGCTAGAAAGTTTTATGGGCTCAAGGTATATTTTGAGGCCTGTGCACCGGAATTTCGACAGCATTTAAATTTCTCATACGATTTTGAACCACTCAACTTTACACTGATTTCGTTTTGAAACTGACGTCTTGTTTTATCAGTGCCAAAAACAAAAAAAAAAAAAAAATAGTTGTAACAAATACTCCAGATACAAACGATTACTTCAGGTCAGTGTAAAAAGTGTGAGAAGAACTTAAGTAAAATGTATGAACCAATTGCAACGCATTGGTAAGGATTATAGTGGCTTTCACACATTTTCGCTAGAGAGAGAAAGTGTGTAAACAAAAAAGAGGCAAAAAGTGAACGCAAGACTACTTTTGTCACTAAAGTAGCATTTTGTAGTGTACACTAAAACTACAGTATATGCACTGAAGTGAACTGAAGCAAATCATGCAAGACAAGTATTTGATAAATAAAAAGCGGGTACAAGTATGTACCTTGAAACAAAATGTATTAAAAATAAGGATACTAAGGCCTTTTGTGCAGACCCCGGGCACATAACATTGGAACTATTGGAACGCCACAAGCACTAATCATTATTAATAACTTTGATTACTGATTTTTAGTAATTTTGGCCTGTTCCGTAATCCGATTGGTTTCAATTACTTTTTATTTAGGATGCTTTTTGATGAAAATCGTGAGTCGCACGATGAAAAGCATTTTAAGCTTTTTTGTGGAGGATGACAGGTTCTACAAACAATATTGATTTGTATTTACGAAATTGTCTCCGTTTAGGAAACATTCGATAAAATCTAATTTTTCGACTTTTTGAAGTTTTTAAAAATATTAATGCAAATCAATATTAGTTGTAGAACCTGTAATTCTCCACAAAAGAGATTATAACACTTTTTATCGTTCGACTCATCATTTTCTTCCATAAGGATTTTCCACGAATTTTTAAATTATTAAAAAGATTTTTTATATTTAGTATTGGCTAAAAACATAGTATTTCTGAAAACTCCAATGAGTAATATAGAAAACTATACATTTTTAAGAGAAAACCATATTTAAAAATATTATAATATCCAGGACCAATTTTAATAAATAAAAACGCAAATCTACATATAAGTACTTAACTCAATTTAAAAATAAATGGACTTAGGACACTTTTAATGGTTTTCAAATGCATAAACAATATAATTTTATATACAAAGTTAATGTTAAATTAAAAACGTCAAAACGATATGATGATTTCTTACGCAATTCGATAATAATACGAGTGTAGTACACTGAGAAAAGAATTCTGATTTTAATTAAACAAATCGTTCTGGTTGAAAATTTCACAAAATATTTATTAAGAATTAATAAATCTTTGGTATATATTAATATGCCTTGATGCCATGATATTTGTTTGAACAGATTGAATAGATTTGGTTGCGTCACATAAAATTTGATTATCACATTTCCCTTTGATTTTTTAATTCATGTAGTATATGATTCTCAACATGTTGAAATTAAAAACCATTTAAGTATCTCTTGCTTGGCATATAATATATGAATTTATGATAATGTTAATACCAACGACATCCAATATAAGGAACTGTCGATATACAATAAAATAAGGTCAAACTTTTTTTGCAACGGTGTTTGCAAATAACGATCGGTTTCAACATGGTTTTGTATATTTACGCCAAATACATAATTTGATTAATAATAACAAATTAATATTTGTAGCCTACAAATAGTTCTTTGAATCAAAAACTACTTAACTATTAAATTGGTAAAGTATGTCGGATGTTAAATAAGATGAGATAACATAAATTTGATACATTAACTAGCTACCAACAATTCACGTGTCAAGTGGTTTTGTGGTGTGAGCTTACTGTTCTATGTTTTTGAGTAAAAACACCAACATTACAAAAACAAGGCAAAATGCATAGGTAAAAAAACAAAAAAATTGTTGGTTGGTTTTCGATACGTTTCACCCATAACCATATGGGATCTTCAGTCGAATTTATGATATGATAAATTTGATACGTTTAAACAAAATATTTTTTGCTGTGCAGATACAACGTTTTTTGATAACATTAACTTCTTACGCTTCAACAATTTAACAAGCACAAAGTCAAATTAACAATCTAATCTTTTCAATTGGCAAAATGTGGTTATAAGTGCGACAAAGCAAAAATTAACTACCGAACTATATAGTGAATGTTTAAAACTTATCATTCGATAAAAAAAACACGCGACAAAGAAATGTTTTGCAAAAAAAAAAGAGAAAATTTTTTGCAAAAACTCAAGAATATTACTTCATAAAAGTTTAGAAGATATGAGTAATTTACTACAATCAGTTCTTTAGTTTCATAACACATAACACTCGTATTTATCAGGAGTATTCCACTCCCCCCAATCATATAAAAGCAACCATTATAAACGTACTCATAAATACGTGTGGTGTTGAGGATGTTGAGTTCATTCATTGAATTTCACATAAAGCACAAAAAAATTAAAACAAAAATAAATATTGTTATCAAAACTTTGATAAATTGCGGAAAAGTTTTGTTCTACGTAGTCAGAAATTCACAAAAAAATAGGACTTTAAACCCAAAACTACTTTGAACTTGTAAGTGCGGGAAAGTTTGCAAAAAACAGCCATATAAATAACAAAAACAAAAAAAAAAAAAATAGTTTGCTTGTGGCAATTTTATCGCAAAATGTAGAAAATAATAAAAAAAAAAATAACTAAAGCTTTAGTAAATACTATGTTTTTTCTATAGTTAAAAAAAAAAAAACAAACTACAGTAGCGCGTGTGCTGCTTCAAATTTTAAAGAGATAAACAAAATTGCGTAATAAAATATAAAATGTGGGCTTAACATGAGAGAACAACTTCCGAAAAAACTATTATGAACTATAGCGCAAAAATAATTTTCAAAGGGTTTATCCCTACAAGTCAGTATTTTGATATATGTATGTATGTATTCTCCTTTAACTCCTAGGAGGAGCATAGGGCCAATATGAAATCTCTCCATTTGTCACCATCCCTTGCGATGACTTTAATCTCTTGCCACGACTTTCCCGATGGATTTCCTTTTCCAGCGACCTCTTCCAGTTGGTTTTGGGTCTTCCACGTGCTCTACTACCTTGTGGATTCCACTCAAGAGCCTGGCGACAAACTTCGCTGTGTGGTTTCCGGAGAGTGTGACCAATCCATCTCCATTTACGCAGCTTGACCTCGATTGCATTTTTGATGTAGCTTGGCATTTGATATAGTGCGAGGCCACCAAACCTTTAGTATTCGCCTTAAGCATTTGTTGACGAATACTTGCAGCTTGTTCGTTAGTTGTTCAGTAACAAGCCACGTTTCGCACCCATATAACAAAACCGATTTTGATATATGCTTCCTTGCAATAAGTGGGGAATACTTTTCTCTTTAAATTTGATCTTTTTACAATAACAAAATACAGCTTGTCTTAGATGCAGGCTGTCTGAAAGCTTTGGAGAACATAGTAATCCTCGTTTTTTCCGATGCAAATTTTTATGACAGTTGAAAAGTTTGCCATTTCTTAGGTTATGTTTCTTTAGACGTCATTTGTCAGTGCGCATTATAACATTGTGTTTTATTTACTTGAAAAATTCAATTCACACGAGTATTTTTTTGGTACTATATTCTTGAAACTTTTCAGACAACCCACCTATATCGCCTATTGAAATAAGGATCAATTTATCTTTTACAAAACATTAAACTGTAACGTAACTCGGAAAGAATGAGTTAAATTTCAAGAGCAAGATTATCGGTGATACAAGAATGTCTCAAATTCCTGACATATAAGAAAACAAAGGAACAATAGGTTCTAATTATTCAAAGCTGCCTAGTCCTAGAGATCCTAGGCGAAAAATATTTTTGAGTTATTTCTTTAAAAAAAGTTTTCAAATCAGCCTTATAAATTGCTTATTTACATTCGGTGCTTTATAACGCATAGATACATATTTAAAAAAGTGGGTGTGTACTGTTGAAATGAGCGCTAAAGTTGTTATTGATGTTGTTTGCGAAAAACTTATTATCAAACAAAAAGACCTTCAATACCTACGTGTTGTCAACAATATATGAGTGAGTATCAAATATCAACCTTGTTGTTGGCCCCCCTAATGTAACTATTTTAATCTTTTACTATTTTTTCATAAATTTCTATTATTACTTTAATGTTTTGTTTATTTAAACTTAAGTAAATTACGCATTATAAGGCCTTATATTGCATAGAACTATAATGAGTTGCTGTGTTAAGATTTACGATACCCCTGGTTTGCAATCGCAAAAAAAATTTCGTGGAAAGGGAAAATTCACTGGAAAAATTATGTGATCGGCAATAAGTTGGGAGCGAGTTTTTTCACTTTTATTTGTTAAATTTGCTCAACTTTTTGCTAGGGAGTACTTATGTATAAATGAATAATTATAAATAACGTTTGACAGATTAAAAACTTTAGTACAACAATTTTAAAGCTTATTGAAATAGCTTTCATATGACACTAAAGTTTTTAATATCCATCCAAGCGTTTCCAACTTATACTGGTTCTTCTAAAACTACTTTTCACTTAAAATTTTTTTTTTTTTTTGTAACTTTTTGATGCTAATTTTTGATTTTTCAAATCCACCAAAAAGATTAAAAATGCATTTTTTACTTTAAAAAGCAAAGCATTAATTTAAATTTCACTGCTGCAATCGCTTCTTTTTCTTCTTTTGCAATTGCTGTTTCTTGTTTTTCTTTTTTTTTAAGTCAGCTGTCAAAATCCAGTGGAAAATGGAAAAAAAATGTCAACGATTTATGGAAAAAAGCGTTGCCACATGTTTTTTTTTTTGTGCAAAATGTCTACGAAATTGCAAAAAATCAGCGTTCAGACTGGTGTTTGCGCAAAATGTCAAAGATATGGGAAAGACACAGCGTTGCCAGATGTTGTTTTTGTGTAAAATGTCAACGCTCTTGGAAAAACGCAGCGTTGCAAACTGGTTATATCTGAAAATGTCAACGATATTAAAATAAAAAAAGTATCCCTGCAGGAAGGGGAGTTTCCATTAATGAAATATTCACTACTTCCACTGCTCCTTCCCCGGGAGGGAGAGAATGGAACTCCCTTCAGATTTACGATAAGGCCCAATATTTATATATATTTTACATATTAAGACAGAAATAGGTCAACGATTTGTTTGTTCCAGAAGACTTAGAAACAACTTTTATATTTTTTTCGTTAATAAATTTTATGAATTTAAACAAAAGTATGCAAATTTTGACCCAAGAAACTTAAATTGACCCCTGATAAAAAAAGAAGGAAGTGCTTTAATTACAAGAAATGAAAAATGAAAGTGTGTTATACATTAAATGACCAAACAAAACTCTAAACTTTCTACCATCACAACGGGTGATTTATTTTAAGTGTTATTAAACAAAATATATCTCATATAGGAGATTATAGCAGCATAATACATATAAAATAATACGTATAAAATCACCAGACAAAAATGAACAGTTTATACTCTTGTACTTTCTGATATCCATCAGCGAAGATGACAAAACAAGATATGTCCGATTTCAATCGGAATTGGATTTTTCTCAGCGATCTAGGAGCTAGCAAAATCGTATATTTCTATGCCTTTTGGTTTCCGAGATAAAATATTATGACAGAATAGGATGAGAGATTTTGTCATTTTTTTATAGATATTTTCTAACGCTCCGCATATTTCAAACTATAAGTTCGTCTATAATGATTTCTATTATTTTACAATTTCATACAATTTTTCGTTGACAATTATTGCCTCGCATTATTTTGTTTTTCTTTTTAAATATATATTATTTAAAATAATAGGCATATTTTAATTAAGAAATGAACCATAAAAATTGTTAATAATGGGTAAACAAACTTATCATAATTATGCACGCATCAACCAGACAATGTTATTTTAATGGTTTCGAAATTTAGAATAATTAGCGTTATTGTACCGTAACCCAATATTCTGTATGAATGCTCAATACAAAAAATATTTTTTTGAGTTTCAACTTCTAGCAAAAACATGTAGAACTAAAAAAATGATTTATGCTTTCCAAAACATTGCAATTTGTTTAAAGACAATAAATCAAATATTCAATGCTTAGGATTATATTGTGAGTTGAGAAAAAATATGAAACAAAATTCGAATGGTTGTATTAAAGAATTTTAAAAAAAAAATATTTATAAAAGATAACATAAGCTATAGAATTTTGTATATAAAAGAAAAATTCAAACAAATGTAATGCTATATAAATAAGTTTCTCGTAAGACTTATAATTCTATACCACACATGTACTCGTACGTTAGATTTCCTATAAATTCCTTTAGCGCTGACGTAAGTTGTTTACAATAAATTTAAAATAATTTTTTATGAGAATGGCCTCCATTTTTACGAGGGGCTCGTCAGAGTTGTTGGTTCTCTATGAAATTAAATTTGATTTAAAACATGTAAACAATAAGCACACATATGTAGCATAAAAGCTTCGACAACTAAAAGTTTTACAACATATATTTTACCCCATATTTTTTCTATAAATAAAATTAAGCTAAACATATGCGAGCAGATGATTTTTTTTTGTTTTTTAATTTTGTCATTCAACTGATTTGGTATATGTATGCTTTTGTTTTTTAATGTAAAGTTGAAGGTCGGTTAGCTTTTTTGGAAGTGTAAAAAATTTACAATTAGTGATGTGTAAAACTGTCACTGATATGTATTAATTTTGTGATAAAATTGAATGAAAGAAAAGATTATCTTTTAAAATTATGGTTTAATAGAATGGAATCCAAGCCAAACTAATTTACTATTAAAAGCAATTGCGTGTATTGTTCCTTTAAAATATCTTAAATATATTAATTGAGAGATTCAATATCTTGTAGATAAATTTATGACAAAATTTATAAATATATTTAAAGTTATTATAAATATAACCATTTTATATAGATGCAACTACTTTGAAATCCGATTATCTTTTTAAATGTATCGTCTTCTCAACATCGCTGAGTCACTGAATTTTATATTTACGATTTCGTGCTCCCATTGGAAGTCTGTACATTGCAGATATTATCAAACACTCCCATTATTAGATATACGATAAATATACTATATTAAGATATGTAAATTTGTATGAATGCATAAAATATATATTTAAAACAAATGTTTTTTATAAAACTGTTGCGGCTGCTGCTTCCATTCAGAAATATTATGCTTTTGAAGAGTAAACAAATTGACATATGGGATTATGGGGGATTGGAGCGTGTATCCGCTCGCTCGCTTGTCATTGTAACAATTTTGTAATAAATACGGTTTTCTAAATATTTTATTTTGCAGCTGTAACAATTGTATAAACTGAACAGCTAAAATAACAAACAAAATCAGAAGAATGTAATAAATCCCCGAACAATAAAATTAAATAAAAACTTTGATATCAATAAGTGGTGGGGTGATATGATGATTTTTGTAAACAAAATTTACAAAAACTTAATATTTGTATTAAAATGAACTTTGTTTTATTTATATGATAAATTTTTACACAAATGTTGTTTTTCAATTGGTGGTGGTGGTGCTCGTGTTGGTGTTGTTGTTACAACGAATATTGTAATCAATGCATTTTTTTGTTGTTGTTGTTGTTGTTTTTGTTCAATCGTTGTGTGAATGTAAACAAAACACAAATGTAAACAACAAATGATGCATCTTTTACGCGTGTATACTGATAATTGCTGACATTTGCGGCTTGGCTTTATTGTTGTAGTGTGAATTGACGTTAAATTTTGTTTACTTGGGTTTATTTACATATTTTTTTTTTTATTTTGAATCAATGAATGATTTAGGTTTTTTATTTTTTAATTTCAATATGGTCTTTTATGTTTGGCATTTTTGAATTTTTTTTTAATTTTAATTTTAGACAGGGTTACAACGATATTGAAAATTTGACTTAAGTTCGATTTTTAGTTTGAGCTGTAGATAGACAGTCAGATATCTGGTAATGAAACCATAACACACAAAAATTCTAGATGTGTGGTACCAAGTATTATAATATTATTGTCGTTTACCAGGAAAGCAAACTAGTTTCAATGTCGTATGAATAAATTTTTTATAATATTATTCCACTAATAACACCTAAAAGAAGTTTATTTTGAAATAAGGCAATTTACGACAAAAGTCGAAATCATTTGTTTATTTTTAAGTCAATTTTGAAATTAAAAAAAAAAAAATTAAAAAAAAAAAAAATTAAAAAATAAATAAAATTAAACCCTAAAATTGTTGGAAGGGTTGTGGGCAGAGAGAGGTATTAAGGTTTTTTTTGTTTTCTTTTTCAAAAGAGGCCGATATAGACGAAGAAAAATCCGTGTCATAATTTTTACTCGACTCGTAGTAAAAAATTAAAGTAATTATCACATAAACATAAATTACCTTACCTTATATAACCATTTTGAATTTATAATTTTTTGTGTTTGAACTTTACAGTAAGGTAAATATGAAATATATAACATTTTGACTTTAAAATCCTAGTAAAAATATTTATGTTTGGACAGACACTTGCTTAATACAAAAATTTTATTCCTCTTCACCATATGGGCCAGTAGTGCAGAGGAAATGTTTCTATCTATCACACGGACGGACCATGGTTCGAATCTTAGTGCGGTCAGTTCATTTTTTTTGTTTGAACTTTACAGTTCTTGTACGGTTCGTTATTTTTTTGTTGATTGAACGAGTAAGCTAAATATCAATTCAATTTTTCCAGAAAAATTACTAGATTGCAAGGTAGTTCGAAAACTCCGAATTGACTAAAACAGTAAGGTATAATTTACTTCAGTGGGGAGTTGTCACTATCTTGACTTGAAATTCTGGTAAAATTTATTAGAAAGAAGTACGTACTATTTTTTCTACGTTTTGGATTAATATCAAATTTATTGTTTATTAAATTACCAGATACAATATATCATACATTTATTTTGAAAATCCATCCATATTTCGAAATTATATTAATTCTAACATTCTTTTATACTTGAAAATTTTCTAAACGATAGACAAAGGTTGTAAGTTGATTGATAACTCTGTGCAAAGATGGCAAAACTAGTTATCGAAAATTTTTTGTGAAAATGAAAAATGTGTTGTGTAGTCCAGGGTATTGATCCCGGTGAGTTCTACAAGATGGCAGCAAAGATTTGCAGATTTGCTCTAAGTCTTGTAAGTAGTTCCTTAGTTCATAGTTTTGCCATCTTTACACAGAACTAAGGCTGTCTTTGAAGTTAGTTTATTGACTGTTTTTTTGCTTGTATATATGAAAGTACCAACGCGCTTTATCATACCGTCTTTACCACACCGTTTTTACGATTGTTTTTATTAACCGAAGTGTTGATAGATACGTAAAGTACAAATTATTACTTTTGAATATGACCATTTTAGTAATTTTTGGAAAAAGTATGTTGACTTTCTCAACGGTAAAGTCCCACAATCGAGGTGTAAAAAGCAAAAATTTGTTTTAAATATGAGAAATATGAGCCAAAAATTCTATGAAATTTATTATATTCACAGCACTTTGCACAAGATCCGAATGAGTCACAAACACATGACACTGTTCATATGCATATTGTCTGTAAAAATGTGTAATTTTGCTAGAAAAATTTATTAATAACTTTTAATGAAAATTTGTTTAAGTAAATACATATTGCACTTTCATCAATTTAGGTGTCGTAATCTGTAATTCAGTGATGTAACTTGAAATAATAAAATAAAATGGAAATTTTAACTGATCAGTACTCATATGAATTAGATTAATTTGAAGTCAGATGTCGATGACTCAAAGACTAAACATCTAGAACCTCAGTGTTACTGAATTTAAATTAAAACTCAGCCTCATTTGAGAATTTAAGCTCACTTTCCTGCAAATGAACTTAATCATATTTTCCAATCGAAATTAACGTTGTTTAAAAATCATTATTTCCGATCGTCGACATTCTTTTGATATTCTATACTGCATTTTTTTTTTTTTTTCAACGAAACTAATTAAATTAGTTTGCTTACTTTTCCTGTGTTTTTTTTTTTTGCTGGTTTGTGTTTAATTTTAACTTGTCGGTGTCGGTTGCAATCTAAAAGAAATTGATTGATACGGTCGGTTTAAGTTTTAAAGACCTTTCATTAGAGATAGTAGTAACCTTTGCATCCAAAGTGCAATTAAATTTACTTTAATTATTCGGAAAAAGCATTTGATGTTCAAACAAACCTTTTATTTTCAAGGTTTACAAACAAATGGTTAGAGTACGGTGGAATAAAACTAATTTATGAACTATAAACAATTTGGTTTTTCTCATTTCATTAGTGTTTTCTTTTCAAGATCTAATTTTGTATCTGCAAATGTATAATGTGCAAGAGATCATTTGTATGGATTCAGCGGTTGTGTAAAGTAAACATCATATAAGTTCCAAAAAATGAGTTTACACAAGAAGAGATTGTGTTTATAATAACACCAACTACATTGTTTAACTAGGAAATATGGACAGACTGATGTAACCTTTCTTAATTCGATTACTAGGAATTCATAGCTCATTTTGAAGAAGAAGAATATCACTAAATGATGCATTTAATAGAACGGAGCAAAACAACTTCGTGCGCCTTCTATATAACCTCCAAACATCGTGTTTTTTTTTAACATAAGGAATATAATTTAACACCTTTTTGGAGTTCACGACAACTTGATTCAAATTGTTTCCTGGGTGACGGCTCCAAAACGAAACAGCCAAAAAAATAAAAAGGGAAGTAAATGCGATATCAAATAATTTTTTTTTTTTAAATAATCTTCATTTAACTCCCTACAACATAAGGTTTGCAGAACATATATTGCGCGCTTTGAAGATAACAAAAAGCTAATTTCTAGAAAAAAGGTTATGAAAATTATCTTAAACTAGTAAGGGTGTAAATTTTGGCCTGGCCAAAAAATAAATACCCTACACTGCAGTATTTTGAAAATTTTGCTCCTCCCATATAAGCAAAAGCTTCAAAACGTTATACTGAAAGCGTTTTTTGAGATATTCGAACCAAATTTGACTCAGACACTAAAAATTATAAATGAAAGCTCTCAGCAAAAATTGGGTGAAATCATAAAAGGGGGCGTGGCACCTCCCATATAAGCAAAAGTTTCAAAATGCTATACTGAAAAAGTTTTTTGAGATAATCCAACTAAATTTCACTCCGACACTAAAAACTATAAATGCAAGCTCTGAACAAAACCTGGGTGTACTCGGACAAGAGGGCGTGGCACCTCCCATATAAGCAAAAGCTTCAAAACGCTATACTGAAAGCGTTTTTTGAGATATTCGAACCAAATTTGACTCAGACACTAAGAATTATAAATGAAAGCTCTCAGCAAAAATTGGGTGAAATCAGACAAGGGGGCGTGGCACCTCCCATATAAGCAAAGGATTCAAAATGCTATACTGAAAGAGTTTTTTGAGATAATCCAACTAAATTTCACTCTGACACTAAAAACTATAAATTCAAGCTCTGAACAAAAACTGAGTGTACTCGGACAAGAGGGCGTGGCACCTCCCATATAACCAAAATTTTCAAAATACTGCAGTGTAGGGTATTTATTTTTTGGCCAGGCCAAAATTTACACCCTTACTAGTTTTAATTCCATTTTTCAACCTTTGATCGAAAACTGGATGGGTTTTTTCCACTATCGATTCCTAATTTTTTTTATAAATATATCTTATTTGTTGACCTCTTTTACGAAAATGAACGCTATTCGTTATAAGTTGTCAATTATGTTATGTATATATGTTATATACCATATAAATATTTTAGTTTCATGGCCAAACATAATATTTTTGCGGTTTTATTTCCACGTACATATTTGTGACGTACAATTAATTTTTTTTTAATTTAAAATTTTTCTGTGGCCTGGCATGTATCGAATAAATTCAGTTGTTTTTATTTATGTTGTCTTTTTTTGCAACTTCATTGCACTTGATTTGTGGTTATTACGGTTTGTTTTCATTCCGCTCCTATTTCTTTGCAAATTTTGAAAAGCACGTGACATTTATATATTGTTGGCATTGTGCATATAAACAAGGTCGAGACTCTTTAGTCAGCGTTGCAATTTTCGAAATTAACGCAGCTTTATTATTTATTATTATTTTTTATATTTGAAAAGATTTATGTATATTTATTTTTGTTTTTCTTCTAAACTTTTTTTTGCTGTTAATTAGTTCCGCTATTTAAATTTTAAATCGCATTTTGATTTTTATTACTTTCGTTATCAATTTTAGTGATTATTGCACTAAAGCGACCTTTTATGCGCATTAATGTTTTATGATTTGTAGTGTTAAGTTATTTCTCTGACACGCCTTCTTTTCTAATTAAATTACGATTACAAATTGTATGACGTTTTCATTTTCTAATGAGCTTGTTTACAAAACAACTTGTTTTTATTATTAGCCCCCCATATCAAATGAAAGCTGTTGTTTTTTAAAATATGTACACATGGTTATATAATCCATAGAAACATGTGTCATTAATGAGCAAGTTATACTTAGCTAATGCGAAACTAAATAATATCAGCTAATAATTTTTCTTTAGAATACTATAGAATACTGTAGAACAATCAAAGTAAGTGACATTACTTTCAGTTTCTGAAAGTATTGTAATTATTTGTAAAGATGACGTTTCTTATGATGACATCCTTTCAGTGAGTTTGGAAGACCTAACTTATAGAGATGATGTATGTTTACTCGCTACCAAGTAGTCTGACTTGCAAAGCAAAGTTCATCGAGATCAGATCGAATTCGAATGGAATATAGTAGTTATCAAAATCAACATTATTGTTGAGCCTTATGTTAAGTCTTTAACCAAGTGCTTTAACCATGTTCCAAAAAACAAGTCAAGAAAATTATAATCTGAACCGGTCATTCAACGATTTAATATATAGACGAATAATCTTACAAAAAGTTTATCTAGATTATTTTAAAATAATTTGTAACAAATTGGTTTATACGTATATACTATATATTTAACACATATAAATATATATTGTGTGCTTACAATTACAATTAGATACAGAACTACTTTTTGATGTTTTACAAAGACGGTAATTTTTTTATTACTTTTTATCCTTTTGAAGCGGTTTTCTCCAAACGCCAAAAGTGTATATAAAAATATAATTGTAATTTTAAGCCTTACTTTCAATTTAAGTCTATACATATGCCTTTTTTGAAAAATATGATCTTCAAATTCTGGAATAATAGCTGCGTTATATATTTAAAACAGAATTTAAGAGTTCTTTTTATTTGAAAGTCTTAAAGAGTTGAAAGAAAACAAAACCCAACGATAAAAATGTGGAAAAAACATTTTTTTAAAAGTATGCCTTTTCGAATAGAATACTGAAATAAAAGCTGCGGTAAATGACTAAAAGTAAATGTAAGTTTGAGATGTCATACTGAAGGTATTCTACAAAACATGTAGGTCTCTGGAAAACATAGTAAGCTTGAAAAACTGCCAAAATCCATACAAATTTTGACAATTTTACGAGTTCATAAAGTTTTCTAGCGACTCACACGTTTCATGGAATACCATCAGTTTTCGAAATGCTTAAAACATTAGAAAATTAGAAAATTTATTTCGGCTTTCAATATTTTTATTTTTTTCATTCTCAAAACAATGTATGTATTCTCCTTTAACTCCTAGGAGGAGCATAGGGCCAATTATTCTCAAAACAATGACTTATCCAAAATAATATATATATATATTTTTTTTTGTTTTTTGAAAAAGGCGAATGACTACATATATTATATTGATTCATAAAGCAAAAGTTAATTTCTCTGTGTAATGGGTTGGACCTTGAAAATAAAATAAGCCGAATTGTATAAAGTCAAAAAAGTGGAAAAATAAACAAGAAATACTTCCTCTCCGAGTCCAATCAGCGACGAAATATTAAAACTGTTGACCTACTTTTCAATAATGTCTTGACAAAAGTATGGGAAGTGAAGAATGAACAAATAATACTAATCAGGCAAGTTCAAGAGACTGCAAAAATATGGGTTAAAAGTGCAACAAAAACAAAAAGGAAAATAAAAGAGGCAAGCTGTCAATTAGCATAACAATTCAAAGAGCGCACACGACGTTTGACAACAGAAAATTCCAGAAATAACAGATATTTATCGCATGAACGATATAAAACCTACCTAAACAACTATAGAAGATCTGAAAGATACAAGAAAAACAAAAAATATGTACATACATAAAAGTATATAATGCGTATAACACTGACAAAAAGGAGAAGACGTAAAATAAAAATTCAAGCCAAAGACCAAAGATAAAAGTCAACAAAAGGGGCTCGTCTGCGTCATAATTATAGGGTTTTTAATATGTGAACAAACATATATACAACAAATACTACAATGGATACAAAAGTGCGGTAGCTTCTGCGATACTACACTCTGAATGTCGTTTATTTTTTATCAGTAGCGTAGCATAGAAAAAGGGCACGTCATGGAACATCATAGAACGAAAGGCAACGATAGTAGGCGACAAAGAGATATTTAAAGATACAAAGCCTAAAGTCGCACAATATTTCCGGCAAAAGGTACATATAAATTTTGACAACGCAGGTTTCTATACAAAAAACAAAAAAAAAATGCATACTTTTTGACTCTCCTCCACGACACACCCCCTTTTTTGAGCGTAAAATTGATAACGGCAGAGAGAACAAGAGAATCTTTAATATTTTATAAGTCATCCGGTTTTTTAAGTCTTATCTACAAGTATCGTATGATTTTGTGTGTCTATAAGCATTTAGTTTCTCATACATTGTACGTACTATAAATATGTATAGTATATATTTTCGGTTATTTAAACAATTGGTGTTTCGTAGCATAAGGTTGTCCAAGGTGAGTGTTATCTGAAAATTACATTATGCTCTTTTTTACAAATATGTTTCGTTTCAACCAAATTTCTCTTAGATAGTTGAAAAGAGCGCTGTACTCAAATCATTCGGTGCTCTACAAATGAAAACCTTTTCAATAATTGCTATTCCATACGATAAACGAAAAATTGAAAAGGTACATGTGTAGCTTTATCTGAGGGGTTGTTTTTGGCAACGTTATAGTTTTAATTGTTATTTACGTTAGAAAAATACGTTACTTTTTGAGTTACCAACACACTAGTTTTTTTTTTTTTGTTATTTAGTTCTAATGCGTTTCTAAGGCTTTAAAACAAATTTTGTTTATATAGAAATAACACTATTATCGTTCAAACACCCACTATATCGCACTATAAAAATATTTATTGTTTTCAAACGCGTATCAAAATTTACATTAAAATACGGTCAATGGCAATCAATTCAAATAATTTTATGGTACTTAGAAGTTCCAAAGCTTCTAAATTAAGTTTAGTATACTGTTTTCTATTATATACCATATGTATGTATTCTATAGAAACAAAAACAATAAAGTATTTTGTTTTGTTTGTATGTATGTATATCTTTATCATATAGTACATATGTATATATTATTGTAATATATTTGTTATGCTTTTACCTCGCATCCATAAAATTTAGATTCTATTTATAACTTTAAATTTCTACATATAATTTGCGTTCATGTTTTATTTATTTTATTTCTATAACTTTTATACATTTACATATGTACGAGTATATACCTTCTTTATTTTAAATAAATATTTAAAATTTTTTTGTTTACCTGCACTACATATCATGTATGTAGGTATCTATCATGACTCAAATTCAAAGTTCAACTCGTACTTGGCATGAAATTGATAATTTGACTCACTTTATATTGTTTCCATATATATTTTATATTGCTTGGCGTTTAATTAGTCCATTAGTATGGATGAAATACAATCGTTTGATGTATAAAGATCAAAAGTTTTTTTTTTTAGTTTAAATTAGATGCAACTGACCCGTATAGTGTTGATATAAATGATTTTGTCAAAACACTTTGGGTACTCATAGTCTACTAAATGCAAAAATAATATCAGATTCATCATTTGGACTTTTGTTCTTAAGAAACATATTATTGCTTAAAAGTGCAAAAGTTGCTGTTTTGAGCCATATTTTGAATTATATCATGCTTATATTATACGTATACAACACAATTCATTTTTGCTAATGGCATCAGATAGCCATTATCTTCCACATTAAACTTTACCTCTCAAGTTTTCCACTTGAGTCCTTATTTTACAATTTATCATTCATTGGAGTTAAGGGAATCTCACTACCATACAAAAGATCAACTTATATATAAAATACCTTTTCTTCGTTAGATGATAATTCGGAAATTGAAGTGTTGTATTATATAAATGTGGTATAACTTCAAGTATACCTCAAAATAGTGATTTTTGCATCTTTAAGTAAAGATAACTTGAGAACTGGAATCAACCCGGCGAATCTGATATTATTTTCGTATTAACATAGTAGAACATGATTATCCGAAATCAACTCCGAAACCCTACTCCGGAACAATTATTTTCTATCTGTACAGGTGATTTTCAATGAAAATTTGTTAATTAACTTTATTTAAATTAACTCAAATAAATTTAATTCTATTAATTCAAGAGTAAAACTAGTAAGGGTGTAAAATTTGGCCTGGCCAAACATTAAATACCCTACACTACAGTATTTTTAAAATTTTGCTCATATGGGAGGTGCTACGCTTTCTTGTCCGAGTTTACCCAGTTTTTGTCCAGAGCTTGGATTTATAGTTTTTAGTGTCTGAGTGAAAAACGTTTTCAGTATTGCGTTTTGAAGCTTTTGCTTATATAGGAGGTGCCACGCCCTCTTGTCCGAGTTCGTCTGGTTTTAGCTTAGAGCGTGCATTTATAGTCTTTAGTATTTGAGTGAAGTTTGGTTGGATTATTTCAAAAAAACTCTTTCAGTATAGCATTTTAAAACTTTTGCTTATATGGGAGGTGCCACACCCCCTTGTCCGATTTCACCCAATTTTTGTTGAGAGCTTTTATTTATAATACTTAGTGTCTGAGTCGAATTTGGTTTGAATATCTCAAAAAACGCTTTCAGTGTAGCGTTTTGAAGCTTTTGCTTATATGGGAGGTGCCTCGCCCTCTTGTCCGAATTCATTCAGTTTTTTCTCAGAGCTTGCGCTTACAATTCTTAGTATTTATGCGTATTTTGGTTGCATTGTCGTGAAAAATACTTCTAAAATTGCATTTTGAATATATTTTTTGTATGGGCGCTAGGCGTGTCCGTTGACCGATTTCGCTCATTTTCAATCCCCCGAGTTATCTTTGACGACGGAGGCAGTGTACCAAATTTCATTGAATTATCTTGCTCAGTTTTCCCAAAAAGTGTATTTCAACACACAGCCAGCCAGCCACCCAGCCAGCCAGCCAGACAGACGGACATGGCTATATCGACTCAGGAGGTGACGCTGATCAAGAATATATATACTTTTCTATACCTGCCACGCCTCCTTCTCTGCGTTACAAACGGAAGGACAAAGTGAATATACCCTGGGTGTAGGGTATAATAGACAACACGATCGTGAATAAATATTCTCCATTGTAGTCTGAGAAAATTCCCCGGAAATATTTATTCACGATAACTCCCGATATGTCTGAACTGTCAACTCTACCGCCTTCTAGTTTCCGAGATAAAAGACATGACAGTATCTGATAAAACAGATTTTTGTATAATTTTATTCATTAAATTAATGTTTCAATTCCAATTTCTGAAGAATTCATAAAATTGTACTTATCATGTTTTGCAATCTTCTTACAGATAAAGTTTATCCGATAAACTGAGAAACAAACTCAAGTTCTTGGTTTCAATTAGGTCTTTTCCCGGACTAAGTTCGCTTTCACATTATTTATTCAAAATTGATTGTCAAACTAATGGTTAATGTTCCAGTTAATACCTAAGTGCACATTGTGAAAGCGATCCTTAATGGTTGTTATAAATTGAATTGATAATTTCATCTAATATCCATGCAAAAATTGCTTTTGTGCAAAATTAGCAATAGCAACAAGTTGAAAAAACTAAAGTCAACTGTTTATTTTTCTTTTTTCTAAAACTTTGTAATTTTCGCAGCTGTGCTAGTAGGTTAAATTTGATAGGCAATAAATTTAAATAAATAAATAATTCTTATCATTTTTTGTAATGCCAACTGTTAAGTTATGTAAAGGAATTAAAAAATAGCTATAAAACATGAAAGCATTATGACAATAGAAAATAAAAAAACTGCTAGGTAACAATGCAAAACAATAAATATTAGTAGAAATATCTGGAACATATATGTCAAGCGCAAATGCATAACCTTGCGTTCAGAAAAAACTATATATTACATGATTTACATACGAATATAGTACTTCCAAGATGCAGCTGCTTAGATTATATAATCTAATAACTGTCACATTTATTTAAAAATAACTTCTCGATTTTCGAGATATCAATTAAATTATTATTTTTTCTAAATTAACCTATGGGTTCATGCAAATCGAACGTATTGACGTCAGCTGTATCATTCTTTCCCAAAAACTAGTTTCCTTTTGTAGATAAGGCTTTACTTTTTCATATTTTCGTACAAACATATGTAATTTTTATTTACTTAAAAAAATATATAAAAAAAAAAGTTTTTGTTTTTGTACAACAGAGCGTATGAATTGCTTAAACTTGTGCAAAAAAAAAAAATTTTTTTTATTATAAATTTTTGCAAAAAAATTCTTATCAACACTAAATATTTTTTTTTGCGCTAATTAAAAAAAAAAGCTGGTACAAAAAATCGCATTGAAAAATGACTGTAGTAGAGCGTGTCTAATAAAAAAAAAATACAAATTTTCAATTAAATGCGTATTTTTTTTTGCCATAAGGGTGAGATTAGATCAAGCTCATAAATTAGTTTATATTGTATCATATTTATATACATGTATGTATATATGTTTTTTTTTTTTATTTGTACTTTTGTGGCTCTGCGGGGTATCATAGTATAAACATTTTTTTTCTTCTTTAACTTAGTTGATTTCGGTTTCATTTATAGGTCAGTAGAACTTTGCTAAAGTATTTTAATCTACATTTATATGCGTAATAGCTTCTATATCTTATATATACATGCTGCTAATTATGCATATTATATTCATAAATACAATTACTATTGTGTTATGTATAGTTTTTATCTTTAATCTATCAATTATAACGCTCAAAATTATGTTGATTTATAGTTGGTATGTTGATATAAGTACATATATTTATTTTTACTTTTTTATCTGTGCTTTGAAGTGTAATTAATATATATAGATTAGATTCCTCTGTAATTTTTAAACTTTGCATTCGAAATGTTTTTTATGAAACTTGCTCAAAGTTTCTTGCTTAAGCTTTAAATTAAAAACTGTAATTCATAACGAAGCCAAACATGTTTATAAATTCCTATATTAAAAACAAAATTACATAAAATTTATAATAAATACATTCATTAACATATTCTGCTAAATAAATGTTATTCTCTGTCTTGTAATAAAAACTTTACGTTACACTAAGTTCTTAAATAGTTGTATAAAAATAAAAACGTGACGTAATTTTATAACTAACATATTTAAATTTAACCCTTTTGCCAAAGTTTGAAAGTTGTTGGTTTAGTTTTCTTTCGAATTTTTAACCAAATAAGGTATGACTTCACATGGGACAAACAGTAATACATACAATTGTGTTGAACAACGTTAAATGTCGAATATATTTACATTTTTTATAGAAAATTCTGTTAGCAGATGGCAAAATATATGTCCACTTTTGTTGAACTTTTCAGCAGACAGAATTTAAACTTTAAGAAATAAAAATCCATAGTACGGTGGTTACAAATTTAAAAATTTTTTGGAATTGCGCTCCAACTGCACCAAAATGTTTTCTTTGATATATAAAATTTGGTTCATTTTGGAGAACATTTGATAGATCCCACCAAACCATTTTAAAAACCGAAAGGTGGTGCTGAATATGAAAAAAATTTGAAATTTAAGATTTTCAACTTTTTATATGGATTTTGAGCCGCTCGATTCGCATCTGCAATTTATTTCTCTGTAAGTTCTTTAGTTTTAGTTTTGAATGTATTGTCCATCTTCAAAATTACAGAACTTATGGAGAAATAATCATATATAATAACAATACGCAAGCAGAAAACTTCGACTTCCTTTTCCAGTTTTCAAGGTACAAAACAGTTTTTATGTTGCAAGTGGGCAATGCCATGCCCCTTAATGGAAAATACGCTCTCACAGCTGAACTGGTCAATAGATTTCATCAAATTCGGTATGGAGATAGGGTTAACATTAAGGAACGATAATATGGCCTTTTTGGGTTCAAATAGGCTGTGCCACTCAAAGTAAAATTGAGATGGTCGAATTTCGGCCACAAGGCGAACTTAGTTTATATAAAAAGTTGAACATAATAAATTTTAAAACACAATTTTTTTTCATGTTTAGGACCATTTTTTTTTATAAATATTTTGCCCTCTTTCCCTTTTACACCTATGAAAGAAAATATTAGGTACTCAAATTTTGACAGAAACGGTGTCTCTCTAAACAGAATTTGGTACAAAAAATTATTGTGTTTATCTATGGGAAAAAGTGGTTTCTTAAAAAGCGCTTGAAATTTTTCCCCTTTGGTACATGTATTGTATATTTAAAATCAATTCACCTTCAAAGGTTACAATTTGGTTAATTTTTGTACATAATCTTTTTAAAAAAATTGTGATTATTGGCAATCATTTATTTAATCTACGTACTTAAAAGGTTCGATGACGCTTTTGGACTTTTCCTTTGTGGGGTGAAGGTAAAAGATCAATGTTATGCCGACAATCTACCAACGACACAGGTACATAAGCACAGTATTGTTTACTATATTCCTAAAAATAAGTAATCGGAAAGTATACACTTCTCTATTAAGCAACGAACAATAAACGCTGTTTAAATTGTAGAAATTCTAAAAAGGAACTAGTAAGCAATACTTCGAAATTCGGCATTTCCTTCTGAGTCAAAATTACGATTTGATTAACTTGACGATGTTTGAAATTATAACTTCATTGCCAATCTATAAGAACCATTTCGAACTATTTATAAACTCCAAAAGGGGTTTGGGACTCTTTTGAGCACAGACTAACGATTCTGAAAATTAGTTTACATGACACCAAGAGTTTCAATTCGATTTGGTTTCAATCGAAATCGAATTTGTCACTTTTTTGATTCAGAACAAGCTGCTTGCTATCGAAATAATATGGAATTTTGCACGAAACCTTAAGATAGCCCACTCTATATTTTAAGTTAAGAAATATACCAAATTATATATATACAATTTTTAAGAGTCAATGAATAAAAAATTCGTTGAATGATTAAAATCGAGTGGTTGCAAGCAAAATATATATCTGAAATATTGTAATTTTAAACGGTTAGTAATCAGTGTAATAAAACAAGAAATAAAACAATAATAAACATGACAGATTTTTTATGATTTTGTTTTTCATTTATTTAACACATTTTATTTTGCTACTTCTTCGAGTTATCAACGAAAATTTATTATTGAGTCATTTTACCCGGCAGTCAGTGTTGCTAACCCTGTGGTCAATTTTATACCAACGACATTTAACTGTTGTCATAAAGATAAAGTTGCGGTTTGAACACTTAAAGGAAATTGCACTTTCGTGAAGTTTTGCAATTGATTAATTTATTTTATTTTTGATATTTTTTCACTTTAGAGATAATTTTTTCTGGGATTTTTTTCTTTTTGTTGGCTATTTCAAATGTATTTGAAATAAATGCTTTCTTCAAATTTGCTATTGATAAGCTTCGCTGTTTGGTTTTTGTCTATTTAATAAAATTATCAATTTTCCACCTACGCTCAAAGTTCATTTGAGTATTTAGATTTACAATTTATACGAAACGTGCAAGCAAAATGCATTTTATAATGATATAACATCATTATTTAGAATGTTTACAATGATTTATAGGCAAGTTTGTTTTCAGCAAAATTATATGATCTAAACGAGCCATCATTGTTGGTTTCTTAAATTGCCACTTATAATTCGACTGACATAAGTATGTTAAAAAACACACTTTTGTGCATTGGAAAACTTATCAGCACCTACCGAGAAAGCACTTGATAGTTTGGGTTCTACCCATATTTACAATATTAATGTTTGTTTAAATAAGATATTAATATATGAGCGGATTATTTATTAAAAATTTCTCAAAAAGTTAACTTATGCGCATGCAAATTAACAAGAAGTAATATATCACTGAACAGACAGACCTGCGTCAAAAAGCAGGTCAAGTCTAAATTATTGGCGAATAGATTTAGAAATTTAAATTTAATTTACGCAAAACTACTAGCACGACGCAAGCTGAACACACGCGTGACAAAATGAAAAGAAATTAAATAAAAGATATGCAAGAACAAATGGAAATATGCAATAAAAATTTAAAAGAATTATAAACATGTAATATTAAATTGCACAGCACAACGTGATGACTAAATTAGCAGAAATCTGCAGACAAATTAAATGAAAATAATAGCAGCACGTTGTAGATGAGAACATGTGGAAACTACTTGTTTATGAATCACTTAAAGTGTAAATGCAATTTGACTTCAAACTTAGTATATTTCCATTACATATTATACCTAATTGCTATATTTTCTCTTTTAGATAGTATAGAATACAATAGGATAGGAAAGGATAGAATAGGATAAGATAGGATAGGATAGGATCGGATAGGATAGGATAGGATAGGATAGGATAGGATACGACAGGATAGGATAGGATAGGATAGGATAGGATAGGATAGGATAGGATAGGATAGGATAGAATAGAATAGAATAGAATAGAATAGAATAGAATAGAATACAATAGAATAAAATAGAATAGAGTAGAATAGAGTAGAATAGAATAGGACAGGATAGGATAGGATAGGATAGGATAGGATAGGATAGGATAGGATAGGATAGGATAGGATAGGATAGGATAGGATAGGATAGGATAGGATAGGATAGGATAGAATAGAATAGAATAGAATAGAATAGAATAGAATAGAATAGAATAGAATAGAATAGAATAGAATAGAATAGAATAGAATAGAATAGAATAGAATAGAATAGAATGGAATAGAATAGAATAGAATAGAATAGAATAGAATAGAATAGAATAGAAAAGAATAGAATAGAATAGAACAGAATACAATAGAATAGAATAGAAAAGAATAGAATAGAGTAGAATAGAATAGAATAGAGTAGAATAGAATAGAATAGAATAGAATAAAATCGAAATCCAAAACAAAAAATGAAACAAAAGCAAAAATTCTAATCCTTTGTCTCGAGTCTTTATTTTTTCATTAGATACAGATTTTTTCAAATTTTTGAATCAAATTTGAACTGAGTTAATTAACAATCATCGGTTTATTTATTCAATCAATACTCCAAAACAAAAATCAATTTCTTAAGCGTCACTCATATATCATGCTCATCATAAAATAGCATTTAATTAATTTTACCAATCTTGTAAGTTTTAATACTTTTGATTAAAAATGTGGCTACCAAAACAAATTTTTAAAAGACACAAAATTGGAAAAATGCTGCCGGTAACAAATTAGCTATCCCGCTAACTTATAACTCAAAAGAAAAAGAAACACTCCAAAAGTACAATCAATCAAAGTACCAAATGAAATACAAAAAAACTACCTGCATAAGCGCAAAAGATTGTAAAACTTTCTATGTTTCTATAACAAAAGAACCGACTTGTAAAGTTGGCAGGTAAATAAATGGAAATGGATACGGCAGAGAAATCAACCCAAAACAAATTGGACGAACAGGTTCTTGAAAAACAAAAAAACTAAAAAAAATTATAAGGGTATACAAAGTTGAAACGGACTAGCAAAATTTAAAACACATTTGGTGTTAGTTTTGTAACTACAATGTACAAAACAATAAAGTCATAAAATGGGCTAGAGTATAGATATTGAACAACAGATACTTATGTTAAAACACTAACGAAATCTATTGTCCGACAAAGGCAAGGTGTAAAATTCTAACATAGTGCAAATAAAACTATAGGTATTGATAAGACTACAATGAGCATAAAAATGCTATAAAGAATTGCTTTTAGTTAGAAATTGAAAGGAAAGTTCTAGTTTGAATTAGATAATTGATTTTTTCAGTTTTTCGTGATACTGAATTTCACAATATTTTAGGCTAAAATTTGGTAACATGTCTAGTATAAACTAGTTGAAGCTTTTAACTGGATTTAAAAAAAGCCGAAATATCAAAAAGGCTTATAGCTATAGTAGCTAAACTCTATTATTATCTATCATTATAATATACTCTACAAAGTTTATGAAAGAAAACAGAAAAAACTAAAGTTCAAATCAACAATTTGCTCTCATTAAGTCAAGCATTATCTACAACAATAATAACGTCCTTTACAATGATAACAATACTTAGAATTAGGTAAATATGAAATACATCATTGCATATATAGTAAATTAATCATCTCATTTATTCTTTTATAAAACATTTTTTCTTTTTCATTATTTTTTCTGTAGATTTTGTATTATAAGGACAAATTAAATCATTTGCCACGCAAAAACGCAAAAAAAAGCACACATTGTATGCGGTTAAATGGCTGATAAGCACGAACTTTGCTTTTATTTTATAAGAAAAACAACAAAATTACAATATACTTATATACAATTATTTTTAATTCGAATTGTTTTAAAACAATGCGTTGGTCACCATATTGATTCGTAAGCGCGCTTTGAACAAATACAAAAAATAAAAAAGGAAATAAATTTCAAAGAAAAAACCTTTGATTGACATGTTTATAACATAGCATTATAACTCGTATGATGTATTTATACAAAAGTTCTTGATTCAGTAGATCATTTGCCTATTTTTACATACATAGGTGATTAAACTTAACAATATGGCAAAGTTTTTTACGCATGTTACACTCGTAAGTTACTAAAATAATTCAGTTGGTTATTTCAAACTTTCAAAAGTTTTAGATTTCGCAAATTTTCAAAGTGAAGTGAGTGAAAGAAAACAATCTAAAGTGGCCACAGCAGTTATTTTGGCCTTTGGGCTGTTTGTCCTTTCGAGTTTATTATTTAAATTTCCACGATGGGCAATATTTTGAACCTAGCGTCAAAAACTGTATGAAAAAAGTAAAAAACAACTACAAACCAAAAATTAAATCAAATTTAACAAACGAAAAAACTCGAGTTCTTTAAAAGACCATAAATAATCAAAAACAATAAAAATATCAACAACAAAATAAGTAACATCCGATATCAACTTCTAGATGGAATGTACGAAAACAACAATTAACAACTGTGGAAAGCATAAATTCAGTGTTTGTTGTATGCATTCAAGTATGATAAATTGAAACATTTCCGCAGTAAAGAATAGAATGCAAAACCCTTTTCTTAGAGCCAAAGATAGGCCAATTTAATATGACATGCACATCGCTGAATTACATCGAAATAAGTTTAGGAACATTTTAAGCAAAAACTTCGGTAGGGCTGACAGCTGGCATGAAAAGAAATGTCCAAGCTTGCTATGTTTCTTCTATTGTATAGAGTTATTAAGAGTCCAGTAAAAGAGGAAACAAAAGTTATAGCCGAAATTTTAATTCATTTGTTGTATTACTTAAGAGCTTGTTCGGTGACAAGTGAAATTGAGGCGTGATTTTTCAAAAGAATTTGTATCCACCTACGATCTTGAACAAACCTAAGAATGCCATTGCCGTTATCATGCTAAAATGTACCCTCTAGTTCAAAATCCATTCCCAAGAGATTTTTTTTTTTTGGTGGAAATAAGCCTCTTTCAAAAACCACACCTCAACTGGTACCAACTAGTAACCATGGCTTTTATTTTGTAGTATTGTCACAGAAATTTTTGTAATTTTTCGATGTTTTTATACAATATACAGAAAAGTTAGCTGACAATGAGCTAAAAATAGAAAAACTGACAGTTTCGTTCAAAAATAGTGTAAATTTTCATAAAATCTATGATCAAATAATAGTTATTTAAGAAAAGTTTTCAGTCATTGAATGTAAAAAATACAAATAACAATACCTCATTCCATTTGTACAATGTACAATGTACAGTCATACCTTAAGGAAAAGAGCTTATCGACCTACTACGCAACATATTTGCAAAAATAAATAACTCATAAGCTGACCTTGATATTGAAAAAAAATAAAAATAATGGCGCACGTGTATCTCGAAATAACGTGGAGAAATAAAATCAAAACAGTGAGTACCAACATCATAGGGGTGTGTGCGACGTCAAGAAATGCCGGCAAGCCGAAAGCTTATTTTGCGTTCTGAAGAATTTCAATAAAAGTCTTTGTCTGTTGTGTTTTTGGGATAAAAGTGACGCAATTTTTGCTGACAAACATGTCGAGAATAACACGAAATAATAAAGTGAAGCGTAAAAATGACAACGGAAATTATTATACGAATAATATGAGACAAAATAGATACACCAAGTTATAAAAATAGAAACAAGCCCCTTTATCATCATCATTAGATCATTAGAGCAGAACTTGTTAAAGATATATGAAGATATGAATGATATTAGGAACTTAATGGAGTTTATTATAGAGTTTAACTCATTTTATTCAAAATCTCTTCATGTTTTAATGAACTATAGCAAAATTAAACTTTGAAATAGATTAATTTATAACATTTTGCGTTCAAATTCGAATTCGAATCAATATTTCCAACTTCAATATAAAATTACGCCTACAATTGTCAAAATTAGTTGGCAACCCATAAGTATAATTTATATATATGATTACTGATTAAAACATGAAGAGCTCACCGAACCCGATAAGCTATATGTATTGAAAAAATAAACAACAAATTTGATTATGAAAATTATATACTTAGATTCAAATATAGTACTCGTATAGTAAAAGCGCAAAAAAATAATAATAATTGTTGGTACACACCTACAACTAAAAATACACAGCAGCAATATCGCATAATTCAGATTAATAATGTGTAGTATGCAGTATAAAATAATAAACAAATAAAAAAAAATTTAAATAAAAACAAAGGTTAATAGTGTTTAAAAATATCAACAATAAAAAAAAACAAATTAAAAAAAAATTAGTTAACGAGGACATTGAACTATTTATATCAAGTTATAGAAAAATTGCGCGTTCATATTGTTACCAAATACAATTGCCATTAAATGAAATTGTTACGTTACTTTGTTCAAAAAGGTAAAACAACAAAATTATTTTTTCTATTTTCAGACTATAAACTGCATTTTGCTTGAGAAAATACGCTTAATGAAATTGTTTTACCAGTTTTTCTAAATGCACTTGCATAGTTCATTGAGGTTGACAAAATTTCGCATCGGTATATTATCTAAATTTGAAAGTTTTATATAAAAACACGTGTTTTATTTTTGGCTATTTCAAACATCATTAGCCCATTCCCACTTGCTTGGTGCAGATGATTTATATTGTAGCATAGACAGACGACAGCGTTAATTTGCATCAGCAGTCTTAATCTGAATTTACTGCTGCATAATCCCCATCTCGCATCGATTTCAACACTAATGCATGAAACCAAAGTGGATTAGTACTGAAATGAACTATTTCAATATGGCAACGCTGTCGATAGTTGCAATCGATGTAAACAATTTGACAGAAACAAAACATCTGATTGTCAATTTTGAATGTCACTTCATTGAAAAAATATTAAAAAAATGGAAACCCCAACAAAAGTGAGTTTTAAGATAAATAAAAAATATGTAAAGGTAAAAAGCAAATTAATTTTTTTCATTTTAAGACGGAAATAAAAAGAAAGTGCACTGTGTGGAGTGTGGGCGATGAGCAGGTGCTGTCAAATAAACAAGTAAACAAATCAGCTCCTTACTTAATGCAGAAACTGTCATCTGTCAGGGGAAAATTTTCAATTGCAACAGTACGTTTTTAATCCAGATTAACCTTGTCCTCTGTTAATGCTATATGTCGATTTAGTAAGTTTATAAAGTCATATAAAGAGCTTTATTTTATAAAAGGTCAATAGACGCCCTGAGGAAGATGACAAATAACCCTCGGAAACGTCAGCGCAGAAGCAATAAAATTTAAATTATTATTTTATTTAATTTTAATCGCGTTTAGCCTTTTATAAAATAAAGAATATTAAATAAAAGTGATTTCAATCTTCACATAAAGAGTTCTTTGCTTTGTTTGCGAAACTATTTATTTAACCAAATAAATTGGCAGTATCGCAATGCCTTCTTTAACCCCTTGAGACCGAAGCCTAGACCCTTGTAGATATCGAAAAATTAACTTCGGATTCAGTTTTCTTGTGTTTAAATTAAGAAAAAAAAGTAGGTCCGGAAAAGTCCCTCGTAGCCAGAAAAGGTGGAGTCATATTACACAGTGCAACAAAAAAAATCCAAAAAAATTTTTGAATGCTGTTCCTGAAAGCCCATGATGTTACTAATAAAACCCTACATGTGTTTCGCTTGTTTGGCTCTAGGTCGAATTTTATAGTACTATAAAAATTGCTTCAAAACTGCTTTTTCAAAGTTGCCACGGCTATAAGTCGTAAACTATTTGAGATTTTGTTTTCCGATCTTTAACGAAGTTGTAGATGTAGACTAAAGGAAGGGAAGCGTTCAAGAAACTAACCCGAAAAAATTGGGTTTTGGGCCACAAAATCACAAAAATTGCAAAAATTTTACCATTTTTGGTCAAAGCTATAAAACCGTTCCGTATTTTGCCAAACAATTAACACAAAATTGAAGTTTAGACTATACTGAACAACTCTCTAGAGCATGTCAATAGCATTCGAGCACTTCTTGATACTAATTTTAATTAAAACAGTGATGTATCAAAAAATACTTGGGGTCCTATGTGACCCCATCGGTCTCAAGGGGTTAAAGCTGTAGCTTTGCGTTGTAGATATGATTATGGATGTCTAAATAAAAGTAAGCAACGAGTAAAAACTTGATCCGAATAGTGTTGTGTTAAATAAACAATTAACCATCTTCTTCGCGTTTTGGTTTCTGCTAATTTAAACTTGGTTAACTAAGGTAGTGGGAACAAGGCATTACTTAACATTCAGTTCGATTAAATTTCTTCGTTTCATGATATATTTTAAAGTTTTTCTAACTTTTCGAGTTTGTCACACGACCATAGAAAAGTGTTAATAATTAAAAGTTATTCATAAAACTACAACATGTCTGATTAAATAGAAAACCAATTTGGAAATGGCTATAACTATTGAAAATAATGTCTTCAACATTTTAAAGATAAGACCTTATTCTTTTAACAAACATATGCTGCGATCTTCGTCTAATTGTACAAATATGCATATAACTAATCTTTAAAATTGAATAACTCGAAAACCCACGAGCTAAACGTAAAATTTTTTATCAGCTCTGTTACGGAAACCGTGCAATTTTGAATTACTTTCCATTTCAAAGTATAAGAAAGTCTTCTGTGGAGAATTACGTGCTCGACAAATATTATGGTTTTGTGTTTTGGGGCTGTCCATAAACTCCGTGACGCTAAAATTCGATATATTGGACCCCCCCTATGTGACGGTAGCTTCATATAAAAAATAAATAAAATACACCAAGCGTGACGCTTGATCGAACCCCCCTAGCAGCGTTACGGAGTTAATGGACAGCCCCTTATGTAAAAATTACCGTTAAGAACCTATTCTAAAAAATAATAGCAAAAACGGTGAAAAAATTGGGTTTAATCGAATATATCCTAAGCTGTTACTATTTGTTGTATAAATATGATTATTTGCAGAGCATGCGATTTCCAACAAAAAAGATCAAAATACTTTTTATCGTACGAATTACCGTGTTCATAAAAACATTTTCGAAACGAAAAGTTTATGAAAACGCATGTATTCAGCAATAAGCCTATGTTTCGGAAATTCGCTCTGAGTACATTGAGGCCTGCTCCAAAATCCGTGTGATTTCAATAATTTTTCATTTAGAAGGCTTTTCGATGAAATCGGTGAGTCGAACGATAAAAAGTATTATAATCTCTTTTGTGGAGAATTACAGGCTCTACAAATAATATTGATTTGCATTAGCGAAAAAGTAGCCGTTTAGTAAATATTCTTAAAAAGAACGGAAAAAGTCGAAAAATTCGATTTAATCTGAAATAGTGTGAAATAATGAATAATGAAAAGTAATTGAAACCACACAGATTACGGAACAGGCTTGTTTGAATGAAAAAAATCTATTCTCACCATACTAGACCAAAAACCCCAATTCGCATCTGTAACGATTTCTATTCCTGGTCTCAATAAAATGAATGCAATCTGTTCAGAAATAATACAAAAAAAAAAATATGTATATGAAATTCACTTACCTAATGGCAAATCGCATAACAAGCAACATGCTGACAAGGCGCCTGCCGAAGCGCCGCCAATCTTCTCGAGCAACAGATGTGGAGCGTATTTTTTAAAACATACGGCGACTCCAACATGGTAAATGCCCAAAAAACCGCAACCAGCAAATGATAGATTCATAATCGGTTGGATAAATTACACACGAAAAAAAAGAACGCGAAAGTGGCACAAAAAGCGAAATTAAGTCAAAAACACAAAAATAAAACACAAAAAGCGGTCAAAAAACGCTGGAACGCTCTCGTTTCAGTTGGCGCAGCTGGTGTTTCTTGTCCTCTCTTTCGGATCGCGTGACAACTGAGTTGTGGTTTTTGCTATTTTAGCCTCTTGACGTTTACAGGTTTTTCCTCTTTTTGTGATTTTTTTTCTTTTATTTGTGCAATTTTTCAAACTTTTCACTTTTCTTTTTTATTGTAAAAATTAAAATTTAGCAAACTTTTTTTCGCTTTTTTCAATAAAATGTCAATGTATTTTGTTTTTCTCGCAATTTTTTTCTACCTACTGTCAATTATTTATTGACGTCATACGTTGCGTTTGTTGTTATTTTGCTTCTTTTTTATTCGCAAAATTTCTTTGGTTTTTTTGGTTCTCAACTTTCAAAAGTTACGTCAAAATTAAAATGTATTTTTTGTATTAAAATTACACGAATTTTTAATTGAATTTTCTTTTACGATTTTAGCACTTTGAGTTTTGAAAATTTTCACTTAAAATTTTTTTTATCTGCTTTCTATTACGTACTTTTCTATTGTTTTTCTTTGGTTGCTTTTAACAAACTGTCGACTTTAACAGCTGTCAACGTGCTTTTATAGAATTGAACGTTCATTGAATGTTGTTTTAAATTTTTGCCTTTCAATTTCTCTACGGTTGAAAGAGATTAATAAAAAAAGAGGGTGTGTGTGAATCAGTGATGCCAGACTGTATGTAATTATGTATGTAATGGATTCTAAAGAATTTTTAAAATCCCCTCGTCAGATTTTTTTTAAATCGAGTTAGGTGATTGATTTTTCAGTACAAAATTTTTGGCCAGTTTTTTTTAAGACCAACATTTTCAAAACAAAAGCCTAACAAAAAAATATGAACTGCAAAATCAGCGTAAATCTCTGAAGAAAATGAGATATCATCGATCAAAATCCAATAGAAAACGTGTCATTTTTCTCTACGAAATACGAGTGAATTTTTTCAGAACATCACACACTTTATTTTTTTGGACTAGTTTTTAAAAAATTTTAAGTGTGTTAAAAATTCTCAAAAAATTTCACAAGTATACCTTGAAGAATTCTTACCATTTTATGCTTATTACATTTTTTGTAAGATGCGTTGCTTTTGAATTAAAAAAGTGTTTTTAATGTTTCCTTCATAGATTTAAGTGGGCGAACCACCAAAACACTCTTATTTTCAAAAGGTTATAACTATTACTTCGGTCGTTACATTTTTATGTTTTGAGTATGAATCGACAGCGAAAAGTCTCCAAAATAAAACTGACTGTTCAAATTTTCCTGTTACACCCCTATGAACTATAGTAATGTGTTAGGCCCTTCTTTTTAAGATTTTGGTCTCAAAAAAATAAAAATAAAAAAATGGCAAAAAATTTTGAACTCAAAAATCACTTAACTCGATTTAAAAAAAAAATCTGTGGAAGGATTTTTAGAAGTTGTTTCAATTTTTATATCAGCGTAAAATTTTCAAATCCCACCAAAATCCTTTAGAAAGAAATGTTTTGCCTTATACATATCGCGTGGATGTGAACTGTGGAAATTTTATTTAAATCGACTGTTCGATTTCAAAGTCCATAAGAAATAAATATACAAGCAAGCAAAATCTCATTTTTACAAAGTAGACTTGTCAATAATTTTTTGCATTTTATCCCGTAAAATATATTTAAATCGTTTAAAATTTATTTCTTTAATTTTTTAATAAAGTTTTTTTTTGTTTACTCGTGTGATGTTCATATAATTTTTGCAATAGAACTGAGGGGAATTTTTAAATTTTTTTCCCATTTTTAAAGGTAATTTGCCCAAAAACTTCTGGCATCACTGGTGTGCATTTATCGCGTGTGTGCGAAAGTGATAGCTATTTTTTTATTTTCTGTTTTTCATGTTTAAGAGAGTGGGGTTACTCTTTCATCGAATAAGGTGACCATGTTAATATACAATTTCTGGTTTTAATTTTAGTTTTAACAAAAACATTACCTATTGCTTTTCACAAAACAAGTCGATATAAGAAATGATATGCGAAACTTTTTTTCTGAGCAACACATCTTAAGTCGAGAAAAGCTACAGACTTAATGGCAAAAACAAATTTGACAAGAGCACTTCTTCCAAAAAAAACTACATTTCATATGGAACGAAACTGAATTCTTTAAATCAAAATTATTTGAAAAAAAAAAACACCTTATTTCAATTTCATTAAATAAGCACTACTGACCTTCAAGCAAAAAAAATATACTGGAAAATATTTTTCTAGTGTTCGTGTATAATAAAAAACCCTTACATTTGTTCCAATTCGTATACAAAAAGGATAGCGAAGCATCAAGGCAGTTTTTGAGCTCTCCTAAAATGTTACCTACTAATTTCGATTAAGGTTGTTTGGTCAAAATGCCATATCTGTGCAAAGATTAAAAGCACACGATATGGAACATTTTTATTTCGTTGTGGGTTTTTCTTTATCTCTCAGTGAGATTTAAATTCCGTTTTCCGAAAATCTAGGTTTTTTCCTCGCAAAGTTTTAATCGATTGATAATGAAATCGTTATAGTTTTTTTTTAAATTTCCATATTTTTTATTTAAGACTGCATTTTTACGTACTACCTACATACCTTTCTTTAAAAGAACTTGCATTATGGTTAAAGCCACTTTATTCCAGTTATTAACTAAACCATTAACCGAATCGACATTTTTCACAAATGTTTGATCCGAACCGAACCACTTTTTATAAAGCTTAGTTTCGACCAATTTTTAAATGACAAATTTTTTCCTTTTTTTTAGAAATCTTAACTGATTATTATAAATAAAAATAACACAAATATGCATAGTTTTTTATTTAATTTCCGAACCGTTGAACCGAACCGAAACCCCGGTTCAAAGAAAAATAAAACACCTTTTTTTATTACAAGATTGAACACTTTTTTGCGCCCAAGACAAAAAAAATAAACGCGGTAACACTAATCGTGAAATATTAGAGTGAAAAAATCAAAATTAAATTAATAAAAATAGTAAAAATTAGCTTAATTTGCAATATAAAATGGAGTTAAATTAAAAATTTAATAAAATAAAAAGTGCATTTTGATTAAAGCCGGTAGTGGAATGTAGTGCATCAAAACTGCAGGATTATTTCAGCGATACCTGTATGATTTTTTGGCTTAAGTCAAGTTAAGAGCTCTTCGCCCAAATGACCCTTTTTAACTTTTAAAAAAAAATAACGATATTCTTGTAGTGAATCTTAAAAAACTAGTAAGGGTGTAACCTTTGGCCTGGCCAAACATTAAATTCCCTACACTGTAGTATTTTTAAATTTTGCTCATATGGGAGGTGCCACGCACTCTTGTCCGAATTCACCCAGTTTTAGCTCAGAGCGTGCACTTATAGTTGCTAGTGCCCGAGTAAAACTTAGATTGATTATCTCAAAAAACGCGTTCAGTATAGCGTTTTGAAGCTTTTGCTTGTATACGCCCTCTTGTCCGAATTCGTTCAGTTTTTTTCAGAGCTTGCGTTTACAATTCGTAGTATTTATGTGTATGTCGGTTGCATTGTCGTGAAAAATACTCCTAAAGTTGCCTTTTTAATTTATTTTTGTATGGGCGGTAGGCGTGTCCGTTTACCGATTTCGCTGATTTTCAATCCCACGAGCTAACTTTGACGACGGAGGCAGTGTACCAAATTTCATTGAATTATCTTGGTTAGTTTTTCCGTAAAAAATATTTCCACGCACAGCCAGCCAGACAGACGGACATGGGTATATCGACTCAGGAGGTGACGCTGATCAAGAATATATACACTTTTCTATATCTGCCACGCCTCCTTCTCTGCGTTAAAACGGAAGGACAAAGTGAATATACTTTGGGTGTAGGGTATAAAAATTTTAATACGAAAAAGAAAAAAACCAAAGCCAACGTAAGCGCTGCCATCTGGAAGCCGTTCAATAGTTTTCTATCCGAAAGAAAGTCTTGTGAATAACCCAAAGGGAAGAACTGAAGCTGCTTCCAAAAAGAGCCCAATAGAGCACATCGCTGGTAGTATACAAAATTTTTCAAATTCAATTTTTTTTCTCTCCGCTACTGTACTTCTAATAATGAAAAGTAGCGCCATCTTATTTTCATATTTTGATTATGGTTTGTATCTGAACTAAAACATTAGTTAGTGAGTTAACTCACCTGAATCAAATTTCCCAACGGGAAACGGAAGCGCATTGAAACTACTTCCGTTGCCCTTCTAGGAAAGCAAGAAGTTGCTTCCAGTGCTGTTCTCACTGCTTGTCTTTTTTAACACAGCATGTCCATTTCACAAAAATTACTTTTGTTCTGTAACTTTTGGTAGATTTATTAACTTTTACAAGCAATTAAACAAAATAGCATTTGAAAAATTTTGTATGCTACCAGAGATGTGCTTCTATTGCACTCTTTTTGGAAGCTCCCAACGGGAAGAAATTAATAAATCTACCAAAAGTTACAGAAAAAATTAAATTTTTGTCAAATGGAACTTAAAATTTTGAAAAACTTACACAGAAGCGTATTTCATATCGATACCTTAGAGCGCTATAGTCCTATCTCCTATTTTCAATTGTTGGAAAATGCAAAAAGAAGATTTCAAACAGTGGTTATTTAGGATTGCCTGCTATTTTGATATAACGATACATGCAATATTTTTACCTATAGTATATTTTAATGTTTTTAAGTTGTATATATATTTTATGTATTTTTTAGCATAATTTAATTTCATTAATTTCTAACGAAATCCCAGCCAATTTATAGTATATCAATACTTTTGCTTTTATATAGAAATCTTCTTTTTGCATTTCCCAACAATTGAAAAAATGGAGATAGGACTATAGCGCTCCAAGGTATCGATATGCTTCCAAGTGTGTGATTCCACGGAAGCGTATTTGAAGCGCATTTCATGTGCTTCTGAAAATGTGCATCTCCGCTCGAACATGCTGTGTTAAAAGAGATAAGCAGTGAGAATAGCACTGGAAGCAGCTTCTTGCTTCCCTAGAAGCGCAACTGAAGTAGTTTCAATGCGCTTCCGTTTCCCGTTGGGAAATTTGACTCAGGTGGGCTTACTTACTAACTAATATTTTAGTACAGACACAAACCATAATCAAAATATGAAAATAAGATGGCGCTACTGTTCATTATTTGGAATACAGTAGCGGAGAGAAAAATTCCAACAGAAAAAATAATTAATTTTGTACTCGCCAGCAATTTAGAATATGTGAAGGAAGTGAAAAGAGCGCTTATTAGATTGCACATTGATTTTCGGACATTTGTTTTGAAACACCCATTACTATTAAATAAAATTCGTATAATGCATAAGGTTGCGAAGATTCTGGGTGGTGATAGAGGAGGCCTAGACTAACAAAAATTGTACTTGAGGGGGGTCTAAAATGTGCCCCTGATTAGTAATAACGTTAAAACTGATTTTCTGAACAGTTCCTAAGACATAAGGTCACGAAGCTTCCGGGAGGTGATAGAAGAGGCCTAGACTAAGAAAAAATTGCATATGTGGGGGGTCTAAAATGTACCCCTGGAAAGTTATAGGGATAAAACTGATTTTCTGACTTGTTTTCCAAAAAAAAATTTCATTGGGGTACCCTAGCGTTTTAGAGAAAAATTTTATAGGAAAGTTTTAGGTAATTGTATGAGCCTTCTAAGAGTGTATTTGGTTGATAAGGTTTAAAAGGATTTCGCAAAGTACAAGACCTTTAAAGATGATATTTAAATATTTTTTTTTTTCTAATTTCTGACTTTGGTGGCCATTTCAGTATGAAAAATGTCCTAGTTTTTACTGACCTCAAAATTGGTATTACAAATGTACTACCGAATTATAGGAAATTTGACGAGGATTCCACAAAAATCTTAAAATGGTATATTAATAGGACAGTTTTCGTACTAAAGTTAAAAAAAGAAGAAGAAAAAAAATTAAAGTAAAAATCCTTTTAAGCCCTATAAACCATATTTAACCTTAGAAAGCTCATACAATTACCTAAGTTTCCTAAAAAATGTTTCGCTTAAACTATAGGGTGACTCAAGGAAATTTTTTTTCTAAAACAAGTCAGAAATTCGAAAACTGTCCTATTAATATACCATTTTAAGATTTTTTGTGGAATCCTCGTCAAATTTCCTATAATTCGGTAGTACATTTGTAATACCAATTTTGAGGTCAGTAAAAACTAGGACATTTTTCATACTGAAATGGCCACCAAAGTCAGAAATTAGAAAAAAAAATATTTCCTCAGGGGGAGGATGTTATTTCGCTAACCTTCTCTGTCAAATCGAATGGAAAACATCAGGGATGCCTAGTAGTTATTTTAAACAAATTGAGCAAAACTGTACTAGTGTAAGCAATCTCACTCGTGAAAGGAATACATTCCCGAGAGGGATTTCCAAACATGATTTTTTGTAACTAAGTATTACTAAGAGACTACTAAAAATAATTTTGAATCATTTATAAATAGGCAAACAAAACCGGTTTCTATATCTAATCATATTCACTTGATTCTTTTTTTTTTGTTGGAAAAGCTGTAAGGAGAAGCAGTGCATAGGATTTTTTTTTTTCAAAGTGGGTGGTGGCACGCCCCTTAATGGAAAATACGCTCCCGGGGCTTAACCACTGCATAGATTTTTATGAAATTTGGTATGGAGATAGGGTTAACACTAAGGAACGATAATATGATATTATGTTTTCAGTGGGCGATGCCACGCCCCAAAAAGGAAAAAAACGCTTGTACGGCTAAACCGCTTCATAGATTTTTAAGAAATTTGGTATGGAGATAGTTAACACTAAGAAATGTTAATATGATCCTAAAGAGAAAATGCAGACATGGTAACTGATGAGAATTTGTTTTTTTAAGTTAACAGTTGAGTGGTCTTATTAAAGTCAAGTCAATATTCGGCCACATGACAAATTCTATTATAGTAAAATTAAAAAGATCATCAAATCATGCAGCTCATCGAACTTCATCCAAAAAAATTATAAATTAAAACAAAACTTTTACACTCGGTGCAACATCAATTGGGCAATTAATATTGATAAACTTTATTGATTACAGATGTATCCATATGGAATTGTTTTTTTATTTTTGCCTCTCATTTATATACCAATGATTTGGAAGCTTTTAACTCTATATTTCTTTCTGAACAATAATGTATGTTTGGGGGGATATATGTGATTTAGATAATTCTTAATATTGTGAACATATGTAATATATGCATGGGATCAAATACAACAAATAGAATAATTAGATAATTGCATGCAGAATACTATTGTTTGATAGATTTGCAAGAAAAAATTAAATGAGAAATCTGAATGCAATATGTTTGCATTTTCCTTCTGTGTTTTGTTCAGCGTGCTGTATAATTGAATTGAGTGGAAAATTTCAATTGTCAATTATCACGCTTTGGTGGTGGGACATACACCTGACGTTCGCCTCGATAACGATTTGGTACTCCACGATTTTGTGTGTTATTAGCTAAATGCATTCTTGACGGTTGTGGTTGTGATGGCGGCATACCGTGAAGTTGACCAGGATGGTGGCCGCTATATTGATTAACCGGACGATGATTGACATCAGTAAACGGCAAACAATCACTTTTCAGTACTTCTTCAAAGTTGCCATAATCAAGAAAGAGTACAACACATGTACTATCTGATACACCAGTTATCTCGGCTTCATAATACTGAAAAATAAAAAGTATTAATTTTTTTAATTTAGTTTTGACTTTTGCTTTGGTTCTTAACAAGTTTATGGAAAAAGGAATATAAATGCAGTGCAGATTCCAGCTATATAAATCCAAATATCATATCAAAAAATATTTATTCATTCTTACCCTGCCGTCATCCCAATATTTGGCCAAGCAGAGATCACCAATTTTCCACATCCAACTCTCACCATGCGGCATCATTCCGTATGCGTTCGGTGCCGGTGCTAAAGTCTGCGGCGGCGCTGGTAACATAAATGCAGTTGGTGCTGCAAATGGTGATGGTGGTTGTTGCGGTGGATGTGCTTGCATTTGTAATGGCGATGTTGAGGGTACATAATGAGTCACTGGTGGAGCATTTGCTGCCGCAATACCTTGACTTTTCAACAGAGTCATAGCATATTCATTCGTTTCTTTACTTTGAAAACCGATAATTTTACTGGGATCATAAGAAAAGCCATTTGGTAATTGCGTAAAATTAGGCTGATTAGCTTGATTCGATAACATTTGTTGATGCAGTTGATGTGGTGATGCTGCAGCCGTTGGATGTTGATACTGTTGCGTCATTATTGGTTGCATTTGTGGTTGCGGAGAATACTGTTGTTGTGGTGGTTGATGTTGTTGTTGTTGTGGTTGCTGATGATGCTGTTGTGGACGATTTTGTGAACGTTGTTGCTGTTGATTTCGTCCACTGTCGCGTGTTTTATCAATTTTTAATTTAGATGTTGACTCTACCAATTTGTTAATTGTTGCTGTTGAGTTGTTGCTGCTGCTGCTGTTGACGACGACGTTGCTTGTTGCTGCTGCTGGCGCTGCTGAGTTGCTGCTGCTGTTATTGTTGTTAGAATTGTTAACAGCATTGGTGGTGCTTTGCTGACGATTCGAATTGGCATCATAGTTGCGATTATTGTTGCCCTGGTAATTGTTAGAGTTGTCTTTTTGATTAAAGCGCGGCTGTAAAGAAAATACTTTCAGTTAACTGACTCAAATTATAATGCAAAATGAATACCTTTTCATGTCCCTTATTTTGATAATCTTGTGTGCGTCGATTATTATAGCCACCAGTAGAAGCATGTTGTTGTTGTTGCTGCTGCCTTTCATTGTTTGCTTGTCCTCCACTATTTACAGGTGTTCTTTCATGAGAGCTACGAATATTTCGATTGGTGTTGGGCGCATTAAAATTGGAATCACTCGCGCTGCGCGAAGTAGATGCGTTAGCTGCACCACGACCGCCACCACCATGCAGTTGCGGATAATTACGACTAGCATTATCTTCATATGATTCACGATTGCTAGATTGGTAACCACCACGTCCACCACCGCGACCACCACCGCGTCCGCCACGTCCACCACCTGATGTGTTTGAATAACGCGTATTATTTTGTCTATCTGCTGCATATGGCTCACGATCACGTTCTTGACGCCCACCAGAACGCGGTCCAGGTGTCGTACGGTTCGCTGCAAAACTAGATGAGATATTATTTTCAAATTTGGGACGTCCTGCAACATCCTGCGTAGGTGGTTTATTTGAGTTTGAATTGTTGTTGCTGTTGTTACTATTGAAATTCGATTTCGACCCCCCATCTGATTTGAATTTATCATATCTGTTGTTATTTCCTTGATAGTTGCTGCTGCTATTGCTGACAACAGGTTGATTGGTTGTTGACGTCACAGTTGAAGTTGTTACTGTTGTGCTGGATGTAGTTTCAGTAGTCTAATTTCAAGTAAAAGAATAATTGCTATTAAAATTTATCAATTAAATATGTTTGCATATACAACCGTTGGTAATTTATTTGTCAAAAAATCAAATAACGAGACATTCGATGCGGGTTTTGCTGCAGACGCTTCATCTTTTGCACTTGCTGCGCCACGCTTACCGCCACCTAATTCACGTGTCGAAGAACTACGTCCACCTCTACCACCAGTGCTGGTGCTTAGCGGAACGCTGGTGTTTCCTGTTCTCTCATTATTTCTTTTATTTTCTTCACGCCGTTTTAAATTGAAGAGAGCACGTTCGAGATTGTTGTTGGTGGAACGCAAAGCAAATTTGGCATCTTCTTCGTTATAGCCCTTCTCGAGAATCTTTTTAACGTTGTGATCCACAATTTGTTGATTACCACCACCGAATATCTGTGGGATTTAAAGAAAATTGAGTGTTCTATTTCAATTCAGGTAGGTAAGACTTTACATTACAAATATACAATTATAGGCCTTATCATGAATAAACATTCTCGAGAACATTTTGCTGTAAGGAAAAAAATTCACTGGAAAGTAATGTTATCGGTAATAAATTGGAGAGGGAAAATTTTGAGATTTCAATTGAATTGAATTGAATTTATTCTCCAATTTTTTAATAGAGAATTTAAAGCGCGAATAACCCTGCAGTAAAAATATGAGCCAGTCTACAAAAAATACAAGTTCACGGTTAGTACTTGCCCGAAACTAGTGAAAAAAGGATGCAGTGGGGGCTAGTGAAAAAAGGATGCAGTGGGGGCCAGTTTGAAAAAAATGTGGAAAAAGTGGAAAAAAAATGAAATTAATGAATTAATTTTTGATAATGCTGTTATGAATGTAATTAAACTTTATTTCATTTGTTTTAAGAAAATATAAATCCAAATAAAAAAAAAAAAAGTATTACTATAGGACCACTTCATACTACAACTAGCCCTGGTGTAAACGTAATGCATAAGGGGCCAATTGAAATTTCGTGGGATTGAAGTCGGACTAGTACTAATTGGTATAGGACTAGTTAATGGACTACTCTAAAACTAGTCCGTTTGCCTGCAGGGAAATATGTGAAAAGTAAAAACTTTTGTATGGCAATTTAGTAGCTTATTAAAATACTTTTCATACATCACCAATATTTTTTAAATTCTTCCAAAGGTTGCATTCTTTTTCAGAATTTAAAGCTTAATAAAGAAAAATGTATTTAAAAAAGAATTACAAGGTGGTCATTAATGTAAGCTAGACCCAAATTTATCAATAAATACTTTTTAATTATAGAATTGCTACAAGATTTGGAGATTGATTTTGTAATTTTAGTTTGTATTGAATGTTTTTTGATGAAATTAATTTATTTTTTTTTGTTCTTTAACGTTGCTTCGTCATCTCTTGGGAAAAAACCAGGACTTGAAGACTTAATTGGCCAGTCGAAGACTTAGATCGCCAACACCAATTTTGAAATTTAGATGTTTAAATTTTGTTTCGTTTTTTTTAACCTTAGATGTCAAAATCAAATGGAAAATGCCAGGGCTGCATAGCAATTTTTTTTTGGGAAAAATTGCAAGAAAAAAGTATTTCCACTAGAAAGGGAATTTCCATTTTCGAATTACTTAGTTATGAAGTTTTTTTTTTTTTAACAAAATTAAAAGAAAGAAGCATCCCTGCTGTAAAGTGAATTGTAATTTTCGAAATAATTATGATTCCAAATGCTCCCTCTCGAGAAGGGAATAGTTTCTGGGGAGGGATTTTCTCAATAAATTAATGATAAGGACCAATAAGATAATTTTAGATAATAATTTTTAGATGAAGCAGTAACTTTACATTACAATCCCCATATGAGTGAAAATATTGAATTCCTTACTTTTTTGACACCTCCTGTCTTCATAGCCTCAGCAATAGCCTCCGTACGCATTGCATTGAATTCCTCATTCTCCTTGCTATTTTCTTTATCTTTATCCAGCGCTGCTTGCAAACTTTTAAAATTACGTTCACTTGGCAATGAATCTTTCATTTCCAGCTTTTTGCCAAACTTAATCCATGGCGGTGGACCTGTAGAGCCACTAATACGTCGTCCACTGCGTGCATATTTCAGCATCGTACGCGCCAACTCCCATTTTTCCACCAATTGTTCAACACGTCCACCCAACACTTGCAATTCTGCACTTTTGAGTACAATAAAACCCTGCATCAGCTGCAAACGTTCTGCACGAAAATATACCTTCGTACCGGGTGGTAAATTTAAACTTAATGACGCAATCGGTTCTAATTCCAAACCATGCACCACTGCCTGTCCATCGCTAAATTCCACTTGCAACAAACGTGGTGCAACCTTAGAATCTTCGTTAGCCTTGGGCGCCGCAATATTGCGTACTTTTGTTATTTGCAATACAATACGCCCCGATAATGTATCTTCTTTTTTGGAGGTAGACAATGCGCCACCTGCAATTTCTCGAAAGTCCCACTGAACAAATTTTCAGTGTTGTTTCATCTAAATTTATTGAATAATTTTCACTTAACACTTACATCTAAAGCAGCGGCAATGATTTTTTTCAGATCCGCCCCGGACGTTGCCTCAATTTTTCGCAGTCCCTCTTCGGTCAAGTGCCTGTGAAGAAATTTCAAATGCATTTGTTATGCTGCATCTCGAACTTTAATCAAAATTTTATGTTTTCTTACCAGCCTTGTTCTTTTAATTTGTTTAATATTTCCATATTTGTTATTAAATTTGCAGAAATATTCAGTTGGAACTTCTTTTATTCGCGAAAATTATGGTCTTTCTTCTTCACCACTTGCAAACAAAAAGTGAAACGTCAAAATGTTTTCGTTTTGTTTCGTTGTCGTTTTGCGTAGCTCTGTTCGTTTTGTTATTCATTTCAACCAACTTAAGGGCCAGCGCAGACATACAACTGAGAGTTGTGCAACTGTGACGTTTCATTGCATCGCATACACTGAGAAAAAAAACATGAGTAAAGTAAGCTAGTCATTTCCTGCTTTCGGAAATGAAACCTTTACCAGTTTTTCGAGCTGTTAATAACGGTTGCAATAAAAAACTATGCAGGAAATTCGAGCTTTTTTTGAGCTGCTTACAACAACCATCCGATTTTTCCTAAGCCCAATAGTTTTCCGAAAAATTGGAAAAATTAGATTTTTCCCTCTAAAGTAAGCTAGTCATTTTCGGATATCAAACATATATTCCTTTTTCGAGCTGTTAGATAGTAACATCGAGCTGTGTCAAAAAGTCGAGAAAAACTGGATAACTCGGAAAAACGATTTAATTAGCTTAAATAATTAATTTAAGTACGACAACTCTGGTAAAAACGGTTGCAATCGAAAAGAAACTACGTAGGAATTTCGAGAATTTTTCGAGCTGTCCGAAAGTAATTTCGGACTGAATTTCCCTACAAAAATAAGGTGGTCATTTCCGGCTTGTGAATATCAGGTTTCACCACTCTTTCCAGATTTTTTTGTACTGTCAGATAGTAATATCAAGCTGCCAGATAGTAATTTCGAGCTGTTTCGAAAAGTCGAGAAAAAACGGAAAATTTGAAAAACTATAAGAATAGCCAAATGTCACATTTAAGCATGACAACACTAAAAATAATACCTGCATTAAAAAAAGAACCTAAGCAGGATGTTCGAGCTTTTTTCGCTATGCTTTCGACAATAGTTTTTCCAAAAATGGGAAAAATTTGAATTACCCTTCAAAAGTAAGCTAGTTATTTTCGACTTTCGGATATGAAACCTTTACCACATTTTCAAGCTTTTTTGAGCTGCTAGATACAAATTTCAAGCTCTTTCGAAAAGTTAATGAAAACCAGAAAACTCGGAAAATCGATTTGACTGACTTATTAAATTACGCAGTACAACACGAAAAATCCAAACAACTTTCTGATTGCTGTTTCTGAAAGTTCATAACGTTCCTAGCAAAGCAATTTTTGGATTTTGCTAGTTTGGCTCCAGGTCGGCTTTTTCAAGGTTTTTTCCTTTAGTCTACAACTGAAACTTTGTCGAAGACAAAAAAAAAAAAAAAAAAAAAAAAAAATCTCTAACGGCTTACGACATAAAGCCGAAAATGTTTTGAAAAAGCCAGTTTGAACCCAATTTTTATAGCACCATAAAATCCGACCTTGAGCCAAACCAGCAAAATCCAAAAATTGTTTTGTTAAACATTATGAACTTTCAGAAACAGCAATCGAAAAGTTGTTTGGATTCGAAGACCCTAAAAATTTTGCATAGTGTTAAAGAACGACCACAAAAAATATTTCTGTAGTTTTCGATTGATATTGGCCCTAGAATTAAAGCGTTACAACGGTTAAACGTTAAAGCGTGTGATCTATGAGCTTTGAGCTTCTACACATTGGCAAAATATGCTATCACTGTATAAAGCGCAAAGAGCAAGGCGTAGCCTATTATCTTTTTTGTTCTAAAAAATATATTTTGAAAAGTCAAAAAAGTAGGTAATGGATCATTGTTTGTAATTTTAATACTAAAATAGCACTAAATTTAGTATTCTTTGCCAAATATGAAACAGTTTACATAGTGCGTATAGCCTGATTCAAAACCTTTCCAAAAATGGTTTGAACATGAAAATCGGTTAAGAAATGTCTAAGTGATGGTCATGTGAAGGAGGGTGTTTTGCGCTTTACTTTTGCGATTTACACTAAGCTACAATATCCAATGGAGCTTGCTGCCTTTCTTTTGTTCGGCAGTTTTTGACCATAGATATATATTGGAGGGATACGTATTTGGTATTGAAAATTGCTGTGCTCACAAAATTTCATCAAATGGAACTAGATGGCATTCTCAGATATATATCTGATGAAAAAAATGGAGATTGTCGCCTTTGTTTCTATACCCCTCATTTTACCGCTTATGACATTTACTGTCAAACGACGTGATTTATAAATCTCATATCAGCTAAATATCTAGTGGAAACGTATTATTAGACTGCAAATAATTTGATGAATAGATAAGAGAAAGCTATAAAGCTATCAAGCTATAAAGGTAAAAAGCTATAAAGCAATAACTCAACAAAGCTATAAAGCTACAAAGATGTAAAGCTATAAAAAGTTAAGCGCTTAAGCGTTAAAGCGTTAAGGCGTTTAAGCGTTAAAGCGTTCAAGAGCTTAAGCGTAAAAGTGCTTTGCGCTTTCCGCTTGTACCGATTATACGCTTCCGATGGCTATATTTCTGACCAGACATTTTTGATTACATATTCTTTCTTACAATTAAAAGCTTAATAAGCCAAACTATGCATAGTTATGTTTAAAAAAAAAAATGTTAACAGTCGATAATCTAACATTAAACCCAGCTGTTTTCTGATAAAAAATTATAAACAAGCAATAAAATAAAATTTTTCTTAATTCTTCACTTTTTCACATAATAAAAACCTAACAGCAAGCAACTAATAGCTCTAAGATCGCTCTAAGACCTCCTAGGTAGAAGGTCATCAAAATCTTGTTTGTAAAGACGGAAAGAGCTTTCTAACTGTTACCGGAATACCGAAACATCTTAGTTACAACTTTCGTAGCAGTGAAGACTGTGGTGAGCTGTTTGACAGCTCTAATACTGTTGCCAGAAAAGCCCTATAAATTTGTGCAAACTTCTGACACCAAAAATTTTCAGAGTTATGACCGGCTAGCTCTCTCTTATAGACCACTGTGCGGCACTGACCAGTTTTATAAATAGTAATAGAACTGTTTAGTAGAGAAAGATATTTCAGGTCTTTATCTGAACATAATGAAACCGACCCTCTGGAAAAGGATTCGCGCCATTTTGTATTCATAATTTTCGTTGCAAGCCAATGTTTTCTGTATAATAACAATAGCACGTGCATCAAACAAAACACAACATACAACTTGTTGTGCTTCTTAGCTTCTTGTTTTGGCAAAACTTACGTATCGAACAGTGTTGCTAGTAAACAATAATTAAAAATGCTAAAGTCAAACTTTATTTCATACCAAGTTTGTGGAATAATGGATTTCAGTTATCACCTTCTGCTAGAAAATGATTTTTTTTTTAAATTCAAGACATAAAAAGCTTTCCTTGAAAATTTAAGGGCATTGTACACATAAAATTAAAACTTTACAGCAGTTACACATTACTGGCGAAAATAACTCTAAAACATAATTAAAAAGTTACAACGAAAGATTTCCTGCTGTGTGTTTAAGCGAAAAGGCAGGAAAAAAATATTTACAAGTAACAACAACATTAGGTGACACTAACAACATGTACTGTGCACAGTTGGAAGTTGTCGTGAGTTGCAAGTTAAACGCTTGAAACAGAGACGTAGGCAGATAGGCAGACATTGAACCAAAAAGTGCTACTTAATTTGAGAATAAGACATTGCTTGTATATCATAAACACTACGATATAATCGATATTGAAGAAATGTAAAAAAACGTATAAGAAGAGCATTACTACACAAAGAAAACAATATGATTATATACACCAAAATTTGGTAATAGTTAACAAATGGTATATTTGATATAGGAGAATCGATAGTTGATATTAATTAATGAACGGCATATGGGCTAATCCTGCGTTGCGAACTTTACATTTGTACGCATATTTTTAAATCCTGAATGCGCTCTGAATGTTAAATTCTTAATTTACCTGCAGTGGTATGTTACCCTTTGAGTGTACTTTCAGAAGGCATTTAATAATATTCCCTAGCTTGTACCAGTTACAATATAATCGTGCGAAAGCATATTAAAAACCTTAAGTTATTTAGTGGGCAATACCACTCACCTAGTGGCAAAATGCGTTTTTACGGCAACTTTATAATTTTTCTCTTGGTTGACCTTTTTTGGATATGCTCATATTTGAGCAATACTATTGGTTCAACCGTATATTCGTTAATAATTACAAAATATATGTTTGTATTTAAAGACCTTCATTATTATTAATCCTTTTACTAATTAGAAACCAACATGGCAATATCTGCTTGTATCACGGCGCCATCATAAAATAAAATATTTGTTATATATTAAAAAAAACTCTTCTGTGAAATTTGAATGCACTCGCCAAATTAACAAAAAAATTAAAAAAAATAAAAAAAAATCTTGCCTGTGTGGGCATGGAACTCATTCCTCCAGGGCATTTTGTTCTTTGTTAGATGCTTCCATATATTAACCACCTACATTTGTAACTTTGGTTCATTGCAATCGTAAGAGGGAATTCATGTTTAGCAAATTTGAGCTATGCCGCTCGTATTGAATCCTTTAAACCTCTGGACGCAACGACCGAATGTAAATTACTGAATCTTACAGCTTAACAATCAGAATGATGAATGTCAATGAAGTAAATCTAATAAAATAAAATAATTAATTAAAAAAAAAAGTTTTTCTCTGGAATTCGAACATACTCCCCCAGGATAACAGTCAAACGTTTTATATATTCAGCAAACTCTGTCTACATTAATTTTAAGCAAAAAGTTAAATAAAAAATTTAAAAAGTATTGATTGTTTTTATTATTTATTTAATATAAGTAGTTTTGAAAATAATGTCAGCATATTTTTGAAGTTTTTCAATACTTGTTGAATTCTTTGCATGACTTTTTGTTTAAAATCAATGTAGGTCGACTTAACTGAATGTATAAGATGTTTAAATGATAAACTGGGGGAGTATGTTCAAGTTCCAGACAAGAAAGTTTGTTTTTTAATTATTTTATTTTTTTACTACCCTGGGATGGTGCATTCGAATCCCAGAAAAAGTTCTTTTTTTAAGTTTTAGCAAATAAAAAGCAAATTAATATTTACCCAAAATTTGTTAATTATTAACAAATATTTTTTAGAATGTTCAATCACGTGTTCATTGGACGGTTCTAAGCATTTTATGCCATGTACACTTTTTTCATAAGATGCCTTCCTTTTGAGTAAAAAAAAACATTTTACCTTCCACCGACATAATTGTTATTTACATGCATTATAAGTACAATTTGTATAACAATTTTCAGCCTTTAGAAATTAATATGATCACCATCGAAATCATGACATGTTTGAGACCATATATCAGCCGCCTGTCCTATAGTTCGCTTGACTGGCCGACAGTTTATGTGTGTACACAATTATTATAACCGACTGTAACAAAACCAGCTTTTAGAAACGCAATGTCATTTTAAAGCGCTCGCTCTAAGACTACATATATCTGGATGCCCCCTGAAATAGAAATATCATAGCAAACTTCACGATTATACGATAAGTTGGGGATGAATTACTTTCAAAAATCCCTTGAATATGCACCACTGGTTACTATACACATTGCAATAACAACTAAAAAGTTGTGAATGAATTCGTACAAAAACGATAAACTCTTCTATGCGCGTCGTAACGCAAATAACGCACAAAACGTAATGCGACTTTATTTGCGGCAAACAAAATCAGTTGTAATTCGTCGTTCGTTGAAAACGGTTGTGTTTAGTGCGAAAAGGTGGTAGAAAAGTATACAATTGGAAGAATAAATTTTGAATAAAAGATTTTCAAAGTAAAAACATAAAAAAAACTTAAATTAAAAAAATAAAAAAATAAAATGTGTGAAAACTTTTAAGCCAAAAAGGAAACCACTAATGTTAAAAAAATTAAAAATCGAAAAAGTGCCGTTCTTCTAAGCGTACAACAGGTGTTTGTCATAAAGTAATTGATTGCATTTTTATGCAATTTATGTGAGTTGTGTAAGTGTACTGTACTGTGTGATTGTTGTTGTTGTGTGCATAAAAACAAATCGTTACAAATGTAAAACAAAATTATGATAATTTTTTTATTTTTTTTTTAAACAAAAAAATTTTTTTTTTAGTTTTTATTGCATTTTAATGCACTGCTTTTAAATTTTATAGCAACACTTGTTGTTGTTACTTTTGTGTCACACTTTGTGTAATTTTTTTCATTGCAGTTTCTTATTTGATTTTCGTTTTTGTTGCCTGCACATTTTTTGAATTTTAATGTTTTTTTTCTGTTTTGCGTTTTTTTTTTCCTCTTCATTTATTTATCTTAATTTATTTTTTTATTTACTAGGGGTGATAGTTTTTTTTATCTTCCTACGTTGCATTTTGCGATTTTATGTGTAAAAAAGAAATTTTAAAAATTCAATCGATCTCTGTGGGATTGTAACGGTTTGATAATAGCAGCGCTGCACTGACAGGTAGAATGACATAAAAAAGATGACATTTTTGAGAAATAATAATTTGAATAATCAGAATCATACAAACCATATTTGGCTTATCTTACGTGACATACGGTTCTGTTAAAAATGCTGCATGCGGTTCAGTGATAAGCTAGGTTTAAGGCAAAAGTAAAGTCATAATGTGAATCTGCCATAGCTTTTGCAAATAACGTTAAATGTCATTGTACTTTGTATATTATGTTATGATAAAGAACTAGTGTCAATAAGCCAACCAGCCAGTTGTTCAAAATGCCGTAAAACGAGCACAAATCTGCATCAACTCAGGAGGTGGTCTTTGGACTGATGTCATTTTCTGAATTTAATGTTAAAAATTTTGCATCTTTGCAAAAGTTTCCCTTTAAAACAAAGTTACATTCTTTCATTTCTAACAAAATGGCAGCCAATTCACATTATGACATTACTTTTGGAATTCCTTATTTGGCATATCCTACGTGTCGTACGTTTCCTTCAGACGGTTCTTTTAAATATATTCCAAATGATTCAGTGATATATTTGAAATAGGAATATATGGAGGTTAGACTGGTTCAAATTTGTCTAGAAAAATTAGCTTGAAATTGCGCTCCCATGGCACCAAAATGTTCTCATTGATGTAAATTTAATGGACCCCAAACCATTTTTAAAACCAAAAAAAAAACTCTTAAAAATTTAATTAATTCGAATCTTTAATTTATTTCTCCAGAAGTTCTGTAATTTTAAAGATATTGGCCATTCCATTTCGTATCTTAATTTTTCACCTTGAAAGGACAATATATTTAAAAACACAGAACTTAAAGAAAATAAATTGTAGATTCGATTATATCGGCTCAAAATCCAGATAAAAAGTTTAACAGTTTAAATTTTATACTAAAAACTTTATCCATATTCAGGACCACTTTTTGGTTTTTAAAATGCTTTGAGATGCATCAAATCATCTCTGAAATGGACCAAATTTTACATGGTGCTTAATTACATCAAAGAAAACAATTTGGTGTTATGGAATTTTGAACCCACCTCTAATGAAGGTATCGAAGAGCTATCCATTGGGAGGATAACATTTTTAATTTTAATTATTTATTTTATTCATGACTGACTCCATTTCAATTCATACGTTGAGTGTGCACTTAGGTTTGAGTATCAACTTCAAACTATCAAAATATTTTTCTACAATCAAAATAAGAGACCCGAAATTTTTTTTTTTTGATTTGGACCAAAATTGGGGATTTATGGCGTTTTGTAGGAATTTTGTCGAAAATTTAATTTTGAAAAAAATCATGAAGTGCAATCGGTTTTTTCAACCGCATTTCTTTATTAATCGACTGTTTTACATGAATCAAAATTTATTTGATGCTCCATAAAATTCTTTTACGTAATACGGAAAAAAACAATATATTTAACCCTTACTTTCCTTAAAATTGACTTTTATATTTTAAATAGAAATGCTAATTTTCTCAAAAACAATCTTTTTTTCTCGAAAATTTGCACAGTGATAGTAAAGCACGTCCTCTTTATTCTAATTATGACGGCTTTCTTGTTTTTTTTGTTTTAAGTGTATAATTTGCAATTTTTAATGTTACAATTGCGTTCTTGTCTACAAAATGAATAAGAAAAATTACACAGTTCTGTTTTGACTTTCCTAGACGGTTTTACGATACTGATTCTGAAAATGGCACTTACATTCTTCTACCATTTTTGGTTTTCAAGATATCTTGAAAAACTTGAATAAAACCTATAAATTTAAAAAATCGAATTCTTTATTTTCGAGACACGAAATTCATTCATAATAAGTTAGATGGAAACTAAATATACTCAAGGTGTAGAAAACCAAGCACTGTTTGTGTTTTTTGCGATTTGACCGTACCTCGGCTTTTGTTTTTTTTCGGAAGTTCTCGGGATTTTTATTAGTTTTTTTTTTTTTTTTCGATTACGTTCATGTAATTGTGTTGTGCTGTTTTGGATATGAAACAAGAGGTTATCAATCTGGTTCCCTCACTCTTCCAAACATGGCATTTTTGAATACCTTTGCATTTTTTCACTGCTCAATTTTGTTTATTGTTTCGCAAAAAATGTAACAGGTTTTGAGAGACGTATTTCAAAAATAATGCCTCTTCTTCACGCTCTGAGTATAAGAAAAGTATTGAGATTCAGTCGCCAAATGTCACCGCAGCCTATAAGGCCTATTGAGCATGAGTATTATGGTCGCAGTGTACTATTTCATTTCCTCGGACGTTTAACATTTTTTTACTACTGAAAATGAATATCTTTTCAGCTTATTTTTTATTGTCCAGTGAAATATGACTTTCTGTTGAAAAAAATTAGATCCTTCACCTTTTTAATTGAAATCGCTTTATTTTGTTTTTTTTGAAATAAATGTTAAAAAACTACAACGAGATGAATGCTGCATAAAAAGTTATTCTGGGTCAAAGGTAACGTCTTTTTGCAAATATCTCGTTAACGGTTACTTTTACAGAAAACGAGGGTCCACAATTTTGTAGCTCAGGGAAATTGCTATAAAAAAATAATGAGATCGTTTTCATACGACTTATAGTTAAGAAGAAATAAGTGAAATAAAACTTTTCGACACATCAATTAAGATCTAAGTATTAAAATTTTGCCGCAAAAGTCACTAAAATTGGTTTTTTGTGAGTATCTCGGTAACCGCTATTTCTAGAAAAAAATTTTCTTCCACCATTTTGTAGCAGAACTGCTGGCTGAAATCGGAGCCTAATTTTTAGCTGTGCGATTCCTTGTAATCTTTTGAAATGTTAGAAAACCTTTTGTCAAGATTAAACAAACAATTGAAGGTTAAAATAAGAAGAACTTTAAATCTACAAAATCTGTTTGAAAATTTTGCAATTTTTTAGAGCTGAGTTTTGTAACATTACAATTTTCAAAATCTCCTGGAACCCTACCCTCCCCTAAATGTCTTACTTAATTCATGGATAACCCCTTTTCGAGATATTTTATATATTTTAAGATAAGTTATAGTGCTCTATACAATACAAATCAATGATAAACTGATTTATCCATGGCCTTAAACACAAAACTCAAGAACAGCGTTAGAAAGTTCATGTTTCAAAACCTATGGATCAAGTCCATAGTTAAAATTTCAAAAAGTGGCGCTTGGGGCAAAAGAAAACTCAGGGACGATATATTAAGTCGACGATCGATGCTATAATTTTTTAATAATTTCTGTCGTATTTGAGCGTATTTAGCAGGTTTCAGCACAATTAAAGGCACTGGTACACAAAAGCAGAAAAAAAAACACGCTAGAATAGCCTTATAAAATGTTACGCATACGCCATGTTGTGCATGATAAAATTGTCATTGCAGAAGATTTAAGCGAATGAACATGTAAAGTAAAAAATTCAGTAAATTTGTGATAACCAGCTGCTCCTTACTGGAATTCACTTTTCATCAGTTCATTTTTTTTTTCTATATTTTCAGCCATGCTATGATGTGGTTTTTGGCCCTATGCTCCTCCTAGGAGTTAAAGGAGAATACATACATACATACATGATGTGGTTAATCTGATAAGTGATGATTTTCCATAATGAAATTTTTTTCTAATCACATTAAATTGTTTAATTTTGATGTATTATCACAAATAGCAGTCTCGATATAGTAGTGAAATTTGTTTGTATGGTAGGTTCCACGCCCTCTTGTACAAAATCGCTTAGTTTTCGCAGAGAACCTACACGAACCATTCTTATTATTTTTATGAAAGTAGGTTGCATTATTGCAAATAACGCTCTCAGTATAGCTTTTTGTAGATTTTGACTCATATGGGAGATCCCACGTGCTTTTCTTCAAATTCACCGCGAGTTTCAAATATTTCTTTCGTAGTTTCCGGTTGTTCTATTACGTTAATCCCTTCTCTATGCTTGTGTTTTATCTGAAGATCAATATTCTTTTTTTCCATAACTAAAATTGAGCTTACCAATACTTTTTGCAGAATGTCTTTAAAATAAAAATAAGTACATACAAATGTTTATTTAATTAAATATATTAAAATTGATTTACAGTGGCGCTTCACTCAATATGTCAAAATAAGATTACAATTGACAGAAAATAAATTACTAAAAATGCATAAAAGAAAAGAAAAAAGATAAAAAGAAAAAATAATCAACGATGCAGAAATATTAAACACAAATTTTATAAATAAATTGAAATAAGCACAAGAACATTAGTCGAAGAACGTAATGAATGAATGTAAAATACAATCTGATAGACAAACAGATACGTATGCATATACTCATACCTAGTAGATGAAGATATCATCACCGAGACATCATCATTAACTTCAAAAAACCGCACAAAAATTGCTTCTTGAACTGAAATGAAATCATAAATAAATAAATAAATATGCAAAAATGCGTAATGGCTAGCCTAATGTATCGTAATGGCACAAAAAAAAAGTACTTGTATCTCGTACTCACAAATTTATACGCATATACATTTTTAATGCGGTTAGTTATTTATTAAATAAAGAAAAACTTTGAAAAAAAAAAAAAAATGCATAAATTACACTAGAAAACCGAGTCTGTTGGGAAATGAATGAATTTCTAAAAAAAGGAAAAAAGCCCTCAGTGGACGAAAAATATTAGGATTAAAAAGCATCGAAGAAGACTCTAACAACCTTAAGTTATCGAAAAGATTTACGTATGTATATAAAAATCTGCATTTAAGGATATTGTACCTGAAGGTCCCCAGATACCAATTCGGAAGAAAACGCGCGGGTGATATCCCTAAAAATTAAAATCGGTTCCACCTAGCCGTGAGTAATTTACCTTTTTTGGTTTGATTGTGCGCCCGAAAGCAAAATGTATTCTATTGTTCGCAGCAGTTTTGATGTCTTGAGTGCGCCGTTATATTAAGTTTTTAGTACGATAAAAAAATTCACAGACTTACGTATTTGTGCTTTGCTTCTGCGCTCGAAAATTTGTGGCCGCTCACACCCCTTCTGATTTTCGTATCTACCATTACTTGTGCGTGCCTCTGATTATGTCCAATAATTTGGCATTAATAGAAAAATAATCAAGTAGATCCCACAAATCTTATAATAATCCATAGCCCTCATTCTTTGGTATATCGTGGACCCGTTACTAACTCCTTTGTTTTTGTAAAGAACCCAAATAACACAGACCTGCAAATTAATAATGAGGTTATAAAAGGCTACGGGGCAGCTGGAGATTAATTCCGTAGGAACATTCTGCGTAGAATCCAAGTTCGTGCTCAGAATTTCCCCATCATATAGGGATTTTGAGATATTTGAGATTAAATACATGGAAAATGGGTGTTTTGCCCGCTTTTGGGGTCAGATGCTGGCACCACAAAGTTTTTGTAATCCATGATCTAATCTATCATCTATCTTTCATTTATCTATCATCTATCTATCATCTATCTATTATCTATCTATCATCTATCTATCATCTATCTATCATCCATCTATCATCTATCTATCATCTATCTATCATCTATCTATCATCTATCTATCATCTATCTATCATCTATCTATCATCTATCTATCATCTATCTATCATCTATCTATCATCTATCTATCATCTATCTATCATCTATCTATCATCTATCTATCATCTATCTATCATCTTTCTATCATCTATCTATCATCACTCTATCATCTATCTAACATCTATCTATCATCTATTTATCATCTATCTTTCATCTATCTATCATCTATCTATCATCTATCTATCATCTTCTATCATCCATCTATCATCTATCTATCATCTATCTATCTATCTTCTATCTATCATCTATCTATCATCTATCTATCACCTATCTATCATCTATCTATCATCTTTCTATCATCTATCTATCATCTATCTATCATCTATCTATCATCTATCTATCATCTATCTATCATCTATCTATCATCTATCTATCATCTATCTATCATCTATCTATCATCTATCTATCATCTATCTATCATCTATCTATCATCTATCTATCATCTATCTATCATCTATCTATCATCTATCTATCATCTATCTATCATCTATCTATCATCTATCTATCATCTATCTATCATCTATCTATCATCTATCTATCATCTATCTATCATCTATCTATCATCTATCTATCATCTATCTATCATCTCTCTATCATCTATCTATCATCTATCTATCATCTATTTATCATCTATCTATCATCTATCGATCATCTATCTATCATCTATATATTATCTATCTACCATTTATCATCTATCAATCATCCATCTATCATCTATCATCTTTCTATCATATATTTTTCATTTATCTATTATCTTTCTATCATATGTCTACCATCTATCTATGCACTGTTGCTTTTAAAAGTTATGGTCATTTTTAGATGACATGTCCGCCATATATAAATCGTCCTGGTTTCTGAAAATCCACCCATTTACTTCAAATTTGGTATACAGAGGCTTTAAAGGTAGCTGATTATGAATTGATAATCAGATTTAAAAAATTCGAGATGTCAGATCCAGTATGGCAGAAATTATTTCCAAAAATTAAAAGCTTCCAAATTTGAATGTGGCTATAACTTTTTAAAAAAATATCGTACCACAATTTTTAAAGGCTTGTTTTGAAGAAAAAGAGTAGTACTATTAGACGTATTAGATAAAAAAATTTGAAAAATTTTCTCCAGCCTGTATTAAACAAAACCAGCATTTTATGTTATTTTAAAATCCAAAATTTCTGTTGCCCAATGTAAAATGACAAATAAATTAAAAAAATACGACAAATTTTCTTTTCATATGGAGCGGAGCGGCACATATCGAAATGACTAAATTTGCTAAGACACATTCGATAGATACATTATTTATTAGACACAAATTGAAATGTAATCAAAAAGAAGAGAAGTATGTTGTATGTAGGTACGAAAGCGTTATTAAAATGACTATAGCGTCTGGAACTCATGTATCTACGTGTGTACGTACGTGTATGTATGTTTGATGTTTTATTTATTTTATTATCAACACTTTCTGTCTGCAAAAAAAAAAAAAAAGAAGAGGCTTCACTTTTATTGCTTTATTTTGATTTGATTTAGTTAATCCATAAGATACGCTTGCTATACGACATTTGTGATATGTGAGGCACGCGAAAAAAATGAAATTAAATTAAAGAAACAAAAATGAAAATGGGTCTAATTTGCAAATGATAAAAACGACAAAACAAATAAAATTAAAAGCTTTACAATTACGTGCGACAAATTTTTAAATTTATCTTTTTTGCTTTGAAACTTTTTCCGATATTAAGATAAGAAATTGAAAAGAAGTTGAAATCCCATAAATGAAAAGGTAATAAAAATAGCAACGAGTGAGAAAATTAAAATACAAAAAAACGTATTTGGAATTGTTTAAAAAAACATTGTGTAACAAATAAAAAACATCAAAGTTACAAATGAAATTCAAAAAAACAACTCAATGTAGTACATTGCAATAAATTGGACCAGGTTGTACATAAAAATTGGTAAGTACATATTTGAAAACCTATTTTGATGTTTACATATTTTGTAGTGATTAAATTTGCTAAATTGTTTTTTTTTTTTGCTTACCGCATAAGGTATAAGTTGGGACAAAAGTAATGTCATAATGTACACGTATCATAATTTTTGCAAATGAAGTCAAATAGCATTGTTCTTTGACACTTGTATAGTAAACAGATACAGAATAAGTGGACAATAAGCCAAACAAGTAGAGCACGAATATGTGGCAACTCAGCAGTTGGTCATTTGACCGATATCTCTTTTACAACCAACTGTTTTAGAATTAACTTCTTTATAAAATCTGCCGTGAAAACAGAACACAATTTTTTTCAGCTGTAACAAAATGCCATCCAATTCACATTATGACACAACATTTGCTCCACCTTGTACAATAAACTTTTACGGTTTATGAAATGTTAATCATACGACATGTCAGCTATGTACCGTGTGACGAACCATTCAAGCAAAAGTTTCTGAATTTCTCATATACGAACCATGTAAGAAAGGACCTTGTTTCTGCTTGTGTAACTTAAGTAAAGCATTTTCTTATAATCACCCCTGTTCTGAAATCCGATTTTGATCATATTTGGAATTGAATTAGATTTTAAGTGTTCCTCATTTCAATAATTAACACCAAATCGGATTTATGTATATTTCGGTAAATCGAATAGGAACCATTAGCAAATTATGTTTGCTAAAATCCAAATCTGACTCCATCTAATTCCGATTCCGAAGTGAATCGGATTTCATAACCTGAAAAAGGCTGCAATTTTACTGTCACGAGATTTTTGAAGGTCGCTATTCACCTACTAATTGACCGATACATGTGTACCTATTGGTTTAAACATGTCAAGCTTTCTAAATTATTTGAATAGTCTACAAACTCTAAAGAAGAAACTGAACACCAGCAGGAACCTAACCATCACTATCAGCGATTACTGCATATTCAAACACAACTTTCTGCACAACTTCGAAGTTAAATTCCCCAGCAGAAATGCCAGGGAAAACGCAGTAACGACCTTAA